>VZQC01007142.1:8720297-8774756 GCA_009823505.1 Rhizomys pruinosus | reverse complement strand
GTGAGACTATAGCAATATAGACTGGACTCTTATTTGATCAACATGCTTGTGCATACAAGCTTCTCCAATTGGACTATGGGAACCTTGGGTTGTTCAAAATATAAACATAGATACTTGCTAATTGGTTTTACATGAATGTTACATTCATTGCTTATGCTTGACAGTCAGCTTACTTCATGGTTGGGATTTTTGGATATTAATTGGCCTTAGTGTGAAAATAAAGTTTCAGGTATGACCTGTCCCCCACTGCCTAGCACTCAAAACAGGCTTGAGCAGCTGGCTATTCAAAACTCAGGTTCCTTTGAGTTGTTAGCCTCACCCATGGGCTCCCCTGCCTTTCAGAAAAATTTAAAAATAAAATTAAAAGGGTGAGATGTGGGAAAGCTTAGTTAGATGGACTGGGTTCTAAGCCAATGGTACCTCCCTAGCCACACCCATGGGGTGGGTTCTAAGCCAATGGTACCTCCCTAGCCACACCCATGGGTGTGGAGTGTAATGATGAAAAGATTTAGCATTGGGCCCTGAGAATTGAGTCATGATGGATATTTAAGCGGACATGTTGGAACAAACTCTCTCTGCGTTCGAACCTCCACCTGCCTACACGTGGTATGCTTTCCTGCGTGGTCTTTCCACATGGGTAGTCCTAGGATTAAGTGGGCCCCACCACAAATCCCAGCGGCGACCCCACATAAAACAACATAGATATTTTGAAAAAAACATGATCTAGTTAACTCATTAAAATACACACACACACAGCCAGAACACAGTTGAGAAGAAAGTTCATCCAACCTAATAACCAAAGAGCAACAATAAAAATGAGATTTCATGCCCGGTATGGTGGCACAAGCCTTTAATCCGAGCACTTGGGAGGCAGAGGCAGGCAGATCTCAGTGAGTTCAAGGCCAGCCTGGCCTACAAAGTGAGTTCAGGCCAGCTGGGACTGCAGGAAGACCCTGTCTCAGACAAAAAAAAAATGAGATTTCAGTATTTGCTTTAAGTTTACAAATTCCTGGGGTTGGCGCAGCTTGAAGAGTGCATTTCTGGGGCTGGAGAGATGGCCTAGCGGTTAAGAGCGCCGACCGCTCTTACAGAGGACCCGGGTTCGATCCCCAGCACCAACATGGCGGCCGAGAACCATCTGAAACTCCAATTCCAGTTCCAGGGGAATCCGACACCCTCTTCTGACCTCCGCGGCATCGCACTACATGGGTGCACAAACTTGCATGCAGACAGTATATTCATATACATACAGAAATAAATAAAATTAAAAAAAAATAATTCTTGAAAAAAAAATGCATTTCTGTCCAGGCATGGTGGCGCACACCTTTGATCCCAGCACTCAGGAGGCAGAGGCAGGTGGATCTCTGTGAGTTCAAGGCCAGCCTGGTCTACACAGCGAGCTCCAGACCAGCTGGGACTAAAGAGAGACCCTGTCTCAAAAAGACCAAAAAAAAAAAAAAATTTTCTGTACTTGCAGGAATGCCCCACCTTACTGGAGAGCAATTGGGTCATGGGTTCTCTGAAGCCTAGCATATATATATATAGAGAGAGAGAGAGAGTCTAGACACTACATCATTAGTAAACAGGACATAAGAGACATATGAAGTCTCTGTGGGCTAGAAAAGTCATTGGTTTAAGTATTTCAGTCATCAGATGATGACCCCTGAACCACAAGTTTGAATGAGATGGAGGTTTTCATCTCATCCCTCTAACCAAAGATAGATGGGACCTCATCTTACTTACCTCCTTGTCTACATGTAACCTATTAAATAGCAGGTATAAACTTTTTTCTATAGTCTTCTTTGATGTCAAGGCCATGCCGACATGGCTGCTGATGCTCTAAAGAATATATATATATATATATATATATATTATATCTATATATATATGAATTCCCACACTATACAAGAGCAGTATAGTATGCACGTTTTTTTGCCAGATGTTATCTATAAAATGAGACAGATCAGGCCAGGTGTGGTGGTGCATGCCTTTAATCCCAGCACTTGGGAGGCAGAGGCAGGAGGATCTCTGTGAGTTCAAGGCCAGCTGGGTCTATGTAGTGAGTTCCCAGCCAGCTGGGGCTACAGAGAGACACTGTCTCAAAAAGACCCCCTCCCCAAAAAAGATGAGACTGATCAGAAAGTAATAACAGCTCTCACGCACAGACCTTGGAGACTGAGCCATATGGGAGATGGTAAACACATATGTATACACACGTGTAAGTGCAGATGGGTGTACACATATGTGCATGTGCAGGTGGAGGCCACTGGACAACCACAGGTGTCATCCTTTAGGTGCTATCCACCTTTTTGAAAAATTGAGACAGGGTCTTTCATTGGTCTGGGATTTGCCAAGAAGGCTGGGCTGGCTGGCTAGCCGTCACAAGGATTCTCCCAGCTCCACTTCCCTGTCACTGGAATTACAAGTGTTTGCCACCCAACCCAGCACACCTGTTTTTTTTCATTTTTGAGACAGGTCTTCCTGTAGCCCCAGCTGGCCTGGCAAACTCATCTAGTAGACTATCAAATGGCCTCGAATCTCACCAGAGATTCCACCTGCCCTTCTGCCCCCGAGTTGTCTGGGATTAAGACAGCAATCACTACATCCCGGCTTGCTTTTTTTTTTATTATTTATTTAGTTTTTAATGTGGGTTTTGTATGCTTGCGCAGAAACACTTTACCTGACTGAAACTATTTTCTCTAGCTGATCAACTACTTCTGCTTGTGTGTGGAATTATCAAGTCTGTATGGTGGCAAAATCCAGGTGGTGAGATGGCCTCCCACAGATATGAGCACTTGCTGCAACCGCCCACCCACACAATGGAAGGATTAACGCCTGACTCTGGACGGTGTCCTCTGACCTCCACACCACGGCACACACCACAGACACATCCACAAAATAAATTAAAGGTTTACCATGTATGTAAAGGGCAGCCACTGTTATTTAAAACTTATTTGCACCAGGGTGCTGGAGAGATGGCCTCGTGGTTAAGAGTGCTGACTGCTTTGCAGAGGACTGGTTCTCCCCAGAACCCAACATGGCGGCTGAAACACCAATCTTAATTCCAGTTCCAGGGGAATCCAACGCTCTCTCTGACCTTCCGTGGCATGCACCACATGGGTACACACAACTACATGAGACAAGTACATTCGTATGCACATACGAAATAAATAAAATTAAATAAAAAAACTAGCACAAGGGGATCTGGCGAGATAGGCTCAGTGTTAAGAGCACTGTTGGTGCTGCTCATTAGTAAAAGACCTAGGTTCACGTTGCTCAGCCACCCATCAGACTATTTAACAAACCATTCCTAACTCCACGTTTCCGGGGTCTGCACCCCCTTGGCCTCATGGCATTACAGACACAAAGTAGACATAAATGAGGCAAATGATCCAATATCATGAAAAAATAAAAAGAAATCTACGGATAACAAATATACCTGATAGGAAAACGATGTTAGTATACTCATGAGCTCCATGTAGGTATTCAACTAGTACAGAATCTGTGCCCCGTTTCTATTTCTTGTACCTTAGAATGTGGGTCCCTGTCTGTCCCGACTAGACATATCATACATACTATATAATATATATATATAAAATCTCATATATAAAATTATTACATATTTTGTTGTGGAAAATTTTGTTGGCGCTCAGTTTCAGAGGGATACGAGTCTGTCATAGTATGGAGGCATGGCAGCAAGGGGCAGGCATGGGGGAAGAAGCAGGAGGCTGAGAGCTCATGTCTTGAACTAGTAAACACAAACCAGAGTGCCAGCTGGAAGTGGAACAAAGCTACACACTCTCAAAGCCCACCCAGACACACTCCCTCCAGTCAAGTTACACCTCCAAAAGACTGCATAACCTCCCAAACAGCACTACCATTTAGGACAATATGTTCAAATACTTGAGCTTCTGGGCAACTTGAAGCACCACAGTCTAGTCCATTATATCAACAGGCAGACTCATAAAGAGTTGAAAAGATTATCTCAGGTCATCTTTATTAATCTGGGGTGTGTGTGTGTGTGGTTGTTCAGTCAGTCTGCTTTGGCCAACTCAAAAACTTGTGATCTCTTTTTTTTTTTTTTTTTTGGTCTTTAAACAGGACAGGATCTCCCTTAGGTAGCTCTGGCTATTCCTAAAGCACTCACTATGTAAGATCAGGCTGGCCTCAAAAATCAATATATAATAAACTCCTGATCGTTCTCCCTCTACCTCCCAAGTGATGGGATTAAAGGTGTGCACCCCACGCCCAGCCCCTATGTCTTTATCAAGCAGAGTCCCTTTTTCTCTGATCATTGGTTTCTTCTAGGACCCAGAATTGGTTGTTAGTATTCATTCTTTGCTTGCAAAGATACTTTACAAGGCCCTATGACAAATAAGGCATAGGTTATCCCAAGGATGTTTTTTTTTTTTTTAAATTTTTTTTTTATTATTTCTTTATGTGTACGAATGTACTGCCTGCATTGCTAGGTATGTGCACCCGCTGTCGTGCAATGCCGCGGAGTCAGAAGAGGTCTCGGCTTCCCCTGGAACTGGAGTTCTCCTGGAATGGGGTTACAGGACGGTTCTCAGCCGCCATGTATGTGCTGGGTCGATCGAAACCCGGGTCCTCTGCAAGAGCGGTCGGCGCTCTTAAACGCTAGGCCATCCCTCCAGCAACCCCCCAAAGGATGTTTTTATACTGCTATTTATTAATAGGTCTACATGTAGACAAGGAGTAAAGTAAGTGACGTCCCATCTATCTTTGGTTAGAGGGATGAGATGAAAACCTCCATCTCATTCAAACTTGTAGTTTAGGAGTAATCATCTGATAACTGATACTTAACCAAGACTTTTCGAGGCCCACAGGACTTCATATGCTCTTATGTCCTGTTACTAATGATGTATTGTCTAGACTCTTCTCTCTCTCTATATATATATATGCAGGCTTCAGAGAACCCATGACCCAATTGCTCTCCAGTAAGGTGGGGCATTCCTGCAAGTACAGAAATTCTTTTTTTTTTTTTTTTTTTTTTTGGTCTTTTGAGACAGTGTCTCTCTTAGTCCCAGCTGGGTTGGAGCTCGCTGTGTAGACCCAGGCTGGCCTTGAACTCACAGAGATCCACGGCCTCTGCTTCCTGAGTGTGGGCTCAAAGGTGTGCGCCACCATGCTGGACAGACAATGCATTTTTTTTTCAAAGCATTATTTTTTTTTAATTTTATTTATTTCTGTATGTATATGGAATCTACTGTCTGCATGCAAGTTTGTGCACCCATGTAGTGCCGATGCCGCGGAGGTCAGACGAGCGTGTGTGTCGGATTCCCCTAACTGGAATTGGAGTTTCAGATTGGTTCTCAGCGCCTTGTGTGTGTGGGGATCGAACCCGGGGGTCCTCTGTAAGAGCGGTCGGCGCTCTTAACCGCTAGGCCATCTCTTCCCAGCACCAGAAAAATGCACTCTTCAAGCTGCGCCAACCCCAGGAATTTGTAAACTTTAAAGACAAATTACTGAAATTCTCAATTTTTTTTTTGTCGAGGACAGGGTCTTCCTGCAGTCCCGCTGGTCTGAATCCCTGTTGTAGCTCCAGGTGGCCTGAACCTCACTGAGATCTGCCTGCCCTGCCTCCCAAGTGCTCGGATTAAAGGCTTGTGCACCATACGGGCCAATGAAATCCCTTTTTTATTGTTGCCTCTTAGGTTATTAGGTTGATGACCTTTTTCTTATCAACTGTGTTGGCTGTGTGTGTGTGTATTTAATGAAGCAGTAGATCATGTTTTTTTCAAAATATCTATGTTGTTTTATGTGGGGTCGCCGCTGGGATTTGTGGTGGGGCCCACTTACTCCTAGGACTACCCATGTGGAAAGGCCATGCAGGAAAGCATACCAAATGTAGGCAGGTGGAGGTTCGAAAGCAGAGAGCTTGTTCCAGCATGTCTGCTTAAAATCCATCATGACTCAATTCTCAGGACCCAATGCTAAATCTTTTCACCACTACACTCCACCCCATGGGAGTGGCTTAGGATGCGTTACTCATTGGCTTAGAACCCACCCCCTGGGTGTGGCCAAGGAGGTACCAATGGCTAGGAACCCCAGTCCATTTAACTAAGTTTCCCCACATCTCACCCTTTTAATTTTATTTTTAAATTTTTCAATGGGGGAAGTCCATGGGTTGAGGCTAACAACTCAAAAAAAAGGAACCTGAGTTTTGAATAGCCAGTGGCTCAAGCCTGTTTTGAGTGCTAGCCAGTGGGGGACAGGTCAGACCTGAAAACTTTATTTTCACACTAAGGCCAATTAATATCAAAAATCCCAACCATGAAGTAAGCTGGTTGTCAAGCATAAGCAATGAAGAACATCATGTAAACCAATAGCAAGTATCTATGTTTCTATTTTGAACAACCCAAGGTCCCATAGCCAATTGGAGAAGGTTGTGTGCACAGGCATGTTGATCAATCAGGTGTCCAGACTATACTCCTGTAAGTCTCACGATTCACCCTAATCTCTCTGCAGCCTCTTTACATTCTACCATGCCTCCTCTCTTCCGCAAGTTGTTCCCTAGGCTTTGGAAAAGGGCACAAGTGGATGAGAAGAAAAAGCAGTATCGTTTTTCTTTGGAGATGTCATTTTTGACTCTAGTCTGTTCAGGTGTTCCCCTTCATGGATTGGAAGTTTATCCAGGTTAACTTCTTTAATCCTACTAACAAAGTACAAGCAATTAGATTACAGGCATTTAAACAGTATTATGGCACGCTAAGCTGGACACAGATACAGATGTTTGGTTGTTATGCTAATCCACAAACCGCGGTTTCTCTATAAAAGATGACAAGTTCTTATGGTGGCCTTATATCATCTCCTACCACTAGAGGACGTAAGCTGTGGTATCAGGCCATGAATTATTCCTCCAAGGAGACAGCCTCTTAGGCCAATTATATTTGGGATATACATAGACACTACATTGGCTGCCACTGTTGCACAGTATCTCCAGGCATTGAGGTGTAGCTGATACTGACAGAGGAGCCTTGCTTGACTCAAAGAGACCAATATTTACTTTACTGCCTTGGTGGCCTTTGGTAACATCTCTGGCATTCCAGAGCCCACACCTGGCAACATTAGCAAGTGATGTCTCCAAACATTTTTTCATGCTTACACCAGGTTATCGACAACAGGGACTTACCAAACCTTTCTCCTTGCAGATATACCACTTATAGGCAAAGGCCTTTTTAATTTGGGGGAGGCTTGGATTTCCCCTAGCCAACATCTCATTTGAAGAATAATCCATTGCTGAATATCAGAGCTCTCCTGAATTAATATATTTTGCTTATTAATATATTTTGCACCACTTAAAGAGACTTATTATTATATTTGGTTCTAAATAGAGGATAATCCTTTTCACAATTTTCCTAGTCTATCAGTCAATTAAAGAGGTAGTTATACCTGTTTTATAGTAAATTACCACTGTAGCAGTTGGCTCTATTTTACAGTTAGGGAATGACTTTTCATTCCCATTCATGTTTTCTTTTCCTCTAAAAGACGAGTAGGAAGGTTCTCAGCATCTGGAAGGTAAACTTCAATTAAGGGCACATTTATGAATAGTTTTAACCCAAATAGAATTAAGAGATATGCTCAGTGTCTGTGAGTCTGGCAATCTGAGGTTCCTTTTTCTTTCATGATAAGATGGGTCAGCCTCTCTGCTGGCAATTCCCAGACCATCCTGCATAGCCATAAGTTGTACATTTTCTGGCATTTAAATTGGTGATTTGTTTTTACCTGTGGGAACAGAAAATTCTTCTCCCTTTGTTAGTTTCAAGACCTCAAATTAAAAATTTATCCAAAGGTTTGAAACAGAAGGCATATTATACCACCTCCCTTCTTTTGTTTTTTTTTTTTTTAAATTTTTAGTTTTGATCTATCGATGCCTAGTTGTCTTACAAGTTTTTTTTTTTTTTACACCACACACAACAACAACACCACCACAAATAACAGAACACCCCAAACAAACCACCCAAAAAAAAAAACAACAAAAACACCCAACCCACAAAAAACTAAACCAAAAAAACACCACCACCACCACAATACACATGAACACACACCAAACACACACCCAAACAAAACAAACACAAACCCAACCCCCAAGGAAAACTATTACAAGAGGATACTGTATAACACAGAAAAAATATAGAAACCATTTGTGTACCTTAACCCTAAATTTATTGTTGGAAATTCAATAAGATTATGAATCAAAACAATTAACATTTTAGATTCCCAATTCGTTTCAAATGTATACCATTTTAAAATGCAAACCTTACAAAGTAGATTTTGATAACTATCTTACTCCAAGCTCTGGCCTTCTCCAGGCCTGGCATGAAACCTGCTTTAAAGATTTTACAATATCTAGCTCTTACTAAAATTTTCTTTTACAGTCCTTATGCCCACCAGTTAATTGAAGACTGGCTAGATATGCCTATGAGACGTTGTTACCATCATTACCATCTTTGATATTTTTTTTTTGTTTGTTTTTGTGGGAGCTTCTAGGAAGTTTCCTTTGTCGAACAGGTGCAACGCAGTCCTGCTAAGGGGGAAAGGGACGCACAGTGCCCACTTTGTGGACCGTGCGGGGAACTGGCCTCATTGTGTAGAGGACAGTCGGTCACTTCCGTGACCTTACTGGAGAGGTATCTTCCTACTCGGGGTCCTTAGCCTGGGACAACTAAACATGTATCCCACTCTTGGCTGAAAGTTTTTCACCTGTCTACCCAGGACAGGAATTTCACACCCGCTATTTCAGGTTGGTGGTCCGCAAAGGGGAGCCTTTTTTCCAAACCAACTGCTTACCCACACACCAGAATAAAATGCAGGCCCAGCCTGTATGCACACAAAAAAATTAAAAAATGTCGGCCGTGAATTCCACCATGATGTTAATTGGAATTCAATTTTTTTATACCTTTTATTTTTTATTCCCAACTACCCCAAAAACTTATTCACACTTTAATACAATGAAAACCTGGTTTGATTCTTTGCTTTTTAGGCTGTGAAAGGGCGTAACAGTAGGTGGCAGTGTACGATCCATATTTACCATTTTTAATAGATTTAAACAAACCTTTGTTGAAAGGAAATTATGTTTTGGCTGTTTAAAATAAATTTGCATCTTAAGATGGAAGGGCCCGTTCCAAAACTCAGAGCTCCCTGCAATGTTTTTACTGGTATCATAGCTGTTAACATAATATACTTAAAACACAAGTACACACATCCATACACACGTGTGTGCGCACATACATACACACATACATACATATATAAAATTTTTTCAAAAAAGTTTGTTAGGTTGACCCGTAAGAAAAGAAAGCCATATTGTTTTTGATGTCAATTGAAAAACATGAAATTTATAATTGTTATAGGTTTATTTTACATAATTAGAATAAATGTTCTAGTAATACATGAAACAGCTGAGATCCATTTGCCACCTCTTAGGCCCATTGCAACCACTTGCCTTCAATAAACTATACCTAAAGTTTACTATTCTTTCCTTATCCTATCCTTTCTGGTTAATTGCTTAAACTCTACCTATGCTATTTACAAATCTCAAGATTGAGGATTTCCAAAATTAGACAGGCCTGATCCATCATGTCTTATTAATAAGGACTTTTGAAGAACAATAATTATCCATAACCACAACAACAATCACAATACTTATAAAACCAGTAATCCACTTATTAATAATTCGTATTAACCATTATTCGTCCCCAATATTAATTATGAATAATGTCCAATATGATAGTTAACAATTTACCCATTAGACTGGAATTTTTATCAATTATATTCATACTTATATTTAACTTACAATAACTATAACCCTTAATAATAATTCCTAACAATTAACAACAATCTCTCATTAAACTGAATATATATGCATACTATAAACCCGATTAAAAATTGTTAACACTAAGGGTTATAAAACAAACATTTTCTTTGAATTGAATCTATTTTGTTTCTAGTTAGCTAAATAGATTTTTAAACCTGTAGGATTATGATGAATTAAAAGTGGGAACTCACATTCACTCACACATACATGCAGCCTGAAGATGGGCTTAGAGAAACATAGAACAGTTTTATTAAAAAAATTCTCATTTAAATTGAACCAAAATATCCATTTACGTTGTTAAAGAGACTTTTACCAATGGTCCTTAAAAAAAACAATTTATCAGAGCAAGTTTGTTTTGTTAGAATTTCAAGGCCTATAAATTCTCCTAGAAATCAAATCCAACTATTTTGTTTCCAAAATGCAGAAATCAAAAGAATATTACCTAAATCAAAATTTAAAGGTCATGGTTTAGATGCCATGTGCTCAGTCCGGCATCTGGTTTGCATGCACAGCAGGCAGGCTTATGGCTCCAGACCAGAGCTCAGACCACATGTGATCTAAAATTCTGTAGAGGAAAACTTTTAAGGTTTGTGTTGAAACACATTAAAGCAGAAAGATAAAAATTAAATCAACCAATAATCTAGTGTACCGGGGGTTAAGTAAAAATATTGCACTTTAAGTTAAACATGCTGAAATGGATTTGAATTACTGTTACTTAAATCCCAACTTTGGATCTACAAATAGCCGGCAGGTTTAGGTAAGAAGAATTAGATTTAGAGAAAACACACAAGAAGACAGGAGAGCAACACACTTTTATCCCAAAAAAAGATCTTTGTATATACAACTTAAGAGGAAAAGTGCCAAGGGCTTTGAAATTTGGAAGAGGATGCTCTCGGGGGAGGGTGGTTCTGTGTGAAAGGCCTTAGTTTGCAACATAAAGAAGTGAGCTCAAGTCGAAGAGAGCTACCAGGAGAAAATCTACATATGAACAAGATAAGATTGGAACCGAACTTGATGAGCCTGAGGAGCCGGTTCCTCAGCAGGGAGTTTTTCTTTGGGGGGATGGGATTTTTTTAAAACCAGAAAGTTTTTCAGGACATGTAGAATTACTGAAAAATTTGTTTTAAGGCAAACATAACTGCTAAGGATTAATATTAAATTCAACCTTGAGGTCATTGGTTTTTATAGCCTGCAGGAGTGAACATGCCAGGAGGCACATGCCTGGGAGGCACTGGGTGTTCCCTCTGAACCAAATCAGAGGGAGGCTCTCCACGTGTACACCAGCCACATTGCCTCAGGCACCGCTTGTTCCATTCACCAAAACCCAAGCAGAAAGAGGGAAAGACCGGCCGGCTCCACCACAACCGATAGATATCAGGAGAGAGAGAAGAAAAAGACAGGGCAAAGATTAGGGGTAGGCATACCTAAGTTGTGAAAGTTTCCTTCTGTCCCACGTTTGGACGCCATTTGTGGGTTTGCCAACGGGATTTGTGGTGGGGGCTCCACTTATTCCTAGGACTATCCATGTGGAAAGACCACGCAGGAAAGCATACCACATGTAGGCAGGTGGAGGTTCGAACGCAGAGAGAGAGCTTATTCCAACATGTCCGCTTAAATATCCGTGACTCGATTCTCAGGGCCTAATGCTGAATCTTTTCGTCATTACACTCCACCCCAGGGGTGTGGCCAGGGGAAGTTACCATTGGCTTAGAAGCCAGCCCATCTAACTAAGCTTCCCACAGTTTTTGGTATGAGTGTGAGTGGAAAGTGGGACCCATGCATTGCAACGCCCACAGAGCCGAAGAGGCATCCATTCCCCTGGAACCTGAGTTCACAGATGGTTGTTAGCCACTGAGTGGGTGCTGGAAACTAAACCCCAGGTCCCCTGCAAGAGCGTCAGTGTGAGCCATCTCTCCAGCGCTTGCAAATCATATTTTTTGATCATTTTTCTTCTTTGGATATTGATTTCATCTATAAATTTATTTCAAAACTCACTAAAAATCAATTTGTTTAGCTGGCTCTAATTTTTCTTTCAACCTGCTATAAATTTTCCTCCAGTTTATAGCTTGCTATGGAATTTTTTTAAGTGTATACCTAATCAACCTATATGCATTTACCTCTTATTTTTAGCATTTAGTCTGTTTTTCGCAATAGCCTTCTCTACTACGCTTATATAAACAATTGCCACTTATTTATTCATTTGTTTAAATTTTTATTTTTTTTTTTTTTTTTTTTTTTTTTTTTTTTTTTTTTAATTCCAGCACTTGGAGGACAGAAGCAGGTGGATCTTGTGAGATCAAGACCAGCATAGTCTACATAGAGTTCCAGGCCAACTGGGCTACAAGGGAGACCCTGTTTTTCTCTCAAAAAACAAAACTCTATATTCCATCCGGATCTTTCCATTAGAGTACGAATTTTAGGTTTTTTTTTTTGTTTTGAGGACAGGATCTCTTTAGCACAGCTGTCTTAGACCTCACTATGTAGACCACAGCTGGGGCCTTGAACCACAGATTTCTTTACCTGCCTCTGCCTCCTGAATACTGGGATTTAAGGTGTTTGTGTGCACCACCATGCATGGAAAATTTTTAGTTTTCTCTAATTTTTCATCTGTATGTGCAAAGGGATGCCAGCCCATGTGTTGAGATCAGATGACAATCAGGTAGTTCCCTTTATACTAGGTGGGTCTCAGGGACTGAGTTCAGGTCATCAGTAGTAGGTGCCTTTACCCACCCAGCACCATTTCTCCAGCCCTGTAATTTTATATTTTATTTCAAGTGATTTATTTAGTTGGTCATTGGTACTGTTAAAAAATCCCATCCTTTTTTTCTTTAAAATCTCATAAAGTACTTACACGTATCAGGCTTGTATCTTAGCCTTTCTGGACGCTTAACGCGACCAACTGTACTTAATGCCCATACCATTTGGCTGAGGATCTTAAGGGATAACTTTGTTCCTGCCCTCAGAGGTCAACTAAGCCCGAGGACTATGCAAGGGCATCTCTGAAATGTCCTGCAAATGTGAGTCACCAATCTTCTTGTGCAGGGAGGTCTTGGAGTATCCAGTTGTTCTTCAGCCCTGTCCAGTTTTAAAGAGGAAAGTTTGCTCATACTTCAAAAAGGGACGGCCTGGTCTAGCAAGACCTGACTTGTCCTTGAGTGGCTGGAACTGGTGATTAAACGCCAAAAGGAGCCAGATGCTACCTACCCCCCCAAAACAAACACAAAAACAAAACCTGAGTGATCCTGAGGACCAGATCCTCACCTGACCTTGAAAAAACAAAAACTTGGATACTTGGTAACTGTGTGGCTTTTAAACATCCAAAAGGAAAAGTATAACACTACAATTAAATAGTACGTCCTGAGGAATTTTACTTCGGTATAAAACTTGAGATCTACTAAAAAAGGACCAACAAGAGCACAATTGTTTTGCCTGTTCTTACTGGCAAGTACCAGCTACCTTGTGGCTGCCATTGCTTTTGCCCATCCTTCAAAGACATGACCCCGCTTTCAACTTTCCTTTGGACTGAAGACTCTNCCTGTCTCAATTTTTCAAAAGGTAAGATGCACCTAAAGATGACACTGTGGATTGTCCAGTGGCTCTCCACCTGCACATGCACATATGTGTACACCCATCTGCACATACAGTGTGCTATACAATATGTGTTTACCATCTCCCATATGGCTCAGTCTCCCCCAAGGTCTGTGCGGTGGGAGAGCTGTTCTTACTTTCTGTATCAGATCTCAATCTTTTTTGGGGGAGGGGGTCTTCTTGAGACATGCTCTCTGTACCCCAGCTGGCTGGGACTCACTAAGGTGACCGCGATGCTGGCCTTGAGCTCCAGACTCCCCTGCCCTCTGCCTCCCAGTGGCTGGGGATTAAAGGCATGCACCCACACACCCTGGCCTGAAGCTGTCTCATTTTATAGATAAATCTGGCAAAAAAACGTGCATACTCATATGCTCTTGATAGTGTGGGAAATTCATATATATGTATATAATATAATATATACTATATATATATATTCTTTATAGATCCGCAGCCATGGTCTGCATGCCTTGACATCCAAAGAAGACTATAGGAAAAGAAAAAAAAAGTAGTTGATCCTTATGCATAGTAACAGAGGGGCTTGCCCCTTTATGAGACTGTGTCGGGGGAGTTTTAAGTGTATCTGAGCAGTGAACAGTAAGTTGCACCTTAAAGTTTAGTGGATTTCCTTGCTTGCTTAGCAAGCCTTGAGGTAGCAACACTCTAAAAGTGGCCTAAGACTGCTCTGACAGAAAAGTTTGTCTAATGCAAGAGTGGTCAAAGCAATCACTTTGCTAAATGGCACACTCCCCATTTCAGGCTGAATACAGGATCTCCCTAGCAGTATCTGTGCTTCAAACGTGGGCTGGAGGCACTTAACCCTCGCCTCTAGATGCCTCTCCCTGCCCAGGAGACTATGGCATTAATGCTGGCACTGTTGTAGGGAAGTCAATTACCTCCCCACACCCAGCACCTAGCTCCTGCTGCCTTTTGCTTTCTGGATAAAGGCTGCAATGAGGAATAGCATGTTCAGGGTTTATACCTTCCTTGAAATATTCACCATTCTACAGGACATCTACTATTTAGATACAATGCATGTTGAATAAGCCATGACTTTTAAAACATTACAGAATTTAAAATGACATCATCAAAAGGACAAAAGAAGAGTTGGAGAGATGGTTCAGCAGTGCAGTGTTTGCTGTTTCTTCAGAGGACCTAAGTTCAGTTCCTAACACCCAGGTCAGGAGGCTTACAACCATCAGCAACTCCAATTCCAGAGGATCCTGTGCTCTCTTCTGGCCTCCTTGTGCACATGCACTCATGTGCACATACCCACACGCAGACACACACATAATTAAAAAAAAAAAAAAAAAGCCTTTACAAAAAAAAAAAAAAAAGACCGAAGCAAGCTGGAGAGAGGGCGCAGCAGCTAAGAGCACTGGCTGCTTTTGCAGGGCACCAGGGTTCAGTTCTCAGCACCCACATGGCAGCTAACAACTGTCCATAATTGTCCATGATGCCAGTTCCAGGGGCTCCGACACCTTCTTGTAACCTCCGAGGGTATTGCATGACATGGGTGCACTTATATACATGCAGGCAATACATTCATACACATAAATATAAAATTGTTTATTCTTGGGGCTGGAGAGATGGCCTAGTGGTTAGGAGTGCTGACTGCTCTTGCAGAGATCCCGGGTTTGAGCCCCAGCACCCACATGGCGGCTGAGAACAGTCTTTAACTTCAGTTCCAGGGGAATCTGACACCTTCTTCTGACCTCTATGGCATTGCACGACACAGGCGCACCAACCTACATGCAGACAGTACATTCATACACATACAAAATAAATAAAATTTTAAAAACTGTTTCTTCTTTAAATAGATAAAATAGTTTTAAAAGACCAAAGGAAGGTTCTGAAGACCAGAAGGGAACTTAGGGAAAAGAAGAAGTTGGAACAAAGTCTGTGTGTTCGGAGCCATCTGTGCAACTCAAGGCTTCCCATCTCTTGGGGCAGGAATAACACCTTTACATAACCAGATCACATTCCCACACTTGTCATCTCCACTAACTTTCCCAGTAGCTCTATCTGTCAGGGAGAAAAATAATGCAGCAAACCATGTTGGTTTCATGTGGAATGCCTTAAATCAAGGCTCAGTTTCTACGTTTCTGCTTATCTACTCAGCAAGCAAGCTAAAGGATCCAGGGCAGTGGCTAAGGCACTCCCCCTGCACAAGTGAGGAAAGCAACGGGACCTTTCTGATGGAAAAATGCACATACGTACACACTGTGAGAGTAGAAGAGGGAACCCCAGCTCTTCGGATATGGTCTGGTATGTTTCTGATTCCCCCAACTCAAAGCACGGAACCTCCTTAGTTCACCCTTAAAACAGCTTCCTCCTTACCCCAAACCAAATTATAAAGGACAGAAAGTTCAAAATTAGGTTCCTAGGGTCTAGGACTATATAGGTCCACTGGTAAAGTGCTTGCCTAGCATCTATGAAGCTCTGAGTTGGATCCCCAACTCTACATAAAATCAGGTGTGGTAGTATGTGCCTGTAACCCCTACACTTGGGAGGTAGAAACAGGAGGATCAGTTCAAGGTTGTCTGCTGTTACAGCATGAATTTCAGACTAGCCTGGGCTAAAGAAAGAAAGGAAGAAAAAAATGGATGGAGAGGAGAGTAGGAGGAAAAGAAATAGAGAAAAAAAAGGAAAGGGAGGGGAGAGGAAGGGAAGGGAGGGGAAGGGGAAAGCAAAAGAAAAGAAAAAAGAGGGAAAAATTAACCCCAGCACTCAGGAGGCAGAGGCAGGCAGATCTCTGTGAGTTCAAGTCCAGCTGGTCTACATAGTGAGTTCCAGGGCAGCTGGAGATACAGGGACCCTGTCTCAAAAAGTCAAAAGAATAAGAATAAGAATAAGAAGGAGGAGAAGGAGGAGGAGGAGGAGGCAGAGAGGGGATGAGCGGCGGAGGCGGTTGGGCTCCTGTTCTTGTATCCTGGATACTTGGGCAGCTAATGGTTCTAACTCTTTCAGCTTTAGCTAAGGAAAGGGAGTTGTCCTCCCACCTCTCTCTCAGCTATGAAGAATAATCAAGAGGTGGACATCTTGGATCTAAGAGACTAGGGCCCAGGCTCAGATGGGACAGTCCCAACAGCCTAAGCCTATATCATGCTGAAGGCTTTCTGGGAAATTATGTCTATAAAACTCTGAGTTCTGCTGGGCGGGGTGGCACATGCCTTTAATTCTAGCACAAGGGAGGCAGAGGCAGGCAGATCTTTTTTTTTTTTTAGAATAAATTTTATTTATTTAAAAAAATTTTTTTTTATCAAATCGGACCCATGCCCCCCCCATCCCCCCACCCCACCAGAGCTCATCATTCTGCGCCAAAATGCTTTTCATCTCTTTCTCAGTCTTTCTCAATATCTCTCCATGAGGAAGTTGCTGTTTTTTTTTTTTTTTTTTTTTTTGATGCAGTCCTTTCTGTTGTTGGTTGTTGTTTCCAATATGCATCATCTCCCAACTGCTTTGGACAAAAGCTCAAGGGGCCGTGCACAAGAAAACTTAAAACTAGGTAATTGGCACTAGCATCCACAGATGAGGGATACCATTCGTCGTTTGTTTTTCTGGGACGTGTTTTACTTCACCAGCATGATGTCCTCTAGCTCCAGCCATTTTCCTGCAAAGCTCATGATGTCATCTTTCTTTACTTTGCTGCATAGAACTCCATTGTGCAGATGTACCATATTCTCTCTATCCACTCTGTCAGTTGAGGGGCATTTGGGTGGTTCCAGCTCTCTTGCTATTGTGAAGAGAGCTGCAATAAACAGTCCGTGCATGTATCTCTGCGGTGGGGTAAGTCTTGAGGGTACATGCCTAGGAGTTGGTATGGCTGGGTCGGGTGGCAAGTTCATTCCAAGTCTTCCAGGGGTTCCCACAATGCTTTCCAAGTGGCTGTACGAGTTTACATTCCCACCAGCAGTGAATGAGTGTTCCCCTTCTCCACAACCTCTCCAGCACTTGGTATCATTGTTTTCTTGACCTAGCCGGTCTTTTGGAGTGAAGATGATACTTAAAGTGGTTTTGCTTTGCATTTCCTAATGATTAGTGATGTTGAACACTTCTTAAGGTGTTTCTCAGCCATCTCTAATTCCTCACTTGTAAAGTCTCTGTTCGGTTCTTTGCTCCATCTATGGAGTGGGTCGTTTGTTTTCTTTCTTTGTTTTTTGAGTAGTTTATATATTCTGGAAATCAATGCTTTGTCAGATGTACTGCAGTGAAGGTTTCCTCCCACTCTGTGGGATTTCTCTTCACTTCCTTGATTGTTTCTTTTGATGTACAGAAGTTTTGAGTTTGATGAGGTCAATTTGTCAATTGTCGACCTTAATTCTTGCCAGCTGCTGTCTGATTTAGGAAGTCTTTCCCATGCTATGTCTTGTAGTCTGCTGCAAACTTTTTCTTCTATCACCTTCAGAGTTTGGGGTTTCACGTTGAGGTTTTGATCCATCTGGAATTGACATTTTGTACTTAATGGTAGGGGTTTAATTTCATTCTTCTACAAGTGGTGATCCAGTTTTGCCAACACCACTTGCTGAAGATGCTGTCTTTTCTCCATTGTGCTTTTTGGCCCCCTTGTCAATATAAGAGGCTGAAATTGTATGTGCTCAGATTGGATCTTCGGTTTTTTCCATTGGTCAACAGGTCTGATTTTGTGCCAGTATCAGGCTGTTTTGTTTTGTTTTTTTGTCTTTTCGAGACAAGGTCTCCCTGTAGCCCCAGCTGTCCGGGAACTCACTTGTAGACCAGGCTGGCCTTGAACCACAAAGATCTGCCTGCCCTCTGTCTCTGAGTGCTAGGATTAAAGGTGTGTGCACCACCCCCCAGCCAGCTGTTTTTTATGACTATAGTCCTGTAGTAGGTTGAAGTCTGGTATAGAGAATACCCCCTGTGAGCTCTTTTCACTCAGGGTTGTTTTGGCTATTCAGGGACTTTGGTTTTTCCAAATGAATTTAGGACTTTTTTTTTCCAAGCCCATAAAGAACGCTTGGGGATTTTGATTGGGATTGTGTTTAATCTATACAAGAGTTTCAGTAAAATGAGCATTTTTACAATTGTTAATTTTCCCAATCCAGAGCATGGGAGGTTTTTTTCCATCTCCTGATGTTCTTTCTTCAATTTCTTGCTTTAAGAGGTTTAAATTTTTTGTTGTGATATCTTTGTGTGCTTTGGTTAGGTTTGTTCCTAGGTATTTTATTGTTTTTGTGAGTGGGAAAGTCTCTTTGAATTCTTTCTCCAGTTGCTGTTCTTGGTGTAAAGAAAAAACCTTGATTATTTTAGGTTTTTTAGTATGCCTGCCACTTTGCGGAAGCTATTAATCATTTCTAGGAGTTTTTGTGGGGAGTTTTTAGCATCCCTTAAGTAAACAATCATATCATCAGCAAATAGGGATAGCTTGACTATCCCTTTTCCATTAGTACTCCTTTAATTTCCTTTTCTTGCCTTAGGCTCTAGAAAGTGTTTCAAAGCACTATATTGAAGAGGAGTGTGACAGGGGGCAGCCTTGCCGAGTTCCTACCTTTAATTAAAGGGAAGTTTTCTGTCATTTCCCCATTTAGGATTGATATTGGCTGTGGTATCCTGTAATATGGCTTTGATTACATTAGGATGATCCCTCCAATCCAATTCCCTCTAGGACTTTAAGGCATGAAGGGATGCGTGGATTTTGTCAAAGGCTTTTTCAGCATCAATTGAGATGATGGTGGTGGCTTTTTTGCTTTCATTCCATTTCTGTGTTTGGGATGATGTTTATTGATTTTCGTATGTTGAACCATCCTGCATCTCTGGTATGAACCAACTTGGTCATGATGGATGACTTCCTGAGGTGGGTCGTAGATGCGATTTCCAGTATCCTGTTTAAATTTTGGCCTGTGTTCATTAGGAGATGGGGTCTATAATTCTCCTTTTTAGTTCTATCTTTTCCTGGTTTTGGTAATAGAGTGATGTGGCTTCATAGAGGAATTTTAGGGAGAATTCCCTCTGATTGTGTCCTTCTAAACAGTTGTCAGTAATAATGGTTGTAGGGTCTTTTTGAATGTTTATAGAATTCGCCATGAAACCATCTGGGGCCTGGGCGTTTTTTAGTTGGGAGGTTTCTTCTTATTACATCTCAATTTTTTCTTCATGTATTATGGGTCTGGTTAAGCTGTGGATCTCTTCTTGGTTGAGCTTTGTGATTCCCAGATTTCAGATATTCATCATCATTTCTTCTCTAGGTTTTCAACTTGGTAGAGTATAGGTTCTTGAATTATTCCCATATGATTGTTCTGGATCTTTTTTTCCTTGTCTGTTGTGATATTTCCCTTTTTCTTGTTTTTTTTTTTTTTTTTTTTTTTTTCTTTCTTTTGGTTATCTGACTAGAGGTCTGTCTACTGTTGTTTTTTTTATTTATTTCATAAATTGATTTTTTGTATTGTTTGTCTCATTTTTTTTTTTTCTTGTTTCTATTTCATTGATTTCTGCTCTGATTTTTATTTCGCTTCTTCCTGTCTGTTACATTTAGAGTTCATCTGTTGTTTTGCCTCTCAAGTGCTTTTAGCTGTAGTGTTAGATCATTCACTTGTGCTCTTTCGTTTCTGTTTTTCTAATGTAGGCAACCCAGGGCTATTAAACTTCCCCTTTTAGGACTGCTTTAAGGTATCCCACAGGTTTTGTTGTGTTGTATTGTCATTGTCATTCAGTTCCAGGAATGCTTTTATTTGCTTTCTTTATCTCTTCCTTGCCCATTCATTATTCAAGAGTGTGTTGTTGTCTCCTCCATGTGTTCGGTAAGGCAGTAGGGTTATCTTGGTGTTGATGCTGAGCTTTATGCACTGTGGTCTGATAGAAGCATGGAATTATTCAATATGTTTGATTGGTGGAGGTTTCTTCTGTTTCTTCTGTCCAGTGAATGTTGGTTTGATTTTGAGAATGTCTTTGGGGTGCTGAGTAGAAAGTATATCTCTCTGGTATAGAGTGGACATATTTGTAGAGGTCATGAGGTCCTTTGGTGTCTAAATCATTCATTCGTTCAGAGGTCGTCTCTCTGTTTATTCCTTTGTCTTGTTGACCTATCCAAAGGCCTCAGTGGGGTATTGAAGTCCCTACTCGGAGTGTATATGGGGAGTGTGTGACTTGTGGTCCTGAGATTGTCTTTATAAAGTTGGTGCACCAGAGTTTGGGCATATAATACTTCATAATTGTGAAAATCGTTTCTTGGTAATTGTTTCCTTTAATAAAAATGTAATGGCCTTCTTTGTCTCTTTCTAGATTTCTCTTGTACTTGAAGTCTAGTTTTTGTCTGATTAAGAATAGCAAACCTGTTCCTTCTTGCTTGCTTAGTAGCCAGTTGCTTGGAATATTTTTTTCCTCCTTTGTTCTCACTTTAAGGTTGCCATGTCCCTATGAAGCTTAAGATGTGTTTCTTGTAGACACATATCATGGAGATCTGTTTCCTAATCCAATCCCAGTCACCAGTCTATGTCTTTTGAAATTGGAAATTGTTAGGGAGTCCATTAATTTAAGGTTATGACTGATGAGGTTTTTGTGGTTTCGTCTTCCTTTGCCTTGGGGTTAACCATTTGGCAGTTTGGGTTTAGGTTTCTATGCTGCAGTTTATGCGCTTTATATAATTCTCTTCTAGAGGTCCTGGGGAGTGGTTCCTTCTTTCTTTCTTGTTTTTGAATTGCTCCAAGTATATCTTGAAGGGTTGGTTTTCCGGACATTATCTTTCAAGCTTGTTTAGTCCTGGAAGGTTTTTCCTCTACCCTCATCTCCGCAGTTTAGACTCAGACATTGTTTGACTGGGTAATAGTAACCTGGTGATGGTTAGGCACATCTTGCCGTTTAAATCACTTGGATTGCTATTGCTCCGGTTCGTTCTTGCTTCATAGTTTGCATGAGAAGTCATTTTGTAATTCTGATAGGTTCCTCCCCTTATAGGTCACATGTTGTATCTTTCTTTAGTGTTTCGTCTTGGCTTAAAAGGTTGTGGTCTTTGTTTGGTTGGGTGTCTAGCATTTGTAAACTATGATGTGGCATGGAGAATTTTTTTTTTTTTTTTTTTTTTTTTTTTTTTTTTTTTTTTTGTTTGTCTGTTTGGGTTGTAGCTTTTGTATTGTTTGGTTGGTCTTTAGGTTAGAATTTCATCATTATTCTGTTGAAATCTGATCAAATACCATCTCTCCTTTCGGGTTTCTCCTTGACTCCTCTTGCTCTCTCCGCTATATAGATGCAGAGGTTTGATCTGTTTCATAGTGTCTCACACAGCCCTGGTTGTTTCACTCTGTTGTGTATTTTTTAAATTATTTCATATTTTACTTGAGGTTTTTAGTTGCTCTGGTGGTTATCTTGTCCAGGTCTGATAGTCTTGTTCTTCTTCCTCCTCATGTCTGCTTTCGAGTAAGGCTTTTTCCATTCTTTCCTCTTGATTGGAGATGTTTGATTCCTTTTTCATTTCCTCTTTTCTTCGGTTCTATTTATAGTTCTTTGTATTCTTACTTCTTTTTGGAGCTTTCATCTTTTTTTTTTTTTTTTTTTTCTTTTTTTCTTCTGTTGTTTTTTACTTTTTCATTTTTCCATTTTCAGCCTGGGAACTTTTCAGTGTTTCCAGTTCATCCAGAGGTTGTCATTCCCTATCTCTCTCCAGGTCCTTCTTGATTTCTTTACATATCTCTTTTCTCGTAGTTCGTTGATTAGCTCTTTATAATCTTGTAGTTCTTTAAATTGTTCCCAATTGTGTTGTCGATAGCTGTGTCCTGGGCCATCCCCGGAGGGATCCACAGGGGGGTAGGAATACCTTCCATAGGGGTTAGTAGACGTTTGAGCGGGTTTTCCCTGACCGCTTTGGCCATGTTAGTCCTCTTCTTCTGTTACTGGCATATGAGCTTCTCCTTGCCTGCGCTTGCCTCAGCTGGTCTCAGGAGATCTTCCAGGCGGATCTTTCTGAGTTCAAGGCCAGCCTGGTCTACAGAGTGAGTTCCAGGACAGCTGGAGCTACAGGGAGACCCTGTCTCAAAAAGACAAAAACAACACTTTCTCCTCCACCTTAGAGCCAATTACAGGGCTACTAGCCATTATTTAATTTAAACCTGCCTTAGAGTATTTATAATTTCCACTTAAAATGTCTCATCCAATAAGCAGTGCCAAAAATCTAACATCTGTCCAAAGGAAACACTGGCTCTGACCAACTCTAGAGACCAGGAGCATTGGGTCAAATCCTAACCTCAGTATTTTTTATTCATTCATTTATTTATTTATTTACTTTTATTTTATTTTATTTTTTTGACACAGGGTCTCCCCATTGCCCCAGCTGGCCCAGTACTTGCTATGTAGACCAAGCTGGCCTCAGTCTCACAGAGATCCACCTACCTCTGCCTCTCCAGTGCTGGAATTAAATATGTATCACCACCCACTTGCAATATACCTCACCAGCTGTTAGGTGTTTCCATCAATAGTATATGATAATCTCTGCTTTTGAGGGGTTTTTTAATTAATTAATTTATTTATTTTTGTCTTTTCAAGGCAGGGTCTCCCTTTAGTCCCAGCTGGCCTGGATCTCACTATGTAGACCAGGCTGGCCTTGAACTCATAGGAATCCACCTGCCCTTGCCTCCTGAGTGCTGGGATTAAAAGTGTGTGCCACCACACCCAGTTTAAATAATTACTTTGTTTTGTCTGCATGTGTGCAATACCTGAGGAAGGCAGAAGAGGGAGTCAGATCTCCTGGAACTGGAGCTATGGATGGCTGTTAGCTACCATGTGGGTACTGGGAACTGAACCCAGCAAGAGCAGCCAGTGCTCTTAACTACTGAGCCATCTCTGCACCCCATGTTTTTGGTTTTTTGAGGCAGGGTTTTGTGGAGGCCAAACTGACCTCAAACTTGCTATGTAACTTGCTATGACCTTCAACTGATCCTCCTGCCTCCACCTCCTGGGTCCTGGGATTGCAGATGTGCACCACCATGCCAGCTTAGATCAGTTTTAATGGTGCTTTCTGCCAAATCAATTTTTGAGTTACTATGGAAACATGCTCATTTCATATGTCCCCCAACTAGCTCCTCTAGCTTGGATCTGGAATGTCCTCCAAAGGTCCAAGCTTGGTTGCCAGTTTGTAGCACTACTGGGAAGCAACGGAACTTCAAAGAAGTGGGTAGGAGGGCTTGGGTCTTAGGGAGATGACTTTGAAGAGGATATCGGGATCCCAGTCCCCTTTCTCTCACTTTCTTGGTCCTTTCTTGGCTGAGAGGGAGGCTGTTTTGCTCTGACACAGGCCACCACTATAATGTGCCACCACCACAGGCCTAAAGCAACAGATCATAGGCAGAAACTCTAAAGCTATGAATCAAGCCTGGTAAAGCAGAGGCCTGTAATAACCACCATGTGAGAGGCTGAGGTAGAAAGATGGAAGATGGAGAGTTCCAGGCTACAGGGGACCCAGGACAACAATCCTAAAAAAAAAAAAAAAAACACTTAGGGCTAGAAAGGTAGCTTAGTGTTCACTAGCTGTGCTCTTGAGGAGGAGCTTGGTTCAGTTCTCTGCACCTACACAGTGGCTAACAACTACCTATAACTCTAGTTCCAGGGGATCCAACACCCTCTTCTGGTCTCTGAGGGCACTGCACACATGTGGTATACCTACATTTATGCAGGCAAAAATATTCATATACATAAAATAAAAATAAACAAATTCAATATCATAAGACCATGAGCCAAATAAACGTTATAAGCATAAAAGCCCACCCAGCTCTTTGATGTCTTAAAACTCAACTGTTGGGTTCAGCAGTTAAGAGCACTGGCTGCTTTTCCAGAAGACCCAGGTTTGACTCTCAGCACCTACATGGCAGCTAACAACCTCCTGTAACTCTAGTTCCAGGGGATCTGATGCCCTCTTCTGACCTCCACAGGCATTGCACAACAAGGGTGCACTTACGTGCATGCAGACAAAACATTCATACACAGATTTGAAAAAAAAAAAACAAAAAAAAACTCAACTGTGTCTCCTCTCTACTTTGATCATGCCCAAGTCTCTTTTCTCTGGAACCTTCTCCACCTCTCCAGTGCAGGCCACTCTTGAGATGGAGGGAAGATGGTAGCCCTTTCGCTGTTTCCTCATGGATTCACCTTTGCAACGTGGTGATTTTAAACATGAAAAACAAGGTGGAGGCAAAGGACTCTTGTTAAGAAAGGCTGTCATTCAAAATCAGCATCTTCGACCAGCGACTTAAAGTCAAGAGGGCAGGGTGGAGCTGGGCTCTAAATCCCAGTCTCCCTTCCTCCAGCTATGTTTGTGGGTTTGGGATACCCCAGGGCTTCAGAGAGTACGTGTCCCTGCCCAGAAAGTCTCCTTGCCACCGCTGGGTCTTGCACCTATTTCGTTAGAGCCCTTGATCTACCTTCAGAGGTGTCCACTAAGGATGCGTCCCAGATCAATGCGCCAACTGACAGCCAAACTGCCGAGTGCCAGGGTAGCAAAAAGCCAGAGGGACCACACCTCGAGCGCCTGCGAGGCTGGGTCCAGGGTTGCCAGGACAACGCGCGGCTTCCCCATGGGCCTCTCTCTTCACTACACCGCTCAGTTAAGGATGAAGTCTCCTAAGAGGTGCAGAACTGCAGGGGTTTTGTTTTGTCTTTGTTTTTAGGTTGTGGACTTTTCCAAGCACCTTGCATTGCTAGAACTGTAACCTCTGGTGGCCGTGAATGACGTGTCCTCCACAAAGCTTGCAGGTGCGGCCTTAGAATTGGCTCTGATTAGGCTGGATTCGCCTACCACTTACAGCGCCTTTTCTGGGCCAGACGCCTGCTGGATGTTATCTTCCTTAAACAACCAGCTGCATTTTTCAAAATAGAAAACTGACTTTCAGCAAAGGCTTGTTCAAGGTCACCAGGAAGCAGATTCGTTTTCAAGTTTCCTCCTTCCAATCCATCACTCTTCCGTGGTATCAACTGAAATTTATCTTTCTAATCTTTAATCTAATAAATCTTGCATAGCAAGCTTTTTTCCACTTCAAACAGATCTTAAACTTATATTGAGGCCGGGCGTGGTGGCGCACGCCTTTAATCCTAGCACTTGGGAGGCAGAGCCAGGTGGATCTCTGTGAGTTCAAGGCCAGCCTGGTCTACAGAGTAAGTTCCAAGACAGCCAGAGCTACAGGGAGACCCTGTCTCAAAAAGACCAAAAAAAAAAAAAACTTATATTGAGACCCAGTTTCTCCTTTGGTTGTGTGGGAACATTTTAGAATGTTTTAAATTATTTATTTAATAATCATATACCTATTGTATGAATGCGTGTGCACAGGTGTGAGGGGCATGCTTGCCCATGTATGTGTGCATAGAGGTCAGAGGTCATTAGGTGTCTTAATTACTCTTCTTTTTTTTTTTTTTTTGTCTTTTTGAGACAAGGTCTCCCTGCAGCCCCAGCTGTCCTGGAACTCACTCTGTAGGCCAGGCTGGCCTTGAACTCACAGAGATCTGCCTGCTTTTGCCTCCTGAGTTCTGGGATTAAAGTTGTGCACCACCACCCGGCAATGCCCATGTATATTTTTTTAAGCCAATGTTTTATTGAGGCTCTGTGAATTTCATACAAAATTACATTACAAATCAAATCTAGACCCATGCCCCCCTCCCTGCCCCCTACCCCACCAGAGCTCATACATTCTGCCAAACATGTTTTTCATCTTTTTCTCAGTCTCTCTCAAAATTCTCGATGGAGAAGTTTACTGTTTCGAGCAGAAGTTCACTGTTTTAGTCAGTTCTTCGACACAGTCTTTTCTGTTGTTGTTGTTATTGTTGTTATTCCTTCCAATATGCATCACTCCAAAATGTGCACATATGCGTGCCACATATGTCATAGGTTTTATGGCATCTTCAGTTTATGATTTTTTTTATTAACACCCATGTATTTTAACACAGTTAAAATGAAACTGTATATCCAATTTAGTGTCAGGCTTCCTATAAATCTAACCTTATGTCTTGGATTTTTTTCCCTACATTGAAAATACAGGGTTTGAAGAGTTTGGAGGATGTTTGAAGGTGCGTGGGGGTTGTGGATAATGCGTGTACCTGTTAGTATGAGTCTATGCAGTTTGTGTGTGTGATTGTACATGTATGTTCATGTTTGCAGAGCCCAGAGGTCGATGTCAGATGTCTTTCCTCAGTCACTCTCCCACCTTTTCACCCACTGAACCTAAAGCTCATCAATGCAGCTAAGATGCTGGCCAGTGGCATCTGCCTGTCTCTGCTCCACCTTCACCTCCCAGTGCCAGAGTTAGAGGCACCAGCCACCACACCAGTATTCTTACATGGCTCCTTGGGGGATGCAAATTCAGGTCCTCAATTTTGTGCTGCAAGCACTTGACCCATCGAGCCATCTCTTCTGCTCATCAATTAAAGTTTTTAAAGCACATCGGTTAATTTTTTTTTAATTTTTTATAATTTTATTTATTTCTGTATGTGTATGAATGCACTGTCTGCATGCAGGTTTGTGCACCTGTGTCGTGCAATGCTGTGGAGGTCAGAAGAGGGTGTCGGATTCCCCTGGAACTGGAGTTCTCCTGGAATTGGAGTTTCAGACGGGTCTCAGCCACCATGTGGGTGCTGGGGATCGAACCCGGGTCCTCTGTAAGAGCGGTCGGCGCTCCTAACTGCTAGGCCATCTCTCCAGCCCCGGTTAATGTTTTTTTAAAGTGTTTAATCCTCTTGTGTTTAAAAAAGTAGAATTGAATAGAAATGTATTACAGGCAACAGCATAGTTCTTAGTGGTTTGACTGAAGATGTAATAACAAGATGGCAAAATTAAGCACTCACCACAGTTCTAGGCATAGATAGACATTCAATCATATTTTTAAATGAATTAATTATTAAATGAGTCGATGCTAGGTGGAAGGATGGAGGATGAGAATGGGGTGAATGGATAGATGGATAAGTAGATGAGAAGGACAGATAAAGGATGAGTGAAATAGATGGGTGGATAGATATTGAATGGATAGATGGATAAGTAGATGAGGAGGACAGATAAAGGATGCGTGAAATAGATGGGTGGATAGATGTTGAATGGAAAGATGGATAAATGATGGATAGATAAATGGATGGATGGATGGATGAAATGGGTAAATGAAATGTATTGATTGATATATGATGAATAGAGAGATTATGAACGATAAATGATAGATGATGAGTGGATAGATGGAGAGACGATGGATGGATAAATGGATGAAATGGATGGATGGATGGATGGGTAGATAAAGTGGACTGAGCTCAGCCCCTCCCTGTTTTCATCCTTCGGGCAAGAAAGACCGGGTCTGTAACCTGCACTGCCAGGTTCCAAGACCTCACAATTTATCCGTAGCCTGGTGACTGCAGGTTGGCAAATCCCAGAAGGAAAACTTCCAAATATTTCCTTTGCTACTACTATTTAGAACCTCACAGGGGGGAGAGAACAGGAGGGGTGGCTCGAGAGATGACTCAGTGGTTAAAAGCACTTGCTGCTCTAACAGAGGACCTGGGTTCAGGTCCCAGCACCCATATGGTGGCTCACAACTCTCCTTAACTGATGCCCTCTTGTGGTCTCTTCAGGCATTGCACACATATAGCACACATGCTGAGAAACACCCATAAAATCAGTTATTTTTTTTTTTAATTTTTTTTATTATTTATTTTTGTATGTGTATGAATGTATTGTCTGCATGCAGGTTTGTGCACCCGTGTCGTGCAATGCCGCGGAGGTCAGAAGAGGGTCTCGGATTCCCCTGGAACTGGAGTTCTCCTGGAACTGGAGTTACAGACGGTTCTCAGCCTCCATGTTGGTGCTGGGGATCGAACCCGGGTCCTCTGTATGAGCGGTCGTTGCTCTTAACCGCTAGGCTATCTCTCCAAATCAGTTATTTTTAATTTTAAAAACTCCCAGGCCACTTTGTCTACAACCCTTGGGCAAGTTTTAGAGGCCTGCTGCCTGCCCAGCCCACCAGGACCCTAGTGTGTCATGAGTGTGGCTCTCCTGAATCTGAACGAGCCCAGAAAACTGAGACGCTAGATCACCATTAGCACATAAAGGGGTTTAGACGTGAAGCAGTACATTGAACCACATGGAATTGCCACTTATGAGTCAAACACGGTTGAATATCAGCAATTTTGCAGGGTTCAAATTTAATTGTCAAACATGGGCATTCCTAGCAAGTTCTACAGCCAGTTCAAAAACATGAGACAACAGATTTGAAGGCCGCCGCACTCCCTGGGCAGCAGTTACGCAGTGTTAAAGCACTGTTCATGGAAGTTAAGTCTTGATTATCAGCATCCCTCATAATGTGATTTTTTTCTTTTTTTTATTAATTTTATTTATTTATGTATGTGTATGAATGTACTGTCTGCATGCAAGTTTGTGCACCCATGTCGTGCAATGCCGCGGAGGTCAGAAGAGAGTGTTGGATTCCCCTGGAACTGGAGTCCTCCTGGAACTGGAGTTTCAGACGGTTCTCGGCCTCCATGTAGGTGCTGGGGATCGAACCCGGGTCCTCTGTAAGAGCGGTCGGTGCTCTTAACCGCTAGGCCATCTCTCCAGATTTTTTTTTCTTTAAATAAGCTAAGATGTCGGTGGTCTGAGTGGTTTGACTCTTTGACAGATGCCAGACCCTTCCCTGGTGCACTGGCTTCCTGGAGAGGACTGTCATCAAAACAGCTATCTGGATTGCCTGTAGCAGAAGCAGCAGCCACTCAGACACTCCACAGACTGGAGGGAGCTACGCAGATGCCCAACAAATGGACCTGCTGAAGCACGCGGGCCCCTAAAGGCCCAGCCCCACCAATGTCTGTCTCCAACAGCTTGTCCTGGACTACTGCCATCAAAAGCCTCTATAAATTCTAAGGCACCCTGCCTTTTCCATCCAGACCAAAAAAGGAACATGTCCCCCTGGTGGTCCAGGAGAAGGCCTGTGAATGGCCCAAGAGCAGTTTTTCATTTTCAAGGTGGAGAATGCCATGGCTGGAGCCAATGTAGCTTCATTTGCATAAAGGTCTGCTGTGATTGGTGCAAATATCCACTTCCTGGCTATATAAGTAAGGTGTTCAGCTCCCCTGGCGAGCAGGCAGAGAGCCGCCCTCCCTCTGCCTCTTGAGGCTGCAACATTACAGTCAATAAAAAAGCTTCTCCCAGGTGATTTTTTTCCTTGCCTGTGTGTGTGTGTGTGTGTGTGTGCGTGTGCGTGCGTGTGTGTGTGTATGTATGTGTGTGTGTGTACACGGAGACCAGAGATTGATGTCAACTGTTTCCCTCAGTCACTCTCCACCTTATTTTTTATATTTATTTATTTTTATTTTATGTGTATGAGTGTTGGCCTGGTATGCACATATGTGTACCACATGCATGCCTGGTGCTTGCAGAGTCCAGAAGAAGGCATAGGATTTCCTGGAACTTGAGTAGAAGAGGTTATAAGCTGCCATATGGGTGCTGAGAACTGAACCCAGGATCTCTACAAGAGCACCAAGTGCTCTTAACTACCGAGCCATTTCTCTAGCCCCTCCACTTTATTTTTTTGGCACAGGGTCTCTCACTGAGCTTGGAGCTGACTTCAGCCAGGCTGCCTAGCCAGTGAGCCCTAGGGATCTGCCTAGCCAGTGAGCCCTAGGGATCTGCCTAGCCAGTGAGCCCTAGGGATCTGCCTGTTTTCACTGCCCCAGTGTTAGGATTCCAAGCATGTCTCTCCAGCTTTTTTACATGGGTTCTGGAGATCAAACTCAGATCGCAAGCTTGCATGACAAGCACTGTCCAGACTGACCCATCTCCCTAGGCCTTCCTGCCTACCTTTGATCTTCATCCTTTTTTTTAATTAATTTTATTTATTTCTGTATGTGTATGAATGTACTGTCTGCATGCAAGTTTGTGCACCCGTGTCGCGCAATGCCGCAGAGGTCAGAAGAAGGTGTCAGATTCCCCTGGAACTGGAGTTCTCCTGGAATTGGAGTTTCAGACGGTTCTCTGCTGCCATGTGGGTGCTGGGAATTAAACCTGGGTCCTCTGTAAGAGCGGTCGGCGCTCTTAACCGCTAGGTCATCTCTCCAGCCCTGATCTTCATCCTTTACAGTAAGCTAAACTAGTGACAGGAAGGAAGAAGAGAACAGTGGGAAAGGGAGACCCAGTGGAGTCAACAGAGACGATAACAGGAGTAGCAAGGAAGCAGCTGAAGAGAGCTGCCAACCTTCAAGGCCAAGCAGCTAGAGGCTCGAATACTATAATAGTAACCATTATGGAGAGCTAAGGATTCCAACATCCTAAACCCAAGAGTTGTGACACCGTGGCTAAAAACTGCACTACCCGAGGTCTGTAGAAGAACTAGAACCCCAGAAGGTGCCTCCTGCTGCTGTTCACTGCTGTCTGCTGCGATTGCTTCCACCGCCACCCGTTGCTGCCAGAAGCCAAGGATTCTAAAAGCTGCCAAACCCTGGGCTGTTGAGGGCTGAAACTGAGCCTGCGACCTGAGATAGCACAGACATAAATCTCTAGCTTCTGAAGAGTTTAAAACAGCGGGCGTGGTGGTGCATGCCTTTAATCCCAGCACTCAGGAGGCAGAGGCAGGGGGATCTTTGTGAGTTCAAGGCCAGCCTGGTCTACATAGAGAATTCCAGGACAGCTGGGGTTACAGGGAGACCCTGTCTCAAAAAGACCGGGAAAAAAAAAAAGGAATTTGAAATAAGGCTGGACGTGCATTGAAAAGTATATCTGGGGGCAGGAAAGATGGCTCAGGGGTTAAGAGCACTGGCTGTTCTTGCAGAAAACCTGGGTTCAACCCCCAGCACCCACATGGCACCTAACAACTGTCTGTAACTCTAGTTTCAGGGGATCTAACACCCTCTTCTGACCTCCAAGGGTATGTGTCCAACTACCTACATGCAGTTTGAAACAATAAGCTTCTGGGTCCCTGGCTTTGGGTGGGCACTCGACTCAGCCAGGACCAGAAGAGCTTCTCTTCAATATCCTGTGATTTCTGTAAGGACTCCTGCTAGATGATCAGGAACCGGACTTTAGCTTCTACTCCCCACCTTCACTCTATAGGACCCAATTTAGGTTCAGGGACCTAGAGCTCCAGGGAAGAAGGACAGACGGTGGGGCAGAACGACCAACAGAAGCAGATGGACAGACAGCGGAGCAGGACGACCGACAGAAGCAGATGGACAGCAGGTAGAGTTGCAAGTCCTAGACAGCAAGGGCAGCTCAGGTCCTTTCCTGCCTCCCATAAACCCCAACACTTGAGAGCAGCTGGGAAGCAGTAAGAATTAGATGTCCAGGGATGAGAGAGCCAGACAGCAGAGGTGAAAGATATCAGACAAACTCTCAGCCCTCTTCAGTCCTGGCAGGACAGGAAGGGTTGTTGTGGAAACGTGAACCTAGTATTATCTGATGGCTAAGGAGTCAGACACCTGGGTAAGGAGCCTGTGTGTTTGGCAAGGACCAAGAGCTGCATGCTAAATTGGTGGGTTGGAGGGTCATAAATGCTACCTCTCCCCTAGGGGCACTCCAAAAGCTCCTTCCTTGGAGACTTTCTTCCCCAATGTCGGAAAAAAGGTCATCCAGCCAAATCCTCATTGAGCGCCCTCGTCTCATCACAACCACCAGAGGGCAGTATAACCCCAAACATGGGAAAGAAGGCGCCATCCCAGATTCTCCACCACAGCCACAAGACCGAAGCTCACAGGGTTTCACACTAGATAGGAGTTAGGGAGATAAGCGTTGGGTGCCCTGCTGACACATAGTCTGCTGAGCCTTCAGTGGCAAGCAGAGGAGTCATGAAACGGTTTAGATAGAACATATGAATGCCCCCAGAATCAGCCAACACTGCCAGCCCCCAGATCTTTAATGGACTTCACCATCAGCTCAGGTCAGGAAACAGTAATTAGATACTTTCTATGATCCAAAAACAGCGCCTTTAATCCTAGCACTTGGGAGGCAGAGGCAGGCGAATCTTTGTGAGTTCAAGGCCAGCCTGGTCTACAGAATGAGTTCCAGGACAGCTGGGGCTACAGGGAGACCCTGTCTCGAAAAGACCAAAAAAAAAAAAAAAAGACTCAGTGGTGAATAAAACAGTCTGGCCTCTGGGGAGATAGCTCAGTCAGTAAAGTGCTTGCTCCCTAAGCATAAGGACTTGAGTTCAATTTTCAGTACATAGCCAGATACACAGTGCAGGGAAGCGGGTGCTGGGGTGGCTGGGGGAGGATCCTTGGGACTTGCTGGCCAGCCAGTCTAGCTGAATCAGTGAGCTTTGGACTCAGTAAGAGACATGTGGACAGTGAGAGAGGAAGACACCTAACCTGATTTCTGATCGGCACACACACACACACACACACACACACACACACACACACAGAGTCCCTTTCCAACTGAGTACCTACCACAGACATGGAAATCTCTAGACATTTATCATCTCACTTAATCCTAACACAGTGAAGCACTATTTGAATTCCCCCTCCCCCATCAATTACAGAAAGAGTGCAGTGGAGCGGTCAGTCCAGTTAGTAACTACTAGAACTAGACTTTTTTTTTTCTGCATTTTTTTTTTTTATTTATTTTTCATGTATGATGTTGTAACTTGTAACTGGTCTGCTATGCAGGTACTAGTTGCACATGGATTTACGTGTCGTGTCACTATGCTAGGGCGGAGGTCACAGGAAGAGGGTCTTCGAGGATTCCCTGGCAGACTGGAGAGTCGTCGATACCGAGAAACTGGAGCTTGCAGGACGCGCTTCTCATGGAGTGTCGTGAATGTGGGGTCGAGCTGGGGATCGAACGATCACATGGCGGGTCCTCTGTTAAGTAGCTGGTTATTGCGCGCTCACTTTAACACGCTCAGGCATCTCTTCCAGACCCCGCGCAGACGTTATTTTGTTGTTTTTTAATGTGTATGAATGTACTGTCTGCATGTAAGTTTGGAACTTTTTTTTTTTTAATGTGTATGAATGTACTGTCTGCATGTAAGTTTGTGCACCCCTGTCGTGCAATGCCGTGGAGGTCAGAAGAGGGTGTCCGATTCCCCTGGAACTGCAGTTCTCTTGGAACTGGCATTACAGATGTTTCTCAGCCGCCATGTGGGTGCTGGGGATCGAACCCGGTCCTCTGCAAGAGCAGTCGGTGCTCTTAACCGCTAGGCCATCTCTCCAGCCCCAGAATTAGACTTTAAAAGTGATCATTGTGGCTGGCGTGATGGCTCAGTGGTTAAGACAGCAGAGGATCCAAGTTTAGTTCCCAGCACCTGTGTCAGACAGCTCATAACCACCTGTAACTCTAACTCCAGGGGATCTAATGCCTCTTTTGGACTCCAAGGGCACCCGCACCTACATACAAACACACACACACACACACACACACACACACACACACACACGCTAAAATAATCACTATAGATGGGCGTGGTTGTGCACATCTTTAATCCCAGCACTCGTGAGGCAGAGGCAGGTGGAGCTCTGTGTATTCAAAGCCAGCCTGGTCTATATAGTGAGTTCCAGGACAGCTGGGACTACAGGGAATAACATTTAAAAAAAAAAATGGTATTGGGCCAGGTGTGGTAGCACATGCCTTTAATCCTAACATTTGGAAGCCAGAGGCAGCTGAACATCTGTGGAGGCCAGCCAGTCTACATAGTGAGTTCCAAGCTAGCTGGGACTACAGAGAGACCCTGTTTAAAACACACACACAACAACAACAACAACAACAACAACAACAACAACAACAACAAAACCCAGTCTTTGTTATTCTTGTTTTTGCAGTGAGCCTGGGCCCTCACTGTGACTACAGAGCCTCTGAGCCTTACTTAGAGTGTGTCCTCAGCATGTCCATCTGTCATCTCTCAGTTCCAGCCAGGCCATCATCACTTCCAATGCAAGTTGCCAGCCTGACCAAGAGAGACCTGGGGTTGTACTTGTCCCCAGAAGAGCAAAAGAGTTTTTGCACTTAAATTTCAGGGTAACACAAATCGATGACTAAGATGTTAACTTAATGTATGCACTATACAAAGCAAATGTGCACAGTCAGGAAACCAGTTCAGACAAGCAGAATGTCTGCACTCTACAGGATAGGAAGGGAGAAGGCTGCAGTGGGTAGGTTGCTGTGGAGTCCCTTGAATGCTAAATTTAACTCAGTAGGAAACAGAAAGTCCCAGCTGTGCCATCAGATTGGTGACCAGGGAAACATAACACCTGTGCACATCCTCATTGTCCTTCCTCTGCAACTCGGAATCCATTCCCCACCATCACACCCTGCTTTGTGCCAGAAGGAAGGGCTGCCTATATGGACTGTATGCCCCAGCCCTCAGCTCCCACAGAAGAAAGGGGAGAAGGGGAGGGAAGTCAATCTGGAGTACTTATTCCCCAGCTCCTCCCTCTTAGCAGGCCTTTTCCCTGCCCTCTCTTAGAGACCACAGTTCCTGTCAGGGTCTCTCTCTCTCTCTCTCTCTCTCTCTCTCTCTCTCTCTCTCTCATCCATTAACTACTTCCTTCATGACGCTGTAAGAGCCTGGAAGTAGCATGTGTTCTTCTTCCATCCCTTAACCCTGCACCTTCGTGAATGACCCTTTATCATACTCTGCAGAAACCCCAGGAGCTCACTGTGCCATCTCTTTTCTACCAGGACTTGAGAGCTCTAGGGAGATTAAGCTGATGAAATGGAAAGTGATGGGAAGGCCACTAAAAGGATGGTAACCTGGAAGGGGCTTATTGGATATGAGAAGCCAATCAAACAAAGGTGCCAAAAACCTGGGACACCAGGCCTTAGGAAATGGATCTAATGGTGCATTTATTTCTGAACAAGTTAGAAAAGATAGAGGGGTTAAAGGGATGGTGAAGTTGGATTCAGGCAGGCTGAGGAGAAGACATTGGCAAATTAATGGAGAAGTTGAACAGACTTTTTCTTTTTTTAATATTTTTTATTGTTAGTAAAATTTTCCATAAGTCATACATCATTTCTCAATCAAATCTAGAGTCGCTTCCCTCTCCATGTCCCCCACCCGACCCGGGTCCCTGCACTCTGCCATACATGTCCTGAATATTTTTCTGAGTCTTTCCAGAGTTGTTTATTTTATTTTTTTTTTTTTTTTTTTTTTTTTTTTTTTGTGTGTGTGTGGTATATGGGTTTATATGTATGTATGCTTACTATATATATATATATATAGATCATATATATAATATAATAACCACTGTGAATTAGGAGGATGTTTTTTTCCTAAAGATGTCATAGTTTCCTAAGTGAAGTCTCGAAGTTTCGTCCTTGGCAATCCAAACACCACCAGTCCCTGCACTGGTTGCTCCCGATTGGGGTCTTGTCCCTCCCATGGTCCCCCCAATGAGGTTCAGTAAGCAACAACCGGCCGTCTGATCCCCTGTAACTAACCGGGCCTGTACATGGGAGAACTTTTTCTATTGCCTGGAGTTTGGTACCTGACCTTCCAAACTGGAAACAGAGGCATTAAGAATCCAGTTATCTGTTGGTTTGTTTATTTTTGGTTTTTTTTTTTATTTTATTTATGTTCTGTATGTGTATGAAGAATGCTAAATGAAAGGTTTGTGCACCCGTGTAATGCCAATGCGTGGAAGGTCCAGAAGAGGGTGTTGGACCCCGTGGAACTGGAGTTTCTGCAATGGAATATGGGTTTAAGATGTTCTTAGCCGCCATTGGTGGGTGTGGGGTGGAAATCTGGGTCCTCTTGTAAAGTGGTCGGCTCTCTTAAAAAAACTCGTAGGCCCATCTCTTTCAGACCCATGTTTACTATCTTTATTTTGTCTGAGATCTTACATGTACGATTCTAGCCCAGGCTAACCTCAAACTTGAGATCCTCCTGCCTCAGTTTCCCAAGTACTGGGTAACAGGTGTGCATTGCAACATCTGGCTTAAGTAATCTATAGACTAATGTAAGAGAACATTTGCCAAGCTCTTTCTGGAGCCTAATTGCCAAATCTCTAAACATTGCAAAGTATGTGTCCCTGTTCCAGAAAAACAAATTGGGGAGGGGAGGGTTAGTAATATAAACATACTGCCTTTCAACCCAGCCAGTACTGTTACTGTGCGATAGCTTTAGGTCAACTTGACAACCTGGGTTGAGGAGCCTCAATTTGGGGATTTGGTCCATTGAATTGGCCTGTGCCACATCTGTGGTGTATTGTCTTGATTGTGGAGCAGTGGTAGTATAAGAAGGCAGGCTGGGCATGAGCATGGGAAAAAGTGCAGCACTCCGTCACATGGCCTGTGCTTCAACTCCTGCCTCCAGGTTCCTGCCCTGAGTTCCTGTCTGAGTTCCCAGTAATGAACTGTGACCCAGGAGATGTAGGCTGAATAAACCCTTTCCTCCCCCCAAGTGGTGTCGTCAAGTGTTTTGTCACAGCAAGGAAGACAAACTAGGACAGAAATTGGTACCAGGAGTGGGGTCATTCTGTGACAGACCTGACCTTGGTGTTGGGGGAAGGATTTGGAGGCGTTTGGAACTTTGGGCTGGGAAGATCATGAATGCCTAAAGATTGTTGCTGTGGAGCTTGGAGCAGTTTTGCTGAAGGATTTGTAGAAGATGGAGGGCTGGCTTGTGGAAGTTTTTAGTTTCAAAGGGAGCAGAGATCACAGGACTGTGTAATCTGTGTGGTTCTGGTCAGCTGGGGCTGTGGAGAATCGGCTGTAAGTAAAAGAGACCAGAACCTGAAGTGAAACTTTGTGGGTGGTACTGGGGGCAATTGATGCTGGTTAGGCTGGGGCTGAAAAAATCAGCTGTAAGTAAACAAGAGACCAGCATCACTGGGTGAAATCTCTGGGGAGAATATCTTCAAGGTCACCACACAGAAGCTGTGACCCAGAAAGGGCCTGAGCCTCCACTCTTGAGCCAGAAGCGGACTTGGTAACATGTAAGGAGTCTCCTATATGGTTCGGTGTTGAAATGTGAGGGGGTCACAGAAGAGCGGCGAGGCTTGCACTGTGAGAGGTCAGGAAAGACCATTGGTGGAAGTGCACCTCGGTTGCTGAAGACCCCAGGATGCAGGGGTATGGAAGAAAGGCGAGCTTGGATCAGGAGAGGTCAGAAGAGACCATTGGTGAAGGTGCTGCCTCATTTTCAGTAGCGACCCCAGCTTTTTGGAGATGCCGGTACCCTGGGATGACCACAAGAGCAGCGTAGGGGTAGAAGAATGGAGCCGGCCGGGCCTGCGAGATGAGTGTGCCACGGACGGCAGAGTCGGAGAGGGGGGAGTGCCGAACCCTTTGGAGCCCAGAAGATCGTGAGTGAATCCCAGGTTGTCCAGCCTTGAGCTACTTGCTGGACTTAGGTTTTGTTTGAGTGCCTGATTCTTCCATTTGAATAAGACAGTTACTTGTTTGGGATTTTGCAGCAGCCCACAGTTAAGAGACTTTTAATAGACTGGACTTTTAAGTGTTTGGACATTTAAGGACTGTGGGCTTTTTAGAGATGTACTGTCTTAGGTGTTGTGATTATGTTAAAATCATATTTTGGGGATAAGAACTGGAAAGGTGGTGGTTTAATAGTGATGTGTTTTGTGTGTCAAGTTGACAAGGGTCAATTGTGCTGGATAGCTTTAGTAGTCAACTTGAACACCTGGGTGGGGGAGCCTAAATTGGGGAATTTGGTCCATTGAATTGGCCTGTGCCACATCTGTGGTGTATGTGTCTTGATTGTTGAGCAGTGGCAGTATAAGAAGGGCAGGCTGGCATGAGCCAGAGAGCAAGCCAGGAAAAAGCCAGTGGACAGCATTCCTCCATGGCCATGTGCTTCAGCTCCTGCCTCCAGGTTCCTGCCCTGAGTTTCCTGCCTTGGGCTCCCTAAGTAATGAAACTGTGACTCAGGATGTGAGCATAAACCCTTTACCCTTTCCCTCCTCCCCAAGTTGGTGTCGGTCAAGGTTTTGTCACAGCAATGGAAGACAAAACAGGACATGTGAGAATCAACATTGTGATATGCATAGAATTTCAGGCCTAGAAATGCTAATCCCAGCAAGCTAGGAGCCAGGCAAGTCAGTCAACTTTTGCAAACCTGTAGCTCCTTGTCTGTGAGGAGGAATGGGAGTTGTACCTGCCTCATAAGTGGACAGGATTCACAAATAGTGGTCAGTCACTGAGAATGGCATGTGAGAGGGAAGAAGTCACGGACGGTGAGCTTCTGTCCTTAGGTTCCTTCTCCAGTTACTGTAATCAAGAAGGTGATCATGAAGGTCAAATTCCTATCTGATACTGGAGGACAGGAGAGTGTTGGGCATGCTCTCCGAGGAGAGACTGAGGAGAGAAAACAAAAATTATTTGTATTTCTGCCTCTTGCTGAAAGGCTTTAAGGGCCTTTGGTTATCCCCTAGCAGGGCTTACCAGTAAGAAGGCCTGCTGGATCCTTGTGTTTTGACCATGAACCATGGGTGTATGCCCCCCATTCTTCCTCTATCCCCTCTGTATGCCCCCCCATTCTTCCTCTATCCCCTCTGTATGCTCCCCCATTCTTCCTCATGCCCCTGATGCCCCCATTCTTCCTCCTCCCCTCTGTATGCTCCCCCATTCTTCCTCCATCCCCTCTGTATGACCCCCATTCTTCCTCATCCCCTCTGTATGCCCCCATTCTTCCTCCATCCCCTCTATATGCCCCCATTCTTCCTCTATCCCTCTGTATGCCCCCCATTCTTCCTCTACCCCTCTTAGTCCCCCCTCTTCCTCTATCCCTCTTACGCTCACCCCTGATCTTCCTCTATCCCCATCTGTATCCCATCTCCTCTATCCCCTCTGTATGCTCCCCCATTCTTCCTCTATCCCCTCTGTATGCTCCCCCCCATTCTTCCTCTATCCCTCTGTGTCTCCCTCCATTCTTCCTCTATCCCCTCTGTATGCCCCCATTCTTCCCTGCCCCTGCGACACCCCCCCATTCTTCCTCTTATCCCCTCTGTATGCTCCCTCCCCCATTCTTCCTCTATCACCTCTGTACCCCCATGCCCCCCCCATTCTTCCTCTACCCCTCTGTATGCCCCCCATTCTTCCTCTATCCCCTCTGAACGCCCCCCATTCTCCTCTATCCCCCTCTGTATGCCCCCCCCATTCCTTCCTCTATCCTCTCTGTATGCCCCCATTCTTCCTCTATCCCCTCTGTATGCTCCCCCATTCTTCCTCTATCCCCTTGTATGCCCCCATTCTTCCTCTATCTCCTCTGTATGCCCCCCATTCTTCCTCTCATCCCCTCGTGTATGCTCCCCCCATTCGTTCCTCTATCCCCTCTGTGATGCCCCCCATTCTTCCTCTATCCCCGCTGTATGCCCCCATTCTTCCCCTCCTCCCCTCGTTGCTCCCCCTCCTTCTCTCTATCCCCTCTGTATGCTCCCCCATTCTTCCTCTATCCCCTCTGTATGCCCCCCATTCTTCCTCTATCCCCTCTGTATGCTCCCCCATTCTTCCTCTATCCCTTCTGTATGCCCCCCATTCTTCCTCTATCCCCTCTGTTGCCCCCCCATTCTTCCTCTATCCCCTCTGTATGCCCCCCATTCTTCCTCTACCACTCTGTATGCCCCCCATTCTTCTCTACCTCGCCCCCCATTCTTCCTCCATCCCCTCTGTATGCCCCCCATTCTTCCTCTATCCCCTCTGTGTGCTCCCCCCATTCTTCCTCTATCCCCTCTGTATGCCCCCCATTCTTCCTCTATCCCCTCTGTAACCCCCCCATTCTTCCTCTATCCCCTCTGTATGCTCCCCCCATTCTTCCTCTATCCCCTCTGTATGCTCCCCCCATTCTTCCTCTATCCCTCGTGTTGCTCCCCCCATTATTCCTTCCCTATCCCCTCTGTATGCTCTCCCCCATTCTTCCTCTATCCCCTCTGTATGCCCCCCCATTCTTCCTCTATCGCCTCTGTATGCTCCCCATTCTTCCTCTATCCCCTCTGTGCCCCCCCATTCTTCCTCTATCCCCTCTGTATGCCCCCCATTCTTCCTCTACCCCCTCTGTATGCCCCCCATTCTTCTTCTATCCCCTCTGTACGCCCCCCATTCTTCCTCTATCCCCTCTGTATGCCCCCCATTCTTCCTCTATCCCTCTGTATGCCCCCCATTCTTCCTCTACTGTTCCCATTCTTCTCCCCCTCTGTATGCTCCCCCCATTCTTCCTCTATCACCTCTGTATGCCCCCCATTCCTCCTCTATCCCCTCTGTATGTCCCCCATTCTTCCTCTACCCCTCTGTATGCTCCCCCATTCTTCCTCTATCCCCTCTGTATGCCCCCCATTCTTCCTCTATTCCCTCTGTATGTCCCCCCCATTCTTCCTCTATCCCCTCTGTATGTCGCCCCATTCTTCCTCTATCCCCTCTGTATGCCCCCCATTCTTCCTCTATCCCCTCTGTATGCCCCCCATTCTTCCTCTATCCCCTCTGTATGTCCCCCCCATTCTTCCACTATCCCCTCTATATGTTGTATGTCCCCCCATTCTTTTGCTATCCCCTCTTTATGTCCCCCCATTCTTCCTCTATCCTCTCTGTATGCTCCCCCACTCTTCCTCCATCCCCTCTGTATGCCTCCCCATTCTTCCTCTATCCCTCTGTGTGCTCCCCCCATTCTTTCTCTATCCCCTCTGTATGCTCCCCCCATTCTTCCTCTATCCCCTCTGTGTGCTCCCCCCATTCTTCCTCTATCCCCTCTGTATTCTCCCCCCCATTCTTCCTCCATCCCCTCTGTATGCCCCCCATTCTTCCTCTATCCCCTCTGTATGCCCCCCATTCTTCCTCTATCCCCTCTGTATGCTCCCTCATTCTTCCTCCATCCCCTCTGTATGCCCCCATTCTTCCTCTATCCCCTCTGTATGCTCCCCCATTCTTCCTCTATCCCCTCTGTATGCCCCCATTCTTCCTCTATCCCCTCTGTATGCTCCCCCCATTCTTCCTCCATCCCCTCTGTATGCCCCCCATTCTTCCTCTATCCCCTCTGTATGCCCCCCATTCTCTCCTCTATCCCCTCTGTAATTCTCCCCCATTCTTTCTTCCTCTATCCCCTCTGAACGCCCCCCATTCTTCCTCTATCCCCTCTGTATGCCCCCCCATTCTTCCTCCATCCCCTACTGTATGCCCCCATTCTTCCTCCTATCCCCTCTGTATGCCCCCCATTCTTCCTCTATCCCCTCTGTATGCCCCCCATTCTTCCTCTATCCCCTCTGACCCCCCCATTCTTCCTATCCCCTCTGTATGCTCCCCCATTCTTCCTCCTATCCCCCCTCTGTATGACCCCCATTCTTCCTCTATCCCCTTGTATGCCCCCCATTCTTCCTCATCCCCTCTGACCCCCATTCTTCCTATCCCCTCTGTATGCCCCCATTCTTCCTCATCCCCTCTGTATGCCCCCATTCTTCCTCATCCCTCTGTATGCCCCCATTCTTCCTCCATCCCCTCTGTATGCCCCCATTCTTCCTCCATCCCCTCGTAGCCCCCATTCTTCCTCTATCCCTCTGCGCCCCCATTCTTCCTCTATCCCCTCTATCCCCCCATCTGTATTCCTTCCCCCCATTCTTCCTCTATCCCCTCTATGCCCCTGCTCCCCCCATTCGCCCTATCCCCGTCTTATGCCTCCCCCCTTCTTCCTCATCCCTCTGTATGCTCCCCCCATTCTTCCTCATCCCCTCTGTATGCCCCCCATCTCCTCTATCCCCTCTGAACGACCCCCCCGTTGTACCTCTATCCCCCTGTATGCTCCCCCCCATTCTTCCTCTATCCCCTCTATAGGCTCCCCCACCCCATTCTTCCTCATACCCTCTGTGCTCCCCCCCCATTCTCCTCTCTATCTCCCCTGTATGCCCCACCCCATTCTTCCTCTATCCTCTCTGTATGCTCCCCCCATTCTTCCTCTATCCCCTCTGTTGCCCCCATTCTTCCTCTATCCCTCTGTTGCTCCCCCATTCTTCCTCTATCCCCTCTGTATGTGATTGCCCCCATTCTTCCTCTATCCCCTCTGTATGCGCCCCCCATTCTTCCTCTATCCCTCTGTATGCCCCCCATTCTTCCTCCATCCCCCTGTATGCCCCCCCATTCTTCCTCTTCCCTATCCCCTGTGTATGTCCCCCATTCTTCCTCTATCCCCTCTGTATGTCCCCCATTCTTCCTCTATCCCCTGTGTATGCCCCCATTCTTCTCTATCCCTCTGTATGCTCCCCCCATTCTCCTCTATACCCCCTCTGTATGCCCCCCATTCTTCCTCCATCCCCTCTGTATGCCCCCATTCTTCCTCTATCCCCTCTGTATGCCCCCATTCTTCCTCTATCCCCTCTGTATGCCCCCATTCTTCCTCCATCCCCTCTGTATGCCCCCCCATTCTTCCTCTATCCCCTCTGTGATGCTCCCCCCCATTCTTCCTCTATCCTCATCTGTATGTCCCCCCCATTCTTCCTCTATCCCCTCTGTATCACCCCCCCATTATCTTCCTCATCCCCTCTGTGTGCTCCCCCCATTCTCCTCTATCCCCTCTGTGGGCTCCCCCCGTTCTTCCTCTATCCCCTCTGTATGCCCCCATTGCTTCCTCTATCCTCTCTGTATGCCCCATTCTCCCTAGCCCTCCATCCCCTCCATCTTTATCCCCCTCGCAATGTCCCCCCCCTTTCTTCCTCTATCCCCTCTGCATGTCCCCCCATTCTTCCTCTATCCCCTCTGTATGTCCCCTCATTCTTCCTCCATCTCCTCTGTACGTCCCCCCATTCTTCCTCTATCCCCTCTGTATGTCCCTCCATTCTTCCTCTATCCCCTCTGTACGTCCCCCCATTCTTCCTCTATCCCCTCTGTATGTCCCCCCATCCTTCCTCTATCCCTTCTGTATGCCCCCCCCCCCATTCTTCCTTTATCCCTTCTGTGTTTGAACTCCTGGTCCCCAGCTGGCAGTACTGTTTTTAAGTTGAACAACCATTAAAAGGTGAAGCCTCACTGGAGGAAGTCGGTCCCTGGGGATGAACTTTGAGGTTTTTATTGCTCAACTTTCTGACTGTGGAAGTAATGTGATCAACTCCCTCACACTTCTGCCTCCGTGTCTTCTCCTCCCATGACAGGATATCCCTTCAGACTGAACCCCAAATAAACCCTTCTTCTCTTAAGTTGCTTCTTGTCGGTATTTGGTCACAGCAACAATCCTCTTGTCTCTCTTCTGAGCTTTGAACCAGGACCAAAGAGCCTCCAGGAGAACTGGCGTTAGGAGAATGAGGAAGACCCCTTCCTGGCATAGTTGGGCTTTTCCACTCAAAATCTGAGAAAAATACAGAATTGACTGGGCAGGGAAGAGTGTTCATCAGTGAGGGAAATCCTCCCACCCAAAATAGAAAACAAAGCAGAAACAGAGCAAAGTTCTACAGAGAAGGCAAAGAAACGCATGTTAGTATGAAGATGTCAGTCCAGCTAAAAGTTCCCAGCTCAGGCCGTGAATAACGGCCACAGACACAGTACAGGAGGGTGGTCACCTAGCCTTAGTGACTGTGAGACGGTGTGCCCAGAGCCCAAGCTGCTGGCAGGATGCACCGCCCTGCTGAGCTTTGCCACCTGCTCCTACAACTTTTCATGGCACAAGCATAAGAGTATTCTGTTAGGTCTGAGCTTCCCAGAATTCCAAGGGACACACAGATGCCCACTTCCTCCAGAGGCTGTCAATCTTCTGAACTCTTTCCCTGTACCTGAGGCCCCACCCCATAGCTATGAATGGGTGGGTCCTGGTCGCCATCTTGCCCCTGCCCTGATGTTACCTGTTCCACCTCGTGCCTGCAGGTGGCCCGCTGTGGCAGTCCCACATGGAAGTAAATCATGTTCCTGGAGTGACTTAAGTCTCATGTGCCTTTTTACCTAAGGGTTCACACCTTTATAACCTAATATATACAGATTTCCCTGAGGAAAAAGAAAAGAAAGAAAAACAAAGGCCAGGAAGCTGGCTGCTGGGGGAGGGGCTGAGGAAAGGAATGAGGGAAGATTGAGTTCACCTCTGCCATTGCCAATGAGAATTCAGACTATAATCCATTTTATGAGATTTCTCTTTTTTTTTGGTCTTTTTGAGACAGGGTCTCCCTGTAGCCCCAGCTGTCCTGGAACTCACTCTGTAGACCAGGCTGGCCTTGAACTCACAAAGATCTGCCTGCCTCTGCCTCCCAAGTGCTAGGATTAAAGCCATGCACCAGCACGCCCCGCTGAGATTTCTGCTTTTATTCAACATATAGGCATAGAAAAACACAGTATCCCTTCCTTCCTCTCTTCTTTATATGAGAGAAGTCTAAACTTTGATAGGAAGCAAGTGTCTTCTCTTTGAAAACCTCTCAGAGTTTATTAATACTGAACGAAAAAACTTAAAGGCCCAGGGACCACAGAAGAGAAGTGTGTGTGTGTGTGTGTGTGTGTGTGTGTGTGTGTGTGTGGTGTGTGTGTGGTGTGTGTAGGGGGATTCCTCCTCCAGCTTCCCATCCAGGACCTGGGGACACTGCAATGTCAAGCATCTCTTCCTGTTTGCCTCACACATCAGCATCCGCTGTGCTAGCTCCTTCACTCTTGGCTTCTGTCATTTGGTCTGTATGTAGTCAGCTCTGGCCACAATAATGTTGTGTAACACACTCATCCGAAACTCAGCTAGACAATAGCAAGCCTTGGATTTTCTCATTCGTTGCATCTGGAGATCAGCAAACCCCAATTGACTTTAAGCTAAAGATAATCCAGATGCTGGGGCAGCACAGGTTCAGGTTTGCCCCCCGGATTTTCCCCATTCTCTTGGATCAGCAGCTTACTCGTGCATGGTCTTCTCATATCAGATGGCAAAGTCAAAAGGTGTGTGAAAACACCATTGCCTAAAGAATCTACTTTCTGAAACTGTCAGTCACTTTCCCCCATATTCTGTGAGTCAAAGTCACATGGGAAAAATGAAAGTTAGGGAGGCAGGACAGAAAGAGGGAAAATTTCAAGAAAGGTGAAAGGAGTATAGTTGAACAGGGTCTCCCTGTAGCCCCAGCTAGCCTGGGACTTGCTATGTACACCAGGCCGGCCTTGAACTCACAGAGATCTACCTGCCTCTGCCTCCTGAGAGCTGGAATTAAAGGCATGCACTACCATGCCCAGTGAACTTGATAACTTTTGAAGCCTCTCACCAGCTGAGAATCATGAATTCTAAGATAATAGGGCTAGAGAGATTGCTCAGTGGCTAAGAGAAAATTCTCTTGCAGTTCAGTTCCCAGCACCAAGGTCAGGAAGCTCATAACCACCTGTGACTCCAGCTCCAGAGGAGCCAAGGCCTCTGGCCTCTTCAGGCACCTACACTCTCATTTATTTTTTTTAAATTTTATTTATTTATTTTCTGTATGTGTATGAATGTACTGTCTGCATGTAGGTTTGTGCACCCGTGTCATGCAATGCCGCGGAGGTCAGAAGAGGGTGTCGAATTCCCCTGGAACTGGAGTTCTCCTGGAATTGGAGTTACAGATGGTTCTTAGCCGCCATGTGGGTGCTGGGGATCGAACCCGGGTCCTCTGCAAGAGCAGTAGGTACTCTCAACCACTAGGCCATCTCTCCAGCCCCTACACTCTCATTTATACACCCACACACAGACACACAGACACACACACATTACACACACATTGCACACACACATTGCACACACAGACACATATGTTGCACACACATTGCGCACACACACACACACACACACACGCATGTTGCTGCACACATGCCACAAATTCCAGCATAATAAACATTTGCTGGGAAGGCTGTTGACATAGAGACAATATTTCTTTTAAAAACATTAAAATTGGGCTGGAGAAGAGCACTGACTACTCTTGCAGAGGACCCAGGTTCAATTCCCAGCACCCACATGGTGGCTCAAACTGTCTTTAGTGCTAGGCATGGTTGTGGAGGCCTTTAATCGTAGCACTTGGGAGACAGAGGCAGGCAGATCGCTGTGAGTTCAAGGCCAGCGCTCACGCTCTCTCTCTCTCTCTCTCTCTCTCTCTCCCTCCCTTCCTCCCTCCCTCCTTCCCTCCCTCCCTATTAATTCCTCTGCTTAAACTTCTTTTTAAATGCCTTTTGATAAAATCCAATCTTGCTTCATTTTGGTTCACCCTGATATTCTTTTCTGCAATGAAGCCAAGGATCTGGCTTGACCTGAGTAGAGGTCCCTAAAAAAGAAAAGAATCTTTAGCCTGCTGTGGGCAGGGGTATAGGGCGGTATCTCCATCTCCCAGCTGCTGACACCTTTTTCTAACTTCTTCAAATACAAAAATGAATTTGTGATTCACACTCATGACTGTTTGCTGGTTTGCTCTACAGGGCTTTTGAAGAAAGAAAGGCTTTGACTTCAGAGCAAATATCTTCAAGGTTCGCATACCCTGGAATAAGACATGGACACTTTCTCCCAACACACTTCAGTCTTCTCTGATTTTTATTCTGCTTCTTCATGTCCCAGAAAGTCTCTAAACCAAATATGCCTGCCTCCAGATAATACAATGAGTTTGTAAATGTTCCAGATAATCTGATTAGCAAAAGAGGATTTGGATTTAAGGGAAGGGCAGGAAAGAAGCAGAAGTGTCAACTTTATATATATACACAAATGTATACATATATATATATGTCTTTTTGAGACAGGGTCTCCCTGTAGCCCCACTGGTCTGGAACTCAATATGTAGACCAGGCTGGTCTTGAACTCACAGAAATCCACCTGCATCTGACTCCCAAGTGCTGGGAATAAAGGCGTGCACCACCATGCCCAGGGAACTTGATATTTTTATAGCATTGTTTTTATTTGTGTGTCCGTGTGTGTGCACTCATGTGCATATGTGCATGTGGAAGCCAGAAGTGGGTGTGGGATCCCCTGGAGCTGAATTTCAGATTGTGATTGGCCAGATGTGGGTGCTGGGCACCAAATTCCAGGCCTCTATAATAGCAGCAAGAGCTCTTAGCCGCTGAGCCATCTCTCCAAATTCCAACAGTATTTTTTTTAAAAAGCACTCTAAGGCCTACAATTTCTTACTGAAGGATCAGTAAGAGTTTAGTGGATAATGCCGCCTGCCACTAAGACTGATGACCTGAGTTCAATCTCCAGAAGGACAGCATTGACTTCCACAGATTGTCCTCTGACCTCCATACCTCTACTGTGGTACATGATAGATGATAGATGATAGATAGATGATAGATAGATAGATAGATAGATAGATAGATAGATAGATAGATAGATAGATAATCTTTCAGAGAAAATGAAGAAATGAAGAAGAAGGGTTCATAAATGATTACAGGTAGAAGCAGCATCTTTCACACATGGCCTATTTCACTGAGAGATAGTGTTCACACCACCAATGAGCACTGCACAGAAGTCTCTTCACTAGAAAACATCCACTTTCTACTGTAACCAGCAGAGGGTTGACAGCTCTTGTTCCCCATGCTAGGGGCCATAGTGTGACTCTGAACATTAGCTGAATAGCAGTTTCTCCCAGTGGTGACAGGTAATAAGACAAAAGCCCATAAGAACAGTCAGTTATTTATTTATTTATTTATTTATTTATTTATTTATTTATTTATTTTTGTTATTTTCGAGACAGGGTCTCCCTTTAAGTCCCAGCTGGCCTGGAGCTTACTCTGTAGATCAGGCTGGCCTTGAACTCACAGAGATCCACTTGCCTCTGCCTCCCAGGTCCTAGGATTAAAGGCGTGCACCACCACGCCCAGCATTTTATTATGTGTATGAGTGTAATGTCTGCATGCAGGTTGGTGCACCCGGGTTGTGCAATGCTGCAGAGGTCAGAAGAGGGCATCAGATTCCGCTGGAACTGGAGTTAAAGACGGTTCTTAGCTGCCATGTGGGTGCTGGGAATCAAACCAACTGCAAGAGAAGTTGGTGCTCTTAACCACTGAGCCATCTCTCCAACCCCAGATCCCACATTTTTAAGTGAGGCACACGGGGATCCAGAGTCTTTCTCAATCACTTTCTTGACGCAGGGTCTCCTGCCAGTTCTGACTAGTGTAATTGGAGTGCCTCTAGAGCACTGAGTTACAAGTGGCTGCAACAATTCCATGGCTGTTAGGTGGGTCCTGGGGCTCTGAACTCCAGTCCCTGTTCTAGTGAGGCAAGCGCTGAGTCATCTTGCCATTTTCCCTTTGGGTTAGACTAGCAGTCAGCAAGTCCCAGAGACCCCTTCTGCCTCTCCCTCCATCTGCCCTGCCCAGTGAAGGGGTCACAAGCACGCACAGCTATGCCCAGTTTTTTATATTGATGCAAGTCTTCATGCCTGAGCAGAAAGCACTTTATCACTGAGCCATCGCCAGTGGTAATTTTTATGCAAATGGGGAGGGAAATCAGCTCAGGGAAGAAAGAGAAAGGGGAGGCTCGGGCTGTGGGCAGTGCTCTGTAGACTACGTTAGGACTCCAATTCTGAAAACATCAGGAAGCAATTTTATACTTTTCTGTGGGGAGAAAATTAGATAAAAATTCAAGTACTTGGTACAATCTATCAAATATTTATGGCTCAATATATTTGCCTATTATGTCAAAACGAACAATGTTAATGCATTCAGGGCAAGCAGAGGGTTTCTCATGCATTACGGTTAAAATTTCATTTGGGTAAAATTCCAGACATTCTGTCGGGTATGTTATTTATTGTATTTTAGTATAAATTTTTAAATCTGCTCAGAAATTTTTGTATGAAAAACAAGTCTAATAAATAAATCTTTATTAAAAGTCAAATGAGGCCACCTCCAATTCTAGCACTCGGGAGGCAGAGACAAGCACCTCTGTGAGACTGAGCCGGCCTGGTCTACATAGCAAGTTCCAGGCCAGCTGGGGCTACAGGAAGACCCTGTCTCAAAAAAAATAGTCAACTGAGGGCCACCAAGAAGTTTCAGTGGTCAGTGGTCAAAGGCATCTGACACCAAGCCTGATATCTAAGTTTGATCCTTGGGACCTATATGGTAGAAGGAAAGAATCAGTCCTGCAAGTTGTCCTCTGACTTAGACACACACACACACACACACACACACACACACATGCACACACACACACACACACACGCATGCACACTAAATAAGTGAATGAATGAATAAATAAATAAATAAAAAAGAAGAAAAGTGCTTTTTCTGTTGCTTTTTTGGTCTTTTGAGACAGGGTCTCCCTGTAGCCCCAGCTGCCCTGGAACACACTTTGTGGACCAGGTTGGCCTTGAACTCACAGAAATCTGCCTGTCTCTGCCTCCCAAGTGCTGGGATTAAAGGCATGCGCCACCATACCTGGCTCAAGAAAAGTTTTAAAGTAAAATGAAGGTCTGGGGCTGTAACTCAGTGGTAGAGTGCTTATCCGGCAGCATAGAGCTCCGGCTTCCATCTCTAGAACTGCAAAAAAATAAAAAGTAAAGCCAAACAAATATGTACATATATATGCATATACATACATACGTATTCATATGTTCATATGTGTGTGCATGTTTGTGTGTATATATATGCACACATTAAGTTGTATGAAAGAAAGCAATTTTCCTAAAAAAATTATAGACAATTTTTATAAGCTTATTGCCATATGCTGCTAGATCTTGGCTTTGACAGGGCTCTGCCAAAAATCATCCCCAAGTCTTATTTCTGGAGACTAGAGAAAAACTGGATAAGACAGAAGAACCAGCTTTCGGGGGTAGCACTCGTGGCTGAGCGTGCTGCCATCTCTTGCTCCATGTTTCACCTCCTTCTGTCCAGCTGCCATCATCTAGACTCTTCCTGAGTTCCTAGAATCTGAGGAGAAGAAAATGTTAAGTGTCCTACAGGCTTTGATACTTCTGCAAGCCTGCTTGTGGAAGAGTGACATCATCATCACAGAGCTGACAGCCAGGTTTTTAACTTGCTGGTATCTATCTGCCTGTCACTGCGGTGAGTACGTCTGTCTGTGTGTGCTCTCCATGTCTGAGGCCCCATTACTTCCTCAGCTCTTTCACTTTTGGGGGGTTATGAGACCACCGCAAACAAACAACAACAACAACAACAAAAAGATGAAGAGACTAGAGCTGAAGACCATTCTGACTGAGCCGGCAGCAGGTGGGAACCCTTGCTGACTTACATCCAAAGCCACATGGATACACTAAAGTCTGCAGAATCTGCTTCAGGGTCAGGGGGAAAAGAGGGGCCCAAGACAGAAGTTCTGTGGTCTCATATATTTCTCCAGGCTGAGAAGCTCTTCTCCCAGTCTATGGAACAGGAATGCTCCTTTGTTTAAGGGAACCTCCATGTCACCCAGCAGAGAAGATCCTCCTAAGACTCAAGCTCAGCATACTATTCTGTTTGGATGTCACCAGAGAGCACTATCTATCTATCATCTATCTATCTATCTATCTATCTATCTATCTATCTATCTATCTATCAACTATCTATCTACATCTCCCTCCCACTCCCTGAGACAGGATTTCATGTAGCCCAAGCTATCCTAGAACTTACTATATAGCCAGGGGATGACCTTGAACTTCTAAGCTTTATCTCTTACCTCCTGAGTGCTGGGATTACAGGCATGTGCCATCATACCTGGTTCATGGGGTACTGGGTATCAAACCCAGGACTTCATGTATACTAGACAAGCATTCTACCAAATGAGCTAGGTCCTCAGCCCTCAAAGAGCCCTCTCGGGCCCCAAGTCAGAGTCACATTCTGTGCTCCCACCTCTGATCCTTTTCATATCCACATGCTCATCTACCTGTGTCATCTACAGCCACTATAAAGATCCAGCTTTAGCTGGACATCGTGGCACACACCTTTAATCCTAGCACTTGGGAGGCAGAGGCAGGCGGATCTCTGTGAGTTCAAGGCCAGCCTGGTCTACAGAGTGAGTTCCAGGACAGCTGGGGGCTAAAAAAAAAAAAAAAAAAAAACCAAAAAAAAAAAAAAAAAAAAAATCCAGCTTTACTTTAGTGCATCTGTCTTGGATCCTTACAGTGACCCTGGAATGCTTGCCCACCCAGTTTCCCAGAGCTATAGACAAATGAAACTTTTTTTTTTTTTTTTTGGTCTTTTTGAGACAGGGTCTCCCTGTAGCCCCAGCTGTCCTGGAACTCACTCTGTAGACCAGGCTGGCCTTGAACTTACAAAGATCCGCCTGCCTCTGCCTCCCAAGTGCTAGGATTAAAGGCGTGCGCCACCACGCCCAGCTAAATGAAATTCTTAGAACGGTGTATGAAACTCAGCAACTAGATGCTGCTCCCCCTCAGAACCAGAAATGTGTCCAGCACCATCTTTGATGTGAGCTTGAGATAGACCAGATACATCCCAGCTTTGATGAAAGTCAGTTCTGTCTTAAGTGTAGAAGCCCCTCCTTCTGACCCAAATGGCAGGGATAGAACTCCCTTTCCACTACCCTTGACCATGTTTCTGCTGGTATATCCCCAACATCCTCTCCTCCATCCTGCATATACCTGCTTGTTTCTCCAGTCTCTTGACCCTTTGGGGTCAGTTATTCTATACCAGATTTTCCTGAACCAGCCCCTAACTGAGAGCTCCCCGGGGGCATGGACTCTATTGGCCTTTCTGGGCACACAGTAGAGATTCTATATATTTGCAGAATTGAATGGCACTTAATATGCATTCTTAATCACATTGACCAAATAAAACATACCTCTCCTTTTTCTGCTATCGTTAAGGAATTTTCCAAGGGTATTTCCAAATCATCAAAGGGTCCCTGCTAAGCCTCAGAGCTTGGTGTGTTATTGAACTTATCCTAACATGCTTTGAACATTTCCTTGGCTTGTTAATAAAATGCAGCAAACATATACAGCTTTCTTCTGCCCCTTATGGTATAGTGTTCAACCTGCAAACATGGCTGTTCTCATAGAGACTTGAGGTCATTGTAAACAAGTAAATTTATTCCTCTTGCCTGTAGTAATGCAGTCCAGGGTTGCCAGGGTGACTATGCAGGCCCATAGGACTAAAGTCTTTCCAGCCCCTTGTTCTGTCATGGTCAGATGTGCCCCTTCCCATCAATTCAACTCAAGATGGACAGGCAGAAAGGCAGGGTTTGTATGACCTGGACAGTGCTCAGCTATCTGGCCATTCCTAGTAGCAAGAAAGAGCCACTGCCGTCCACAGTAAAGTCATTTGCTTATGATGAATAGGTATGTTTCCAGAAATTCTGTTTCCTAACCTACTAGGAAACCAGATACGTGGCTTTTCAAAACTATGTATATTACACACACACACACACACACACACCAGTGTTGGCTCTGGAGCCAGCCTGCCAGGTTCAAATTCCTGCTCTACCACTTACTGCTTGCATAATATTAAGCATGTCACTTAACCACTCTCAGCTTTCTCATGTGTAAAATGAGGTTAATAACAGCTTGCACCATTGAGATACTGTGAGAATTAAGTGTGTTGCTACTTAGAAAGCATGTGACCAGAAGACTAGGTATGCAGGTCAGTGTTGCTGAGCTTGCCTACGATAGATACATGAGGCCCTGGGTTGTAGTCACAGCACCGGGAAGGAGAAAGACACATCACCTGGCCTACTGGAGCATCATACGTGCTCAGTATCGGGTGGCTGCTATTACTAACATAAAGTACATCACACAGATTTCTCTGTCCCAACAGGAGACAACCTCCTTACAGCTGAGCTTCCTGGGCTTCTGATGGCAGTTACCATGGCTTGAAGGCCTCTTCTCCCTCCTGCTCATATTCTGCTTTGGGTTTTGTCCCAGATGGCTCAAAGCCACTGGAAGCTAAAGGGCCCAAGAAATGGAGTGCCACCGTCAATTAGAGTCAACTTGTATTTTGATATGTCTCATCTTGCTCACATCCTGCATGCATTTTTAATAGCATTTCAGAGGCAAAGGAGTAAGCTGATAGCAAATGAAAACTGCATTAATGTTAGAGTCCCAATTCTTTGTTTATGTCTCTGTTCTCCAGACGTCCTAACAGACAGACAGAGGCCCCATTTCAAGAAGGGATAATGGAACTCTGTGTTCTGATTTATCAAATATTTTCTGTGGATGAGCTTTCTAAACCAAAGCCAGAGCCACTGCCTTCATCCCTGGGGACACAAGGACTTGAAATACTCAAATAAGTGAGCCCACTTGTGTGCCAGGAGCCACGGCCACCCCATGACACCTTGCTTTGTGGTGTCTTCTGGGAGACAGCCCTGTCTTCACTCCCCAAATCCCACCTTTGGGAAAGGGGCCTGTCCAAATATCTTCCTGAAAGGAGAAGGATTTGATGATAAACTGTCTAGAAAAATAAACAAATGCTATTTCAGATTCTTGGCTTTTCAACTTCATCTCATTTGGAACAAGAAATCAATTACCTAGCAAAATGAAAAACTACAAAAACGGGCTGGGGAGGTGGCTTGGTCTGTAAAATGCTTGCTAGGAAGCATAATGACCCAAATTTGGATCCCCAGCACCGATGTAAAAAGTCAGACGCATCAGAGCCTATCTGTAGTCCCACCACAGGAACATAGAGACAGCAGAACCCTGGAGCTCACTGGCCAGACATCATGCCAAGTTATCAAGCCCCAGCTTCATTGAGAGATCCTGTCTGACATATATGTGGTACTCCTGGCACTCAGGAGGAAGAAGCAGGTGTGTTTCTGTGAGTTCAAGACTAACCGGGTCTACTTAGCAAGTTCTAATCCAGCCAAGGTTATATAATGAAGCCCTGTCTCAAAAATAAGTAAATAAGGTAGATAGAGATTGAGGAAGATATCTGGAGTCAGCCTGGCCTCCACTGCGTTTTCACCCATACACGTATACATACACATCTACACACAGACACACACAAAATAGGGGAAAAAATAGCTATAAAAAGGCATCCAGTCCAGGCATGGTGGTGCACACCTTTAATCCCAGCACTTGGGAGGCAGAGGCAGGCAGAGCTCTGTGAGTTCAAGGCCAGCCTGGTCTACATAGCAAGCTCCAGGCCAGCTGGGACTAGAGGGAGACCTTGTATCAAAAAGATTAAAAAAAAAAAAAAAAAAAAAGGCACCCAGACCAAACCTCCACCAACCCCATCCCAACCTCCACAGCTAAGCCCCCTCTTTTCTACCCAGTAGCCGTCATTTGCTCAGTACCCCTCAAAACCTTTCCTTTTCCTTTCCCTTTTGAGAATCTGTTCATATCCCCACAACAGAACTTCTTTTTTCTTT
>VZQC01007142.1:8649286-8700909 GCA_009823505.1 Rhizomys pruinosus | reverse complement strand
CCGCGGAGGTCAGAAGAGGGTCTCGGATTCCCCTGGAGCTGGAGTTCTCCTGGAATTGGAGCTTCAGACGGTTCTTGGCCGCCATGTGGGTGCTGGGGATCGAACCCGGGTCCTCTGTAAGAGCAGTCGGTGCTCTTAACCGCTAGGCCATCTCTCCAGCCCCCAGCCTGCTTTCTTATATAACCCAGGAGCACCTGGCCAGAGGTGGCCCTCCTGTACCACTCAACAATGAAAAAAAGGCCTCATGAACATGCTCATAGGCCAGTCTGATAGAGGAAATTTCCCAGTTGAGGTTTCCTCACCCCAGGTGTGTCAGGTTGACACCCCAAACCAACCATTCCAAAGACTATAATAGCTAAGAATGCACATTTGGGTGATAAAAGAATGCAAACTTGGGCTGGGGGCTTAGCTTAGTTTGGAAAGTGCTTGCCTAGCATACCCAAGGCCCTGGGTTATATCCCCAGCTCCGCATAAACCTAGCGTGGTGCCAGGGTCATCCTCAGCTACATGGAAAGTTTGAAGCCAGCCTGCAATATATGAGACTTTGCCTCAAAAAGAAATGTAAAAAATTGGAGCTGGAGAGATGGCTCAGCAGTTAAGTGCACTGGATGCTCTTGCAGAGGACCTGGGTTTGGTTCCCAGCACCCACATGGTAGCTAACAACTGTCCATGACTCCACTTGCGGGGGATACAATACCCTTCTGTGACCTCTGCAAGCATTGAACAACATGGGTGCACTCATACACATGCATGAAACACACACACACGCACACACATACACACACACACACACACACACACACACACATATATATATATATAATTTTAAAATATTTTAATTTGGGGCTGGAGAGATAGCCTAGTGGTTAAGAGCACCGACTGCTCTTTCAGAGGACCCGAGTTCAATCCCTAGAACCCACATGGCAGCTGAGAACCATCTGTAACTCCAATTCCAGGAGAACTCCAGTTCCAGGGGAATCCGACCTTCTCTTCTGACCTCTGTGGCATTACATGACACAGGTGCACAAACATACATGCAAACAGTACATTCATACACATACAAAATAAATAAATAAAAATTAAAAATAAATAAAAAATAAATAAATTAAAATATATATTTTAATTTAAGACAATTAAAATATATATTTTAATTTAAGACTGTCACTATTCCTGGGTGTGGTGCTATGCATCTTTAATTCCAGCACTCAGGAAGCAGAGGTAGGTGGAACTCTGTAAGATCCAGGCTAGCCTGGTCTCCATAGCAAGTTCTATGCCAGCTGGGGCTACAGGGAGACCCTGTCTCAAAAAGACTACAGAGACGGGTGGGGGGGGCTTATTTAATATGGGACTAGAGAGATAGCTCAGAGGTTAAGAGCACTGGATGCTCTCACAGAGGACCCAGGTTTGATTCTTAGCACCCACATGGCAGCTAACAACCATCCCTGACTCCAGTTGCAGGGGAATATTCAATGCCCTCTCCTAACTTCCACAAGCATTGTACAACACAGGCGTACTTACACATATGCAGGAAATACACTCATACACATAAACAAAAATGAAAGAGAAAGAAAGAAAGAAGAAAGAGAAAGAAAAGTGTGAATATTATTAAAGTTTAGTATGCATATATGTGAAAATGTCATAATTAAGCACATTACAATTAATATATTCAAAAAAAATGAAAGAGAAAGAAAGAAGAAAGAGAAAGAAAAGTGTGAATATTATTAAAGTTTAGTATGTATATATGTGAAAATGTCATAATTAAGCACATTACAATTAATATATTCAAATAAAGAGTAAAGCACCACAAAGCAGTGATAACTGTGAAAGTTGAGGTGGGGGACACCTGTAGGAGGAGGAAGTAAGTCGGAGTTGGTGCAGAGGCCAGGGAAGGCCCCTAGGGTAACTGCCAAGTTCTTGTTCATATCAAAGGTAATAAAGAGAAGGGTTGTTTGCTTTTCGTTTGTGGAATTTTGGGGGGTTTGTTATGTTTTGTTTGTGTGCTGGAGAATAAACTCCAAGCCCTCATGCCTGCTAGGCATGTGCTCCCCCATGTGCTATATCCCACCCAAGACATCAGCTTTATAAATAAGATGCTATACAGTTGTTTTGCTTGAGTTTCTATATTTGTGTTTTATCGTGATGTATAAATTATTTATTTATTTATATGTGTAAGTGCTTTGCCTGCATGTAAGTACGACCATGCATGGAATGTTTGTAGAGGCCAGAAGGGAGCATCAGATCCCCTGGAACTATAGTTACTGACAGATAGCTGCCATGTAGGTGATGGAAACAAAGCGTGGGTCCTCTGCAAGAGCAGCAAGTGCTTTTAACCTCTGAGCCACCTCTCCAGCCCCAGAGAAGTGATTATTTTTTGGTCTTTTTGAGACAGGGTCTCCCTGTAGCCCCAGCTGTCCTGGAACTCACTATGTAGACCGGGCTGGCCTTGAACTCATAAAGATCAACCTGCCTCTGCCTCCCAAGTGCTAGGATTAAAGGCGTGCACCACCACGACCAGCTGAAAACAGCCTTTAATACTGAGATTGGTCAACTCTTTTGAAGGGCCACATGGTAAAATTTCAGGTTCTGCAGCCTAAGTGCCAATATTAAAGACATTGTGTAGGTATCTACATAACCATTTAAAATGCTGCTATTTTCAAACACTAAGGGATCCTTGATCCTTGGGGGGGTCCATTTCTCTTTGAATTCCCCATCTCTGATAGCTCCCACCTGCCAGCTGCACATGGAACCCCATCCCTGAGAGCACCTCTCTTCTTTTCTGCTAGGCCACAAGCAACATCCTTCCTTCTGTTTCTAAGCAACGGGAGGAGAGGGAGCTAGCAGGCAGGCTCAGGTGCAGGACTATCTATGGGCTCCACCCACCTCCTCAGAACACCTATCACTTCCAGGAGAAAGAGAACTTATGGGCACCCAAACATTAGACCCCCAGACAAAAGAATCTTTCAAAGTCAGTATCTAGACTTAAGTCCACTACCACACCACTGTCACTTAGGGAACAGTCTAGAAGACTAGCAGCAGTAACAGCATCTCCTGGGAACCTACTAGAAATGCAAGATCCTGGGCTGGAGAGATGGCCTAGCAATTAAGAGTGCCGACTGCTCTTGCAGAGGACCTGGGTTCAATCCCCAGCACCCACATGGCGGCTGAGAACCATCTTTAACTCCAGTTCCAGAGGAATCCAACACCCTCTTCTGACCTCCGCGGCATTGCACGACACAGGTGCACCAACTTGCATGCAGACAGTACATTCATACACATACAAAAATAAATAAAAAATTTTAAAAAAGAAATGCAAGATCCTAGGCCAGGAGGATGGTTCAGCAAGATGGCACTTGCTGCCAAACCTGACAACCTGAATTCAGTCCCCAGAACCCAAATGGTAGGAGGAGAGAGCCAATTTTTACAAGTTGTCGTCTTATCTACACACACACATCCTGTGATGTGTGTGTGCCCACATCTGTACATTGAATGAATGAATAAATAAATAGATAAGGAAATATATATCGGGCTGCAGAGATGGCTCAGAGGTTAAGAGCACCAACTGCTCTTGCAGAGGACCCAGGCTCGATTCCCAGCATCCACATATGGAGACTGAGAACCATCTTTGACTCCAGTTCCAGGGGAACCCGATGCCCTCTTCTGACCTCCGTGGCACTGCATGACATGGGTGCACCAACCTACATGCAGACAGTACACTCATACACATAAAAAATAAAAAATAAAAAAAAAGAAATATAAGATTCTGCTGGAAAGACTAGAGAGATAGTTCAATGGTTGAGCACTTGATGTTCTTGCAGAGGACCTGGATTTGGTTCCCAGTACCTTCATAGCAGCTCACAACTGTCTGTAATTCCAATTCCAGGGAATCTGACACCCTTTCTGGCCTTCATGGGTACTACATGCACTTGGTGAACATACATACATACATACATACATATGCAGCAAATACTCATAAACACAAAAGATTAAATAAAAATAAAAAAGATCCTGCAGGAATCAGACAGTGCCTTTTCTTCCCTCTGAAACCCCATACCAAACCTACCCAGTCAGTGTCTGCATTTTTTTTTGAGACAGTCTTATGTAGCCCTAACTAGCCTGGCACTTGGTATGTAAACCAGGATGGCCTTGAGCTCACAGTGATCTGCTGGCCTTTGCTTTCTGAATGCTATGATTAAAGACATGTGCCGCCACACCTGGCTTGAAGGTGTAGTGCAGGCTGGCGCAGAACTCATTATCCTCCTGTCTCTATCTCTTCAGTATATTCCATTGCCATGAGCTACCACAACTGGCTCAGCATATTTTGTGGCAGAGAGGTGATACATATCTACGTGTGCGTGAGTGTGTGTGTGTGTGTGTGTGTGTGTGTCTGTGTCTGTCTGTCTGTTTGTCCATCCATCTGTCAGCAATAAGTCAATCTATTTTATTTTTTTATTTTTTATATGTTTTAATGTACTGTCTGCACGTAGGTTTGTGCACCCGTGTCATACAATGCCTCAGAGGTCAGAAGAGGTTGTCGTATTCCCCTGGAACTGGAGTTAAAGATGGTTATCAGCCGCCATGTGGGTCCTGGGGATTGAACCCAGATCCTCTGCAAGAGCAGTCGGCACTCTTAACCACTAGGCCATCTCTCCAGCCCAAGAAGTCAATCTTAATCTCTCTCAGGAGTCATCCACTTTGTTTTGACAATGACTCTCTGGGACTTAGAGCTTGTCCGAACAGGCTTGACTGGCTGCCAGCAAGCCACAGGTGTCCTCCTGTCTGGCTGCCTCCCCAGCACTGGGATTACAAACACTGGCCACTACACCCAACTTCTGATGCAAATGCTGGGATGGAACCCTATCCTTATGCTTGCATAGCAAGCACTTTACTGTCTGAGCTGTCTCCCCAGCTCCCGATGTCTGCTTTTTTTTTTTTTTTTTTTTTTCCTGAGGTTTGGTGTTTTTCCTGCGGGTAAGAGACACGACACCTGTCCCATCTGTTCTTTGACTTCCTCTCTTCGGTAACAGCTGTGACTTTGAAGCCCATAGACTTGTGGGTATAGCTAGACCACTCTAGTTCAGCTCGTGGTTACTGTGGCCTTTTGTCCGGGGAAACCCAGATTTGGAGAGAGAAGGTGATTTGCCAGGGTACGGCCCAATAGAGGCAACAAACTGAGGTTAGAGCGGTCAGAGAGAAGGTACCTGGCCATGCGAGAGGCTCTTTTGGCCATCGTTCTTTGTGTGTTAAGTTATTTGGGTCTTTTGATGCATAGCTTCCTTGGGGAACTATGTAGTCTATTTTGGACTTGAGTTTCTATAGCAATATGAATTCCGAAGATTCCACTGGATCTATCTCACGATTATATTTACCCCCCCTGCTTTGTTCATATAGGCTAAAGATGTTTTGAAAGAGTGTTTTGCCTATTTTTTTTCCAAAATATTTTTGTAACAGGCACCTACAGCCAGATGGGGATTTCTGAGATTGATAGCCTTGAGAAAAGACTGTGAAATTCCTCCCCAAACTGAGATGGGACTGTTTTGCCACATAAATGTACTGGGTTTTCTGCCCAGTATGATGTCACCTTGTTCTGATTTTGTCCAGAGTCTTTGTGTTATAGTAGGGACTGCATGCTTTAGACTAACCCGGATCTAGTGTGGGTGCACAAGAATTTTTAAAAAAATAGTTTTAATTATTAAACCGGGCGTGGCTGGTGGCACACTTTATCTCAGCACTTAGCGAAGGCAGAGGAGGCAGGAAAGCGAAGGATCTCTGTGAGTTCAAAGCCAGCCTGTCTACAGATAGTGAGTTCCAGGACAAGCCAGAGCTAACAAGGGAGACCCTGTCTCAAAAAGACCAAAAAAAAAAAAGTTTTATTTAAAAGAAAAAAAAATATAAAAATCAGTTTTTATTGGGCGCTGAAGATGTAAGCTGCAGTTGGTAGATGTGCTTGCCTAGCAATGTACCAAGGTCGCTGTTTAGTTTCGATTACCAGTACTCTCCGCAATAAACTGGGGTATGGTGGTTCTCTTTACCTGTAATTCCAGCACTCCAGAGGTGGAAGCAGGAGGAAATCAGATAGGTCAGTATTATTTTCAGCTACATGGGGAGTTTGAGGCCAGCTTGGTCTGTATTAGTGAGTTCCAGGTCAGGTTGGGATCCTGTCTCAAACAAAAGCTAATTTATATTAAAATAAAGTTAAGTTCTGTAGTGATGGCTCAGTGGGGGCAAGTGCTTGCCAATTTTGCAAGCGTGAGGACCGGAGTTTGAATCCCATGTAGAGCCAGGCACGGTAGAGCACACCTAACATCAGTGCTCCTCCACTGAGACAGGAGGCAGAGATAAAACCACAGGGCACTCCTGGGCCGGGTAGAGCTGTGCATGCAGCAGGAAGAGCTGAGAAGGGCCACTGTCTCGAAGGGTGGGAGCTGGGGACTAACAAGAAGTTGTCCTGACCTCTACATGCCTGCCCTCCTGTACATACATAAAGGAAAACTTCACCATACATACAGTTCACTTATTTAAAAGTGTAGAAAGCTGGGCTTGGAGAGATGGTCAGCTGTTAAGAGTACTGGACTGCTTTTTGCAGAAGACCTGGGTTCAATTCCAGCCCACACGAGCAGCTAAGAACCATCCTTGCTGGTGTGGTGGTGCATGCTTTCCCAGCACTTGGGAGGGGATTACAGAGCCAGGTGGAATCTCTGTAAATTGAAGGCCAGTCTGGTCTACAAATAGTGAGTTCCAGGACAGATGGGGCTAAAAGGGACACCTTTGTCTCAAAAAGACAAAAAAAAAAGACCTCCTTTAACTCCAGTTTCCAGGGGACTCTGACACCCTTTTCTGATACCTCCGTGGCATGGCAGGCACGGGTGCACTCACACAATACATGCAGGCAATATAAATCTCATACACGACAAAATATATAATAAATATATCTAAAAAAAAGAAGAACCAGCCCACAAATAGGCCATATGTCTATGTAGCCCATTTATATGAAATGTCCATAATGTGCCAGTCTGTACAAACACAAACATTCAATAAATGGTTCACTTAATGTCTTCTGGATTCATCCATGTGGTAGCAAAGTATGGGGATTTTTTTTTTTACTTCTATTATTATTTTTTTTTCATTTTTTTAACAATAAGTAATATTTATGAGTACATGCATCCATCATGTAAAATTCATTTTCAAGCAGTTGTGCCTAAACCACACAGCCCATGGGTTCCCACCATCCAGCTGGGGGGCCTTATATGTTCAACCAAGTTGATCAAAAAAGTGTCCAGAACATGATTGCCTGTAGTTCATCAGTTCACCCAATAGTAGCCAACTTACTTCTTTTTTTTTTGGTCTTTTTGAGACGGGGTCTCCCTGTGGACCCCAGGCTGTCCATCGGAACTCACTGTGTAGACGCAGGCTGGCCTTGAATCCAAAGAATCTGCCTTGCCTCTGCCTCCCAAGTGCCTAGGAATTAAAGGCGTGCGCCACCTCACGCATGCTGCAGCCCTTACATTCTAATCACACCCTGTCTTTCAGCTCATGATTGTTCCTACTTAGAAAAGGGGCACAGGTGGACAAGAGTAAAACAGTCTACTTTCTCTGGAAGCTGTTGTCCTTGGACTATGGTCAATTCCGGCTGTTTCCTTTCATGGCCTGATAGTGTTTTGTCCAGGAATAACCCTTTCAATCCTACTAATGGATAAAAAGCAAAAGTAATTAGATATATAGGTTTTATTAAAACAGTACTATTGTTATGGTAGGTTTACTTTGGTATAGCAGACAGATGTTTGTGATGGTATGTTAATCCATGGAATTAACGTTTTTTCCTTGTAAAATATGTAAGGGCGTTAATGTGGCTTATAACATCTCCTAACCACTAGAAGAATGTAAGCTTGTGGCGTCAGCCGGGGTTATTCCTCCCCAAGGAGAGAGCTACTAAGCCAATTAGATTTTGGGTATACAGGCATATGGGCTGCCATGTTGCACAGTGTTTCCAGCAGGTGAGGTGTAGCTGGTGCTGACTGGAGGAGTCTTGTCTTTGACTCAAGGGGACCTATATTTTCTTTACTTGGGTTAGGTGGCCTTTGGTAACACCCTGGTATTCCAGAGACCATCTGTAACACTTTGCATGTGTTGGTCTCAATTACACTCTTTCCCTATGCTTTACGTGTATGGTGGAATTTTAATTTATTTTTGTTTTTACTTATTTATTTGCTTTTATGTGAATGAGTTTTTTGCCTGCATGTATGTAAGTGTTACTTCGATGCATGCAATGCACAAATTGGGTAGAAGAGGGCATTGTATATCCCCTGGAACTGGAGTTTACAGTGCTTTGCTTAGCTGCCATGTGTAATTTGGAAACTGAACTTGGGTTCTTTGTAAGAACAGCCAGTGGTGCTCTTTTAACTGTTGTTAGTCTTTGCCTATTTCTTCTCACCTCTCCCATTTATTTCATGGATTTTTAGAAGTAGATTATTTTAGAGGCTGGCGAAATTGCTCAGTGGTTTAAGAAACATGTTGTCTTGCTTTTGTGGAGGACTTAGGTTGGGTTCCTGGCTCCTACATGGAGGTTCACAAACATCTGTAACCCCAGTTTTCCGGGGGATTTCTTTGATGCCTCTTTCAGGCTCTGCAATTTGCCAATGGTAACTTACATATACACGAGGTACTCTATTCATTCATTTACACAATTATTATTATAATAAATCTTTGGGTCTGGTAATATCAGGGGCTCAGTGGTTCTATAGTATCTTTATCTGTCTTGCAGAGAACTATGTTTGGCTTTTCAGTGTCCTCCACAGCATCTTCTCATTTATGGCATGTTCATATCTACCTTATCCCTATCCTCCGGTTCTCATGAGGATTCTTTATCGGCTCTCTTCCTGAACTTCTGCATCACAAATGCACATATATTGACTATTTTATCAACACTTCTCTTCAAAACAACGTTACCGCATGAAACATAAAAATAAATAAAATAACCAGAAAATCTTAATAAATCCTCAGGCTAAAGTTGGCTCTTGCAGAAAGGACCTGGGTTCAAGTTCCCAGCACCGCACATGGCAAGTAACAACTCTCTTTAACTCCAAGTTGCAGGGAATCCAAGTTCCCTGCTTATGCCTCTCGCAAGCATTGAACAACACATGTGCACTTACACACATGCAGGCCCAGTGTGCACTATTACACATATCAATAAAGATAATAGATCAAATATTAAAAAAGAAAATCTGAAAAAAAAAAAAAAAAAAAAAATAGCGGTTAAGAGCACTGAACTGATTCTTGCAGAGAACCCGGGTTCATTCCCAGCACCCATATGGTAGCTAGACCGTCTTTAATACCAGTCCGGGAATTCGACACCCTCCTTTGATCTCCACAGCATTGCACACCACGAGTGGCACCAACCTGCATGAGAACAGTGCACTCATACACATAAAAATAATAAATTTGGGGCTGGAGAGATGGCCTAAGCATTAAGAGTGCGACTCGCGTTAGCAGAGGACCTGGTTCAATCCCTCGCACCCACTATAAGCGGGCGTTGAAGCAATGATCCTGTAACTCCAATCCGAGAACTCCAGTTCCAGGGAATCCTGAGACACCCTCTTCTGACTCCCGGCATTGGCACACACATGGGTGGGCACCATGCATGCAGGAAGTAACATTCATACACCATAGCAAAATAAAGTAAAAATTAAATGAAAAAGATTCTTTAAAAATAATTTTATTTATTTATCTTATTTTTCACATAAATTTATTTTTATTTTTTATCAGATCTAGACCGTGCCCCCTCCATTCCCCACCCCACCAGGCTTCATGCATTCTGCCAAACATTACTTTCATCTTTTTCTCAGTCACTTTTTTAATCAATCATCTCCATGAGGAAGTTGACTGTTTTTGAGCAGAAGTTCACTATTTTCAGCAGTTCTTCCATGCAGTCTTTTTCTGTTGTTGTTGTTGTTGTTGTTGTTTCCAATATACATCACTCCCACTGCTTTGGGACAAAAGCTCAAGGGGCGATGCACAAGATAATACTTACAACTAGGTAACAGGCACTAGCATCCACAGATGAGGGATATCACTTCTCATTTGTTTTTCTGGGACTGTGTTACTTCACTTCAGCATGATGTCCTCTCGCTCCAGCCATTTTTCTGCAAAGCTCAGGTTGTCAATCTTTCTTTACTGCTGCATCTAGAACTCCATTTGTAGATGTACCCTACATTTTCCTCTTCCACTCATCAGTTGAGGGGCAATTTGGATTGGTTCCCAGCTCCTCTGCTATTGTGAAGAGAGCTGCAATAAAACATGGCCATCGCATGTATTTCTGTGGTGGGGTGAGTCTGAGGGTATCATGCCTAGGAGTGGTATGGTCTGTGGTTCCGGTGGCAAGTTCAATTCCAAATCTTGCCAAAGGTTCTCCACATTGCCTTCCCATAAGTGGCTGCATGAGTTTACCTTCCCACCAGCAGTGGATGAAGTGTTCCCCTTTACCCACAACCACTCCAGCACTTGGTTAACAATTTTGTTTTTCTTGATCCTGGCCAGTCTTTTGGAGTAAGAATGTTATCTTAAATTGGTTTTGATTTGCATTTTTCCTTAATGATTAGTGATGTTGAACACTTCTTAAGGGTGTTTCTCGGCATCTCTAATTCTCATTTGTGAAGTCTCTGTTCAGCTCTTGCTCCCATTTGTTAAGGTGGGTCATTTGTTTTCTTTCTTCTTCTTGTTTTTTGAAGTAGTTTAGTTTATTTTGGACATCAATGCTTTGTCAGATGTTTTGTGGTGAAGGTTTCCTCTCCACTCTGTGGGATTTTCTCTTCACTTCCGTTGATTGGTTCTTTTGATGTACAGAAGCTTTTTTGAGTTTAAAGAGGTCCCATTTGTTAATTGTGACCTTAATTCTTGCACGCAGCTGTGTCTGATTTAGGAAGTTCTTTTTCCTATGCCTATGTGTTGTAAGTTGCTGCACCTTTTTTTTCCTATTGCCTTCAGAGTTTGGGGTTTCATGTTTGAGGTTTTGATCCACCTGGCGTTGACTTTTGTACAGGGTGATTCAGGTAGTGGTTTAAATTATTCTTCTAAAAGTGGTCATCCAGTTTTGCAAACACGTTGCTTGAAGTAATGCTGTCTTTTCCATTGTGGCTTCTTGGCCCCTGTGGTGGTTTAATCCGGGTGTCAGTTGATTGGACTTAAAGGAACAAAATAAAGAGAAAAGGATCTCGGATTGGATCACCTCAACCCGGATGGCCCACCTAAATGTAGGCATTACCTTCCGCCAGCAGGCAGTGTAAAAAAAGGCCATGCAAGAGGGAGCTGGTCCTCTTTTTTTTTTTTTTTCCTGCTGCTTGCCTCTCTCTCACTGTTGAGTTTTTCTTGCTGCTGTAATCAACCCTACAGATCCCAGTGTTTACTGAGACCAGCAGATCTCTGAAATCCACCAGGCCTTCAGCACCAGATTGGGACTACTGAGAGACATCCAGCCTTGCGGACTGAGAAATTCCCTGGATTCTCAGCCTCTCCCAGTTTGGGGTGGCTACTGTTGGGAGTCCCTACTGAAGCTCTGTCACATGAAGCAAATCAAAATAAAATATTTTATATAGTTATATATTCGTCATGTTGCTTCTCTTTCTTTAGAGAATACCGACTAATACAGATTTTGGTACAAGGAGTGGTTCTAGAGAAAACAGAATTGAAAGGATGAAATTTCTTTAGTGGGTCTGGTAGTTTCTGGAGCCAGCTCTCAGACACAATGAAGCCTAGAGTTACCTAACGTTTTCCTGGTGGCATGAAGAATAAAGATAATCCTTGGTGCAGAATATTCAATGTAATTATGAAGATTATATTTCATTTTGAACTCAACCTAACTCACCTCTTGTGGAAAGTCAGGAATTCCTAGTGTACTCTATATATAAAACCCTGCGTTATGACCGAATTGCGGAAAAATAGGAAAATAATGATGTTGCCCTGTTGCTCCTAGCATCTCTGGATAAAGTTTGATAAGAGGAAAATATCAGGAGCTCAGTGAATAAAATAGAACCAGATCTCCGGACAGTAATAACGGAGTTTGTAACAAGCATTTCCTACACCGTGTGCTTCTGGAAGAATCTTCTCTCCAGCAGCCCAAAGAGCTAAAGCAACCAGAAAATCAAGCTGGAGTCCTTATTATAACATTTGGCTGATTTACAACAAAATTTAATCCCAGCCAGGAAATGTGTCAGCAGTTAAAGTGAGAGCACTGCTGGGGAAAGGGTGGAACCCTGAATCTTGGGATGGAGACGTGTGGGAGAACCATCCGATGATGAGGATTTTGAACCCTCGATTCTGAGGGATTTTCTTCATCTTTAATCTGAAAGGATAATCTCCCACCACCCTCAGCAGAGCATCCACACCCTCCAAATCCGTCTTTCCCACCCTTGCCTGAGGAACTAATCTCCGCCTCCCAGTGGGAGCTAATGTCCGTCAGGGGCCAACAATTGTTGCTTCTAGACCTATAACCAGATTGAAGTCTAAGCAAGCCGCTCAAGGTGAGATAGAAAGTGTAGTCCACGAGGAGGTGGGCTACAGCACACTAAAGAAATTTAATGAGTTTGCTGATTCATTCACAAGCAGAAGCATAAAGAATATGTGTGGGAATAGATTTTAAAGGTGTGGGATAATCGTGGAAGGAATATAAAATTGGATCATACTGAGTTTATCTATATGAGCCCACTTAGTAGAGATTCTAGGTTTAAACATGGAAGCCCGAGTGGTTAAAAAAAGGTGTTAAAAGTTATTTGAATGGTTGGCTGATTGTATTTATTAAAACATGGCATACTAACAGTGAGTTAGAGATGCCTGATATTCTTTTGCTTAGTATTGATGAAGGGTTTGTGAGGGTCAGGCAGATGGCATGCTCGAGTGCATTCGAAGTGTAAAACCACACTCTCCACAATATTAGGACCCAGAGGACATGCCTTCACTGAAATTATCAGAAATGGAAAACTACTCAGAAGAGATACTGACAATCATTTGAAAGAGCCTTTGTTTTGGCTTTTTTTCTTATGCCAGATCTTACAGTTAGAGAAGTGGTTGCTTTCTTGCGTAAATTAAATGTACACGTAATGGGTCTAACAGGACCTCAGGTCAGGCGTCAGGTGGCTGCACTGAATTGCCAAAGGCCAGATGAACGTAGTTACAGTAATTATCACAATGGGTGGCAAAGCAAAACGCTATAATGGCATGAAACCCAAAATGAATCTTTGAAACATAATAATCAATGGCATTCCAGGAACAAAAATACATAAAGAAGCCCTACATAAGGTCTTTTATTGACTCTGTATAAGCAAAAAAAGCTCTAGAACAAATGATAGGAAGTTAACATTGGATTTCAGCAGTAACGAATCCCGTCCAGTTAACCAGTTTTCCAGACTTGAGACAGTTTCACAGACCCAGAACCCCTGAATGAAGGGGTGGCCGGGTTTCAAAGAGGAAGGACCTTGTTATAACAAGAGAGTTATGCTGTTTGGCCTTCCTCCCTGTCCTTGCCCCAAGAGGGACCTGAGCCTTTTACTAGGGTAACTGTACACACTGGGGGAAAGGAAATATTCAGACTTTTTGAGGCCTATTGGACACTGGTTCTCAGTTGACACTGATCCAGGAGACCCTAAAAAGCATGGTGGCCCTCCAGTTAAAGTAAGGGCCTATGGAGGTCAGGTGATAAATTTAAATGGAGTTTTGGCTGAAGTCCGACTCACAGTGGGCCCAGTGGTCCCAGAACTCATCCTGCACTTATTTCCCCAGTCCCAGAAAGTATAATTGGGATAGATATATAATTAGGATTTGGCAGAATCCCCACATTGTTCCCTGACCTGTGGAGTGAGGGCTATTATATTTGGAAAGGCTAAATGGAAACCATTGGTGTTCCCTCTACCAGGGAAAATAGTGAAACCAAAAACAGTATCGTATACCTGGAGGGATTGTAGAAATTGAGTGCCACCCGATTCAAGGATTTGAAAGATGTAGGGGTGTTGATTCCTACCACATCTCCATAACTCTCCAATTTGGCCTGAGCAAAAGACAGATGGATCATAAGGACGAATGAGCGCTCTGAACAACGAAAACGGGTCAACCAAGTAGCATCACAAATTGCAGCTGCTGTACCAGATGTGGTTTCCTTTACTGAGCAGATTAATATGTCTCCTGTACCTGGTATGCAAGCTATTGGATCTGGGGCCAAATGTTTTCTTCTCAATACCAGTTCATATGGACCACCAGAAACAATTTTTGCTTTCAGCTGGGCAAGGCCAACAGTATGCCTTTACTGTCTTACCTCAAGGGTTTGTTAATTCTCCAGCCTTGTGCATAACTTAGTTAGAATGAGATCTTGATTGCCTGACTCTTCCACAAGATATCACACTGGTCCACTATAACGATGATGTTATGCTGATTGACCCAGTGACAGGATGTAGCAGCTAGTCTAGTCTTGTTGGTAAAACATATGCTCATGAGAGGATGGGAAATAAATCCAACTAAAATTCAAGGGCTGTCCTACCTCAGTGAAGTTTACTGAGGAGTTCAGTGCTGTGGAGCATGCAGAGACATTCCTTCTAAGGTAAAGAATAAGTTGTTGCACCTGTTCCCTCCCTCCACCAAGAAAGAAGCACATTGTTTGGTGGGCCTTTTTGGGATTCTGGAGGCAGCACATTCCTCATCTGGTGGGTTTGTTACTACGACCCATATATTGGGTGATTCGGAAGGCAGCAAACTTTGAGTTGGGCTTGGAATAGGAAAAGGTTTTTCAACAGGTCCAGGCTGCATAGACCATATGCTCTAGGGCCATATGGTCCAGCAGACTCAATGGTGCTGAGGTATCAGTGGCAGATAAAAATGCCGTCTGGAGTCTGTGGAAGGCTCCCATAGGGGAATAACAGCAGAGGCCCTCGGGATTTTGGAATAAGGCTCTACCTTCATTCTACAAACAACTAATTCTTCCTTTTGAGAGATCAGCTCTTAGCCTGCTATTGGGGCTTAGTGGAAACTGAACATTTGACAATGGCCCACCAAGTCACCATATGACCTGAGCTGCCCATCACAAGCTGGGTGTTATCTGACCCATCAGACCATAAAATGGGATGTGCTTAGCAACAGTCCATTATCAAAATGGAAGTGGTACATACGTGACAGGGTCCCGGCAGGCCCTGAGGACAAGCAAGCTACATGAAGAGGTTGCCAGCCGGGCGAGTGTGGCGCGACGCCTTAATCCTAAGCATTCAGGAGGCAGAGGCAAGGCAGATCTTGTGAGTTCAAGGCCAGCCTTGGTCTACACGGCGTAGTTCCAAGACAGCTGGGGCTACAGGGAATACCCTGTCTGAAAAATACTCAAAAAAAATAAAAATAAAAAAGTTACCCAATGCTATGTTTCCATCTCTGTTACAATGCTCCTGTGCTTAAGCATGCACTATGGCTTCATGGGTGTGCCCTATGATCAGTTGACTGAGGAAGAGAAGCTAGGGCCTGGTTTACTGATGTTCTGCACGCTATGCAGGCACCACCCAGAGGTGGACAGTGCAGCATTACAGCCTATTTCTGAAACAACCATAAAGGACACTGGTGAAGGAAAGTCTTTCACAGTGGGCAAAACTCTCGGGCAGTGCACATGGTTGTGCATTTTTGCCTGGAAGGAGAAATGGCCAGAGGATCGATTATATACTGATACATGGGCTTAGCCAATGGTTTGCTGGATGGTCCAGGGACTTTGAAGGAGCATGACTGGAAATTGCTGAGAAAGACATTTGGGGAAGAAAATAATGTGACATAGACTTCTCTGAATGGTCAAAGGATTGAGATATCTTTGTCTCATGTAAATGCTCATAAAAGGTGATCTCAGCAGAGGATGAGTTAATAATCAAAGTAGATAATGAATGACTCATTCTGTGGATAGTCAGCTCTTTCTCCAGCTATTCCCTGTGTGGGCTCGATTGGGCCATGGACCAAAGTGGTCATTGGTGGCAGAGATAGAGGTTTTGCATGGGCTCAACAGCATGGACTTCCCTCACAAGGCGATTGGCTACAGCTGCTGCTGAGTCAAGATTTGCCAACAGCAGAGACTGACATTTAGCCCCCGATATGGTGCTATTCCCCCGGGGTGACCAGCCAGCAACCTGTGGCAGGTTGACACATGGACCACTTCCATCAGGAAGGGGACAGCAGTTTTGGTCTTACAGGAATAGATTACTTATCTGGTTATGGATTTTCCTTTCCTGCCACTAATGCTTCTGCCAAAATACCATCCAGGGACTTACAGAATGCCTTATCCCACCATCAGGAGACCATGTATCCTCACAGCATTGCTTCTGACCAAGAGACTCACTTCACAGCCAAAGAAGTGTGACAGTGAGGCCATGGTCATATATCCATTGGTCTTACCATGTTCCCCAGCATCCAGAGGCAGCTGGCTTGATACGAATGATGGAATGGCCTTTGAAGACTACAGTTAAGTGCCAATTATGTAGCAATACCTGGAGGGCGGCGGGCAAGGTTCTCCAGCAACAGTATATGCTTTGAATCAGCGCCACTATATGGTACTGTTTCTCTATGCCAGAATTCATGGGTCCAGAAACCAAGGGGTGGAATGGGAGTGTTCCACTCACTATCCCCCTCAGTGCCCAGTAGGGAAAAATTTTGCTTCCTGTACCCGACCTCGCGTTCTGCTGGTCTAGTATGTTTGGCTCCAAGGGGGGAGTGCTTTTTCCAGGAGACACAGCAAACATTCATGGTGAACTGGAAGATAAGATTCTCCCTTCCACTTTGGGCTTCTATGCCTTTAAGTCAATAGGCTAAGGAAGGATTAACAGTAGTAGGAGGAGTGATTGATACAGACTACCGAGGGGAAATTGGACTTTTTCCTCCACATAAAAAAAAATAAAACAGGGGGCACAGGAAGATTTATGCTGGGAGGCAGGAGATGACTTAGGGCACCTTCTGGTGCTACATGTTCTATGATTAAGGTCAATGGAAACTCCAAAAAACCAAACTGAGACAGGACAAACAAATGGCCCAGACTCCTTCAGGATGAAGGTATGTTGGTCACTCCTCCAGGGAAGAGCCAAGACCTGCGAAGGTGCTTGCCGATTGGTGGTAGGAAATACAGAATGGGTAGTAGAGAAAGGTAGTCATGAGAATAAGCTGAGGCCACAGACCAGTTGCAGAATGCGTGGATTTAATAGAATATAGACTTTTTCCCTATTTGGTTAAGGAATGTCTGTCTCATATATTATATATTTATATATATTATATATTATATATATAAAGCAGATACCTGTGTTCCTTTTGAATGTGAACTGCAGATAAGTGTTAAGCGTGTTGTCATATTTAGGTTTATTAGATACTGAAGACTAAGTTCCTCAAGGCACACTTCCAACACTACTCTAAGATATCAAATGCTTTAGCTATTGCAATGAGACACTTATAACTATGTTAGGTGGAATTATGACCTTGCCTTGTTTGCAATTGACATTTAAGATAACATAGGAGAGGCTATTTATTGGGTGTCAATTGACAAGGGGTTTGGGACTTTGATGGTTAATCCTGGGTGTCACTTTGACTGGATAAGGAACAATTAAGAGAAAAGAGTCTTCGGAGTTGGACCACCTTCAACCCGGATGCCACCCCAAATTTGGTCGTTACTTTCGCCAGCAGGCGTTGTAAAAGCCACAGCAGAGGGAGCTGGTCCCTTTTTTTTCCTGGCAGCTTGCCTCGTCTTCAGCTGGTGAGTTTGTCTTGCTGCTGTGATTACCCTTCAGATCCCAGCGCGTACTGAGACCAAGCAGATCTTCCTGGAACCACTGGGCCTTCAACATCAGATTGGGACTGCTGAGGACAACCGGCTCTTATGGACTGAGCAGTTTCCCTGATTCTCAGCTTCCAGTTTGGGCGGCTACTGTTGACTCCTTGACTCTGGTACATGAGCAAATCAATAAATTGTAATATAGCTATATATTCATCCTGTTTGCTTTCATGTTTCTTTTAGAGACCCTGACTAAACACGCCCTTGTTCAATATGAGAGATGGCTGATGCAACACGCTCTTATCTAGCACTCGGGAGATAGAGGCAGGCTGGATCTTTGTGAGTTCAAGCCAGCCTGTCTCAGCGTGAGTTCCAGGACAGCTGGGGCTACAGGAACTCTGTCTCAAAAAGACAAAAAAAAAAAAAAAAAAGAGGCTGAAATTGTATGTGCCAGATTTGGATCTCTCGTTTTTGTTCCATGGTCAACAGGTCTGTTTTGTGCAACGTACCAGGCTGTTTTTTATGACTATAGCCCTTGTAGTATATTTGAAGTCTGGTATAAGAGAAATCCCCCGGTTGTACGGCTCGTTTCTTTCCAGGGTTGTTTGGCTATTTCGGGATCTTTTGTTTTTCCAAATGATTTAAAGACATTTTGTTTCCCAAGCCTGTTGAAGAAACTCTTGGGATTTTGATTGGAATTTTGATTAAACTATAAAGAGTTTCATGGTAAAATGGAAATTTTACGAATGTTAATTTCCCAATCCATGAGCATGGAAGTATTTTTTAATCTTCTGAATGTCTTTCAATTTCTTCTTTAAAGGTTTAAATTTTTGTTGTGAGATCCTTGGTTGGTCTTTGGTTAGGTTTGTTCTATGGTATTTATTGTTTTGAGGCTATTGTGAGTGGGAAGGTTTCTTTGAATTCTTTCTCCAGTTGCTTGTTTCTGGTGTAAGATTTTGCCTTTTGATCTTTTTTTCTTTTTTATTCTTTGATGACAGTCCTTTCTGTTGTTGTTGTTGTTGTTGTCCAATGCATTCGCCCAACTTTCTGGAAAAGCTCAGGGGGCCCTACACAAGAAATACTACAACTAGGTAATTGGCACTACAATCCACAGACTTTTTTAGGTTAATTTTGTATCTGCCACTTTGCTGAAGCTGTTAATCATTCTAGGAGTTTCGGTGGAGTTTTTAGCATCCCTTAAATTAAATATTATCATCAGCAAAAGGGATAGGCTTGACTTCCTCTTTTCCAATTTAAAGTACTCCTTAATTTCCTTTTCTTGCTTATTGCTCTAGAAGTGTTCAAGTACTATATTGAAAGAGGAGTGGTGACAGCCGGGAATAAATAATCATTTTTTAAAGTAAGCTCTTCTTCCAGCTTGGAAACAACGTTTTTAATTCATTTTGGAAAAAAAACTAAAGTCCCTGAATAGCCAAAACAACCCCTGAGAAAAGAGCTACACAGGGGTGATCTCTATACAAGATTCAAACATTCTACAGGGTTATAGTCATAAAAACAGCCTGTAACTTGGCACAAAAAACAGACCTGACTGACCATGGAAAAAAACCGAAATCCCAAAATTGAGCATATATCAATTTTCAGCCATCCTTATATTTGACAGGGGGCCAAGAAGCCACAAATGGAGAAAAGACAGCAAGAGCATCTTCAGCAAGTGTGTTGGCAAAATGGATCACCAAATTGTAGAAGATATATTAAAACCCCTACCTCGCCCTGTACAAAAGTCAACTCCAGTTTGATTAAAGACCTCAAAGTGAAACCATAACTTCTGAAATTGGATAGAAGAAACATTAGGCACAACTACTTTAAGAATAGGCATTAGGAAAAGTACTTCCTAAACAGACAGCAGCTGCGCAAGAATTAAGTCGACAATTGATAAATGGAACTCATTAACTCAAAGCTCTGTACATCAAAAGAAACAATCAAGGAAGTGAAGCAGAATCCCACAGAGTGGGAAGGAAACCTTCACTCAAAAGTACATATTAAAGAAAAAATGATTCAAAGAAATAAATAAACTACTTCAAAAAACAAAGAAGAGAAAACAAATGATCCCACTCAATAGATGGGCAAAGAACTGAACAGACTTTCACAAGGAGATTAGAGATGTCTGAGAAACACCTCAAACTGCTCAACATCACTAATCATCAAGTAAATCAATCAAAAACCAACTTTAAGATATCATCTTTAATATCTCCAAATAAGACTGGCTAGGATCAAGAAACAAATGAACCAAAGTCTGGAGAGGTTGTGGGGAAAGGGAACAATCATCCACTGCTGGTGGGAATGTAAAACTCGTACAGCCACTAAATGGAAAGCAGTGTGGAGAACCCCTTGGAAACGAATAGGAATGAACTTGCACCCTACCCAGCCATAACATCCTGGGCATGTACCCCAAGACATCTTACGGCCCAACAGAGATACATGCACGGCCATGTTTATTGGCAGCTCTCTTCACAAATGCAAGGAGCTGGAAATCCAAACCACAAGTGCCCTCAACGCGAGTGGATAGAGAAAATGTGGTACCATCTACACAATGGGTTCTACTGCAGCAGTAAAGAAGCGAATCAGAGCTTTGCAGGAAAATGGCTGGAGCTAGGGAGCATCATGCAGTGAAGTAACACAGTCCCAGAAAAACAAACGACGAATGGTATCCCTCCATCTGTGGATGTAGTGCCAATTACCCATTGTTTAAGTATTTCTTGTGTAGGGGCCCCTTGGCTTTTGTCCAAAGCAGTTGGAGTGATGCATATTTGGAAACAACAACAACAACAAGAACAGAAAGGACTGCAACAAAAGAACTGACTGAAACAGGAAACTCTACCTCAAACAGTCAACTTCCTCAATGGGAGAATATTGAGAAAGACAAGAGGATGAAAACAGCTGTTTGGCAGAATGCATGAGCTCATGACGAGATTGGGGGCAAGGGCAGGAAAATTGGTCTAGATTTGTTAAAAAAATAACAAAAAAAAAAATAAATTAGAAAAAAAAAAAAAAAAAGTAATCTAAAAAATGTTTTTAAAACATTTTAACTTTCTCTTTGAAATATCTTTCCCATCTATCTATTTGCTCTGCCATATAATAAATATTAATATTTATTTTCCTTAACTGTGTTCTTGGGGAAGGGNATGGTCCTTGTTTGAAACAGAGTCTCACTGTAGACCCCAGCTGGCCTGGAATTCACTATGTAGACCAGCTGGCCCTTGAACTCAACAGATATCTGCTTGCCTCTGCCTCCGAGAGTGTGGGATTAAGCTGTGCACTACCACCGCCTGGCCAATGTCTGCATTTTTAGCTAGGTCCCAGGAGACCCTTTTCCACACTCCAGGGAAGGCAATGCCATAATTCTGTGCACTGAACCAGGGACGCCTCCTACAGACCAAGCTATAGGCAGGCAGCTTTTATAAAAGAACATTCCCAGAAGAGCTGGGTTCCCTGTGCCCACTAAAGATGAAAAGCCTCTCTTGTCCCTCTGTCTTGTCAGTCCAGGACAGACTGCATCACTAACCTCAAGTTCCTGCTCCCCTAAACCAAGGGAAAATCAGAAAGCACAATTTCTAGGACTGGAGAGATGGCTCAGTGGTTAAGAGCACTGGCTGCTCTTCAAGAGGACCAGGGTTAGATTCCCAGCACCCAGGCCACCACTATCATTCCTAACTCCAGTTCCAGGGGATCTGACACCCTCTTTGGCCTCTATTGGCACTGCACAAACAGGTTTACTTAGAAACAGGCAGGCAGGCCTGAGTGTGGTGGCCCACACCTTTAATCTCAGCACTCAGGAGGCAGAGGCAGAGGCAGAGGCAGAGGCAGATGGATCTCTGTAAGTTCAAAGCCAGCCTGGTCTACATAGTGAGTTCCAGAACAGCCAGGACTACAGGAAGACCCTGTCTAAAAAGCAAAAAAAAAAAAAAAAAAGAAAGAAAGATAGGCAGGCAAACACTCAATATACAAAAAATAATATAAATAAATAATAAAATAATAAATAAAAAGGATATTTCTATTTCAAGAATAAAAGTGTCACTTCTTTTAAATAAGGCAAAACAGAAAGGAAAGGTGTCAAAGAATGAGTGCTTAGGATCTCCCAAGAAAAGTGGGTCGGATGGAAACAGAAGAGATATCCCAGGCCTGGAAAAGAAAAACCACCACTCTCTTTACCAAACATGCAGGGGACACCCAGCACAGTGCTCCAGATGCCTCAGCCGAGGAACAATCAGAAAACAGATTGCATTTGCATTTCAAGCTGCAAGGTGAAATTCCTCCAAATATTAACACAGTGGACCAGTTCTCTTGGTAGACCAGTTCTCCCGGGAGACATTCCCAGGTCAGTAACTTCCCTGTATGACAATCTCTCTCTACCTCTAGCTATCTTGGGAAGCTACAGACATTCAGTTTTTACTTCCTCATCAGGTGACAGTGGGAAATCAGGACAGCTCTATTCCCAGCCCCATACCAACTACTCGAGTAGTTGGTATGGGGCTGGGAATAGAGCTGTCCTGATTTCCCACTGTCACCTGATGAGGAAGTAAAAACTGAATGTCTGTAGCTTCCCAAGATAGCTAGAGGTAGAGAGAGATTGTCATACAGGGAAGTTACTGACCTGGGAATGTCTCCCGGGAGAACTGGTCTACCAAGAGAACTGGTCCACTGTGTTAATATTTGGAGGAATTTCACCTTGCAGCTTGAAATGCAAATGCAATCTGTTTTCTGATTGTTCCTCGGCTGAGGCATCTGGAGCACTGTGCTGGGTGTCCCCTGCATGTTTGGTAAAGAGAGAGTGGGGGTTTGGTTTTTTTTTTCCAGGCTGGTGATATTCTCTTCTGTTTACATCCGACCCCCACTTTTCCTGTGGGAGATCCTAAGCACCTATTCTTTGACACCTTTCCTTTCTTGTTTGCCTTTTTAAAAGAAGTGACACTTTTATTCTTGAAATAGAAATATCCTTTTATTTATTATTTATTATTTATTTATATTATTTTTATGTATATGAGTGTTTTGCCTGCCTATCTTTCTTTCTTTTTTTTTTTTGTTTTTTTTTTTGTCTTTTTAAGACAGGGTCTTCCTGTAGTCCTGGCTGTTCTGGAACTCACTATGTAGACCAGGCTGGCTTTGAACTTACAGAGATCCATCTGCCTCTGCCTCTGCCTCTGCCTCTGCCTCCTGAGTGCTGAGATTAAAGGTGTGGGCCACCACACTCAGGCCTGCCTGCCTGTTTCTAAGTAAACCTGTTTGTGCAGTGCCAATAGAGGCCAAAGAGGGTGTCAGATCCCCTGGAACTGGAGTTAGGAATGATAGTGGTGGCCTGGGTGCTGGGAATCTCAACCCCTGGGTCCTCTTGAAGACAGCCAGTTCTCTTAACCACTGAGCCATCCTCTCAGTCCTAGAAATTGTGCTTTCTGATTTTCCCTTGGTTTAGGGGAGCAGGAACTTGAGGTTAGTGATGCAGTCTGTCCTGGACTGACAAGACAGAGGGACAAGAGAGGCTTTTCATCTTAGTGGGCACAGGGAACCCAGCTCTTCTGGGAATGTTCTTTTATAAAAGCTGCCTGCCTATAGCTTGGTCTGTAGGAGGCGTCCCTGGTTCAGTGCACAGAATTATGGCATTGCCTTCCCTGGAGTGTGGAAAAGGGTCTCCTGGGACCTAGCTAAAAATGCAGACATTGGCCAGGCGGTGGTAGTGCACAGCTTTAATCCCAGCACTCTGGGAGGCAGAGGAAGCAGATATCTGTGAGTTCAAGGCCAGCCTGGTCTACATAGTGAATTCCAGGCCAGCTGGGGTTACAGTGAGACTCTGTTTCAAACAAGGACCATTGAAGAGAAATCCCACAGAGTGGGAGGAAACCTTCACCACAGAAACATCTGACAAAGCATTGATTTCCAGAATATATAAACTACTCAAAAAACAAAGAAGAAAGAAAACAAATGACCCACTCAATAGATGGAGCAAAGAGCTGAACAGAGACTTCACAAATGAGGAATTAGAGATGGCCGAGAAACACCTTAAGAAGTGTTCAACATCACTAATCATTAAGGAAATGCAAATCAAAACCACTTTAAGATATCATCTTACTCCAATAAGACTGGCCAGGATCAAGAAAACAAATGATACCAAGTGCTGGAGAGGTTGTAGGGAAAGGGAAACACTCATCCACTGCTGGTGGGAAGGTAAACTCATGCAGCCACTATGGAAAGCAATGTGGAGAACCCTTGGAAGACTTGGAATGAACTTGCCACCGGACCCAGCCATACCACTCCTAGGCATGTACCCTCAAGACTCACCCCACCGCAGAGATACATGCATGGCCATGTTTATTGCAGCTCTCTTCACAATAGCAAGGAGCTGGAACCAATCCAAATGCCCCTCAACTGATGAGTGGATAGAGAAAATGTGGTACATCTACAAATGGAGTTCTATGCAGCAGTAAAGAAAGATGACAACCTGAGCTTTGCAGGAAAATGGCTGGAGCTGGAGGACATCATGCTGAGTGAAGTTAACACAGTCCCAGAAAAACAAATGACGAATGGTATCCCTCATCTGTGGATGCTAGTGCCAATTACCTAGTTGTAAGTATTTCTTGTGCACGGCCCCTTGAGCTTTTGTCCAAAGCAGTTGGGAGTGATGTATATTGGAAACAACAACAACAACAACAACAGAAAGGACTGCATGGAAGAACTGACTGAAATAGTGAACTTCTAATCAAAACAGTCAACTTCCTCATGGAGAATATTGAGAAAGACTGAGAAAGTGATGAAAAGCATGTTTGGCAGAATGCATGAGCTCTGGTGGGGTGGGGGAATGGGGGGGACACAGGTCTAGATCTGATAAAAAATAAAAATAAATTTATGTGAAAAATAAATAAATAAATAAAATTTATTTTTTAAAGTAATCTTTTTTTAATTTTTATTTATTTATCTTATGTGTATGAATGTACTACCTGCATGAGGTCTACACACCCATGTCGTGCAATGCCGTGGAAATCAGAAGAGGGCATCAGATTCCCCTGGAACTGGAGTTCTCCTGGAATTGGAGTTACAGATGGTTCTCAGCCGCCATGTGGGTGCTAGGGATCGAACCCGGTCCTCTGCAACAGCAGTCGGCACTCTTAACCGCTAGGCCATCTCTCCAGCCCCAAATTTATTATTTTTTATGTGTATGAGTGCACTGTCTGCATGTAGGTTGGTGCACTCGTGTTGTGCAATGCTGTGGAGATCAGAAGAGGGTGTCGGATTCCCCTGGAACTGGAGTTAAAGACGGTTCTTAGCTACCATATGGGTGCTGGGAATTGAACCCGGGTTCTCTGCAAGAGCAGTCAGTGCTCTTAACCGCTGAGCCATCTCTCCAGCCCCCAGATTTACTTTTTAATATTTTATCTATTATTTTTATGATATGTGTATGAGTGCACACTGCCTGCATGTGTGTAAGTGCACATGTGTTGTTCAATGCTTGCAGAGGTCATAAGAGGGAACTGGATTCCCTGGAACTGGAGTTAAAGAGAGTTGTTACTTGCCATGTGGGTGCTGGGAATTGAACCCAGGTCCTCTGCAAGAGCAACTTTAGCCTTGAGGATTTATTAAGATTTCATTTATTTTATTTATTTTTATGTTCATGCGTGTTTTGTCAGCATGTGTGTAAATGTACTATATGTGTGCTTTGTGTATGCAGAGGTCAGGAGAGAGCATAAGATCCTCTGGAACCGGAGGTAAGGATAGGTGTTAGCTGCCATATGAGTGCTGGGAACTGAAGCCATGTTCTCTGCAAGATCAGTAAGTACTCTGAACCACTGAGCCCTGTTTCCAGACCCAAGATTTATTATTTTATGTGTATGAGTGATTGCCTCTGTGTATATGTAAGTGTACCATGCAAATGCAGAGCCTGAAGAGGGCATCAGATCCCCCGGAACTGGGGTTACAGATGTTTGTGAACCTCCATGTAGGAGCCAGGAACCCAACCTAAGTCCTCCACAAAAGCAGCAACTGTTCTTAACCACTGAGCAATTTCGCCAGCCTCTAAAATAATCTACTTCTAAAAATCCATGATATGGGGGTGGAGAGATGGCTCAACAGTTAAGAGCACCACTGGCTGTTCTTCCAAAGAACCCAAGTTCAGTTTCCAGAATACACATGGCAGCTAACAAGCATCTGTAACTCCAGTTCCAGGGGATTCAATGCCCTCTTCTACCCAATTTGTGCATTGCATGCATGAGTACACTTACATACATGCAGGCAAAATACTCATTCACATAAAAGCAAATAAATAAGTAAAAACAAAAATAAATTAAAATCCACCATACACGTAAGCATGGGAAAGATGTATTGAGACCACACATGCAAGTGTACAGATGGTCTCTGGAATACCAGAGAGTGTTACCAAAGGCCACTAAACCAATAAAGCAAATATAGGTCTCCTTGAGTCAAGCAAGACTCCTCCGTCAGCACCAGCTACACCTCACCTGCCTGGAAACACTGTGCAACATTGGCAGCCATATGCCTGTATATCCCAAATCTAATTGGCTAGTAGCTCTCTCCTTGGAGGAATAACCCACGGCTGATGCCACAAGCTTACATCTTCTAGTGGTTAGGAGATGTTATAAGCCACATTAAGACCCTGTCATATTTTACAGAAAAAACGTAATTCATGGATTAACATACCATACAAACATCTGTGTCTATACCAAAGTAACCTACCATAACAATTAGTACTGTTTAAATACCTATATATCTAATTACTTGTGCTTCATTAGTAGGATTGAAAGGTTATTCCTGGACAAACTGTCAGCCCATGAAAGGAAACAGCCAGAATTGACCAGAGTCCAAGACAACAGCTCCAGAGAAAGTAGACTGTTTTACTTCTCGTCCACCTGTGCCCCTTTTCTAAGCCTAGGGAACAATCTGAGGAAGACAGGGTGTGATAGAATGTAAGGGCTGCAGCCAGGCGTGGTGGCGCACGCCTTTAATCCTAGCACTTGGGAGGCAGAGGCAGGCAGATCTTTGTGAGTTCAAGGCCAGCCTGGTCTACAGAGTGAGTTCCAGGACAGCTGGGGCCACAGGGAGACCCCGTCTCAAAAAGACCAAAAAAAAAGAATGTAAGGGCTACTATTGGGGTGAATGATGAAACTACAGCAATATAGTCTGGACACTCATCTGATCAACTTGATTGAACATATAAGCCCCCCCAGCTGGATGCTGGGACCCATGGGCTGTGTGGGTTTGGGCACAACTGCTTGCAAATTGATTTTACATGAAGGATGCTTGTACTCATAAATTATTACTTATTGTTAAAAAATGAAAAAAAATAAAGAAGTAAAAAAAAAAATCCACCATACATGCTACCACATGGATGAATCCAGAAGACATTAAGTGAACCATTTATTGAATGTTTGTGTTTGTACAGACTGGCACATTATGGACATTTCATATAAATGGCTTCATAGGACATATGGCCTTTTGTGGCTGTCTTCTTTTTTTTAATATATTTTTATTATTTTGTGTGTATGAGTATATTGCCTGCATGTATGTGAGTGCACCCGTGCCTGCCATGCCACGGAGGTCAGAAGAGGGTGTCAGAGTCCCCTGGAACTGGAGTTAAGGATGGTTCTTTTTTTTTTTTGTCTTTTTGAGACAAGGTGTCCCTTTAGCCCCATCTGTCCTGGAACTCACTATGTAGACCAGACTGGCCTTCAATTTACAGAGATCCACCTGGCTCTGTAATCCCCTCCCAAGTGCTGGGATTAAAGGCATGCACCACCACACCAGGCAAGGATGGTTCTTAGCTGCTGTGTTGGTGCTGGGAATTGAACCCAGGTCTTCTGCAAAAGCAGTCAGTACTCTTAACCGCTGAGCCATCTCTCCAAGCCCAGCTTTCTACACTTTTAAATAAGTGAACTGTATGTATGGTGAAGTTTTCCTTTATGTATGTACAGGAGGGCAGGCATGTAGAGGTCAGAGGACAACTTCATGTGTCAGTGCCCAGCTCCCACCCTGAGACAGGGCCTCTCAGCTCTTCCTGCTGCATGCACAGCTCTACCCGGCCCAGGAGTGCCCTGTGGTTTTATCTCTGCCTCCTGTCTCAGTGGAGGAGCACTGGATTTCAGATGTGCTCTACCGTGCCTGGCTCTACATGGGATTCAAACTCCGGTCCTCACGCTTGCATGGCAAGCACTTTGCCCACTGAGCCATCACTACAGAACTTAACTTTATTTTAATATAAATTAGCTTTTGTTTGAGACAGGATCCCTAGCCCAGGGTGGCCTCAAACTCCCCATGTAGCTGAAAATAATACTGACCTTCTGATCCTCCTGCATCCACCTCTGGAGTGCTGGGATTACAGGTAAGAACCACCAATACCCAGTTTATGCAGTACTGGTAATCGAACTCAGGACCTTGTACATGCTAGGCAAGCACTCTACCAACTGAGCTACATCTTCAGCCCCAATAAAACTATTTTTATATTTTTTTCTTTTAATAAAACTTTTTTTTTGGTCTTTTTGAGACAGGGTCTCCCTGTAGCTCTGGCTGTCCTGGAACTCACTCTGTAGACCAGGCTGGCCTTGAACTCACAGAGATCCGTCTGCCTCTGCCTCCCAAGTGCTAGGATTAAAGGTGCGCACCACCACGCCCGGTTTAATAATAAAACTATTTTTTAAAAATTCATGGCACCACACTAGATCCGGGTTAGTCTAAAGCATGCAGTCCCTACTATAACACAAAGACTCTGGACAAAATCAGAACAAGGTGACATCATACTGGGCAGAAAACCCAGTACATTTATGTGGCAAAACAGTCCCATCTCAGTTTGGGGAGGAATTTCACAGTCTTTTCTCAAGGCTATCAATCTCAGAAATCCCCATCTGGCTGTAGGTGCCTGTTACAAAAATATTGGAAAAAAAATAGGCAAAACACTCTTTCAAAACATCTTTAGCCTATATGAACAAAGCAGGGGGGGTAAATATAATCGTGAGATAGATCCAGTGGAATCTTCGGAATTCATATTGCTATAGAAACTCAAGTCCAAAATAGACTACATAGTTCCCCAAGGAAGCTATGCATCAAAAGACCCAAATAACTTAACACACAAAGAACGATGGCCAAAAGAGCCTCTCGCATGGCCAGGTACCTTCTCTCTGACCGCTCTAACCTCAGTTTGTTGCCTCTATTGGGCCGTACCCTGGCAAATCACCTTCTCTCTCCAAATCTGGGTTTCCCCGGACAAAAGGCCACAGTAACCACGAGCTGAACTAGAGTGGTCTAGCTATACCCACAAGTCTATGGGCTTCAAAGTCACAGCTGTTACCGAAGAGAGGAAGTCAAAGAACAGATGGGACAGGTGTCGTGTCTCTTACCCGCAGGAAAAACACCAAACCTCAGGGCAACAGGAGACTTATGGAGAGCGATCTCTGCAGCTTTCACCCAACACTTTGTCCTGACCTGGCGACCTGGTTTCTCTCATCCCCAAGCAAATTAAAAGACCAAATGTTATTAAGCAATTAATAATGGAGCAGATGCCATTTGGCTTCTGTGTCTCAGCCAGACTCCTGCTCCAAAGAGCCTGCATCGGTCCCTAAGGACAAAGTAGCTATCTCCAAAACCAAAGGCAGGGGGTACTGGCAAGCTTCTAGAACAGTGCCTGGCAATTAAGCAGTGCTCAGTAGTCTCTTGAATGTCCATGTTCCCCTTGCACACACTCTCTCTCTCTCTCTCTCTCCGTCTCTATCTCTCTCTTGGTCTGGAAAAACACAAAACCCCACGACCCACAGACAGAACTGCATCTAAGCCTGTTCACTGCAACCCCACATGTAAATCTTGCAAAATCATTAACGTAGCAAACATTACGGATTTTTGGAGGCCCAGGCATTTTTGTTAATTTTCTTACTAACGTACAAAATAACGCCTAGCACACAATGGGCTTTTATGAATATCTTTTTAATGCTACATGAATTAAAGCAATTATATGCAAAGTGATGTGTTAAACTGCTGGCTAGGGCGTCCCCTGCTTTCCCAGTCACTATTCCACTCGGAAACAGAGGCTGCCCGTAAGTCTTCCAGCCGCCAGGGACCGCTGCAGGAAATACAACCTCCTTTCACATTGTCGCTCTTTGACCCCGTGAAGCCGCTGCCCGAAGCCAAGATGGCGGTGTCGGTGGCTACTGCAGCCGGACGCCTACAGCGAGCCATTGGAAGGTCATGCCCACGGCAAGGCCCGAGCCGTCAGCTGTTCTCAACAGAGCGCCCTCCGGTCCACGGATCGGCCGTGCGGGACGCCTTCCTGAGCTTCTTCCGGGACCGCCATGGCCACCGCCTGGTGCCCTCCGCTTCCGTGAGGCCCCGCGGCGACCCCAGCCTACTCTTCGTCAATGCCGGCATGAACCAGGTGAGGGCGGAGCCACACTGATCTGGGGCGGAGCCCGGGAGTTTGCCCGGGAAAGGCGCTTCAGGAATAGACCAAAGAAGTGAGAGGCGGAGCTCATAGCTTTTGTGGAAAGAGAGGCTGCAGGTGGTTGTGTAAAATGATTAGGGGCGGGGGTCAGGGCCTAGTTAGGGTTTGGGGAGTTGACTTGAAAATTAAGTTTATAGTCTCCTTTACTGCAGATGTGTAGTCCCCTGGGGAAGAGTATTCTTTGAATAAATGTGACTCATCCATTAAGCATTTCTTGAGAGCTTTCTGTGTACTATGTAATGACACTACTTTCCTATCTGTAAATTTTACTGCTTTTTACTATGCGAAGGTCTCTGGTTTGGGTTTATTTACCTCTTCTCCTCCTCACATACACCAGAAATGGCTTCCTGAACTTCCAGGATGTCCTGGGCCTCAGCCAGAGTCAGCCTTCAGTCTGCACAGCCATCTCTGTCTCCTCCCTACTTTTCCCTTCTATTAAGGAACGTAAGTACACATACACACTTTGTGTGCTTCTAGTTCAAGCCCATCTTCCTGGGTACGGTGGATCCACGAAGTGAGATGGCAAGTTTTCGTCGGGTAGCTAACAGCCAGAAGTGTGTGAGGGCTGGAGGACGCCACAATGACCTGGAGGATGTGGGCCGAGATCTCTCCCATCACACCTTCTTTGAGATGCTTGGCAATTGGGCTTTTGGAGGTGAATATTTTAAGGTGAGTTTTCAGGGACCTCTAGAGTTAAGAGCCAGGGGTCATCCAAAAAGAGGTTCAAGGCTAGTTCTTTCTCCACTTCCTTTCTGCTTAGGCTGGATACTGGAGCCAAGTGGAGGTTGGGAAGCAGGCAGATGGTTTAGTTGGTAAAGTGGATGTGGATTCTGAGAACTCACATAAAAAACTGGGTGCAACTGTGTGTTTCTGTAATCCCAGAGCTGTGAGATATCAGGTGGAGACAGAAGGATCCTTGGGGGGCTGGAGAGATGGCCTAGTGGTTAAGAGCACCGACTGCTCTTGCAGAAGACCCGGGTTCGATCTCCAGCACCCACATGGCGGCTGAGAACCGTCTTTAACTCCAGATCCAGGGGAATCCTACACCCTCTTCTGACCTCTGCGGCATTGCACCACACGGGTGCACAGACCTGCATGCAGACAGTACATTCATACTTTTTTTTTTTTTTAGTACATTCATACTTAAAAAAAAAAAAAAAAAAAAAAAAAAGAAGCTCACGGGCCAGCAAGTTTGGTGTACATGACAAAGTTCTAAGCCAGTGAGAGACCCTGTCTCAGACAGAAAATGAAAGACACTTCAATAGCATCACCCACAGTTGTCCTCTGACTTCCACACATGGACACCCACACCCACAGAAGTATTCACATTCACAAACACACATACAGGCATACACACAAACATATACAATAAGAATATGCTTCACTTCCCTAATTGAGGGAACAGCCTGTGTCTCCTGCCCAATAGCTTGGTAAAAGTTGTATGAAGGACTGGAGAGGTGGCTCAGTAGTTCGAAGAGCGCTGATTGTTCTTGCAGAGGGCCCCCGTTTGATTCCCATCACCCACATGGCAGCTAACAACCATTGGTAACTCTAGTTCTAGGGGAATCTGACACCTTCTGACTCTTCGGGCATTGCACAACATGGGTGCACTTATACACATGCAGGCAATACATTCATACACATAAAATATAATAAATTTTAGGGGCCGGGCGTGGTGGCGCACGCCTTTAATCCTAGCACTTGGGAGGCAGAGGCAGATGGATCTTTGTGAGTTCAAGGCCAGCCTGGTCTACAGAGTGAGTTCCAGGACAGCTGGGGCTAAAGGGAAACCCTGTCTCGAAAAGACCAAAATAACAATAATAATAATAATATATTTTTAAAAAATAGTTATATGAACAATTTGGCCAGGTATAATGACACATGCCTTTAATCCTAGCATTTGTGAGGCAGAGGCAGGTAGATCTCTGTGTGTTTGAGACTGGGCTACATAGGGAGCTCCACCCAGGACTACATAGACCCTGCCATATGTATATATTTTATATATATATATAATCTCACATATATGTATATGTGTGTGTACTATGTGCACGAATGGCCAGACAGCAAGGCTGAGATGCTCAGTAGAGACAGTCATCCCAGGTTGGGGTGAGTAGAAGACTTTGTGGAAAAGATGGGATTCATCTGGGACTGGAAGAAAGGAGACACTTTCCAGGCAGGAAACATCTCGAGGCTTAGTCTGGTAACAGAGTGGGCAGTAGGAAAGGTTTTTTCTTGGGCTTGTGAACTCAGGTGACCTGACTGGCACCGGTGTGGCCTGCTCTGGCCTCCTCTCACCCTCACATTGGTTTCCCCTGCAGGAAGAGGCTTGTGGCATGGCCTGGGAACTGCTGACTCGGGTCTATGGGATCCCTGAGGATAGGTTATGGGTCTCCTACTTTGGTGGTGATCCCAAATCAGGGCTGGGCCCAGACCTGGAGAGCAGAGACATCTGGCTGAGCTTGGGGTAAGTCAGCCCCCTACTTCTGTCTACTCCTGGCACACAGATCCTTGGAGGTCAGCAGGCCCCAGGATAGTGTGTCTTAGCCCTCCACCCTCTCTTACTGAGCTGGCCTTGGATGCGGGGCTGTCATAGCAAGGGGTAGGGGGTCCAGTTTCTGAATCTGTCCATCTCCCACCACTCAGCTAGCTTTCTCCCCAGGGTTCCTGCCAGCCATGTGCTCTCCTTTGGACTACAAGAGAACTTCTGGGAGATGGGCGACACTGGGCCTTGTGGGCCCTGTACTGAGATCCACTATGACCTGGCTGGTGGGATGGGAGCCCCCCAGTTGGTGGAGCTTTGGAATCTAGTCTTCATGCAACACAACAGGTAATGGGGGCTGAGGCAGAAGAATTCCTGGCTGGAACTGAAGAAGGTGGCCAGTATGTGCCAGGTTTATTTGTAAGCACTTTGTGATAATAGCTGATCTAACCCTAGTCTTTGCCTATGACAGTATAAGCTAGTTATTGCTACTCTCAACTCCTTATTATATAATGGACTTTAACTTGGTAATCTCTTAAGGTTTTCTTCTAACTTTGACATGTGTCTCTCTAAGAACAAAGAATTCTGCCTTAGTGGGCATGTCTGAGCCCAGACAAGGGCCCAAGCTGGACTGAGAATAGTTAACCTTTTTGAGAAAGAACAGGACACAAGGCCTTCATGGTCTGCCATCAGATGGGGAACGGAAGGGGACACAGCCCCACTGCCTGGGGCTCCTCCTCTTCTGAGGAACTTGGGCATCAGCCCCACACCTGCCACTCTCAGTCAGCCTCCCCTTGCATACTTTCTCTGGCTAGAGAGACAGATGGGAGCCTGCAGCCCCTGCCCCAGCGGCACGTAGACACAGGAATGGGCCTGGAGAGGCTGGTGGCCGTACTGCAAGGCAAACAGTCCGCCTATGACACTGACCTCTTCTCTCCGCTACTCAGTGCCATACACCAGGTGAGCTAGCCTCTGCCTCATCACCCATTCCTTTTTTTGGCTGTGTGTATGCGTGCGTGCGTGCGTGCGTGTGTGTGTCTGTGTGTCTGTGTGTGTTTGTGTATGTACGTACACGTGTGCGTAAAGTCCAGAAGACAGCCTTGGGTGCTATCCTCTAGAACACTGTTCCCCTTCTTTGAGACAGGGTCTCTCATTGGCCTGTAGCTCACCAGTTAGGCTACACTGGCTGGCCAGCAAACCCTACGGATCCTCCTGTCTCTGCCTTCCCAGCACTGGGATTATAACCCTGTGCTATCATGCCAGCATTTTTTTTTAATTGAAGAAGCTCACACAAATAGTGAAATAGCAAGAAATGTTATTAGCTAAACAAAAGTACCAATCAGATATGCTCAAAGGGAGTAGCCAGCTTCTTAAGTGAGAATATTCAGGAGCTCCTGGTTACTGCGTGGGGATTCTCTTTATGAGATTTAGGAGGAAAAACTGGTTTCTAAAGGGCATAGCTTGTGTGATTCCATTTTGATTGACAGACTTGTGTTAGGTAAGCTTTTTTTTCACTTTGCATGTCTCATGATGCATCTGATTTTAATCATACATATGCTCAATCATCCATAGCATAAGATAGTAAATAGCAAGTCTTCTTTTTTACTTTTCTTTTGTTACTGAATTGTTGTGGGTTTCATATATTCTGATCATATTTAGGCCCCCTCCCCTATCTGCACCCCCCCTTATAGACTCCTAGTGGTTGTCATGTGCTCTCTCCTACATAGGAAGGCTATCAACCCAAATGTGAGTCCACCAGTGTCCTTCGGTGCGCATCCCTGCACTGGCCCTGGTTAGACTGTCTGGTGTAATGCTTAGAGAAAACCAGCTCTCCTCTCCCAGGAGTTATCAGTTGCCAGTAGTGCCTCAGCTAAGGCTGGAGCTTCTTCCCCAATCCCTATGCTAACCCACTTCCATGCTGGGATTTGTCTAGTTTGAACTTGTGTGGGACTTGTGCGTGGTGTCACCATTGCTCTACGTTCATATGAGTAACTAACTTCCCAGCTGTTGCAAAATCCTGTTTCCTTGTGGTCATCAACCACCTCTGGCCCTTTTAATTCTTTTAAAAAATATTTTATTTATTATTTTTTATTTTATGCGTAGGAGTGTATTGCCTGCAGGCAGGTAGGTGCACCCATGTCATGCAGTCCCCACAGAGGTCAGAAGAGGGCATCGGATCCCCTAGAACTGGAGTTACAGGTGGTTGTTAGCCACTACGCAGGGGCTAGGAATTGAACCCAGGTCCTCTTCAAGAACAGCCAGTGCCCTTAACTGCTGAGCCATCTCTCTAGCCCCCACGTTCACAATGGCCCCTGAGCCTTGGGTGGTGGAGATTTGATACAGGTGTCCTATTCAGGAATTAGTTCTCTGCAGTCTCCTCTGCATTTTGGCCAGTTCTGGCTTTCTGCATTAAACATGTGCTGCATGAGGAGGCTTCACTGTAACAGCTGAGAGATGCATTATTCTCTCTGCCCCTGTTCCACTAGGCTTTCTGTGCCTTAGGTATAAAGGTTGCATTGTAGATATGTGACTTAGGGCTAGGTGCCTCCCAGACACTTATTCTGTTCATTTGACCAGCTGTAGAACTTTGTAATAGTCTCCAGCTGTTGCAAAAAGAAGCTTCTTTGATGAGTGATGAGACATACCCTTGTCTGTAAATATAAGGATATGTATTTAGAATACAGCAAAAAATTATGTTGGTCCAGGGGTGTGTCAAAAGTAGGTAGTAGTTGCCGGGCGTGGTGTCGAGTGCCTTTAATCCCAGCACTTGGGAAGCAGAGGCAGGCGGATCTTTGTGAGTTCAAGGCCAGCCAGGTCTACAGAGTGAGTTCCAGGACAGCTTGGGCTACAGGGAGACCCTGTCTCAAAAAAGACAAAAAAAAAAAAAAAGAAGTTGAAGAGAGGTATTAATGTGGTAAAATTCAAGGTCACAGACATTCTGGCCCAAAGTTAGCAGAGTTTGTTGGTGTTTTGTTTGTTTGGTTTAACTTTGTTTTATTTTGTTGAAACAGGGTCTCCCTGTAGCCCCAGCTGGCCTGGAACTCGCTATGTAGACGAGGCTGGCCTTAAACTCACAGAGATCTGCCTGCCTCTGCCTCCTGAGTTCTGGGACTAAAGGCTCATGCCACCATGCCTGGTGAGTTTCTTGTTTTTAACAGTTTCAGAAGTGTTTAGGAAAGCAAGCACTGTCTCTATATGGAACTTGAATTTTGCTAGTTGTGTTGAAGTTTCTTGCTTCTCAGCCAGCAGGAAATACAAACCAGATTCCAGGGTGAGGGACCTCTCCTGTTTCCCCTTAATAAGAGGTGACCAGGCAGCTACGATGGAATCCCATGAGATACGGTTGGAATCCATGCCAGATAACCTCTCTGATACACCAACGCTGTGAAGCAGCAGCTACTGTCCAGCTCAGGAGTCCGTGGGTAGCAGTGTAGCCTGCCCCTCTGGGTCATTCTTTTGGTCTTGGGTGAGCTCAACCAAACGTATGGGTTGGCTATGAGGCAGCTCTACTTCTAGGAATTGGCTAGTTGGTAGTCTAGGGCAGTGGGGGGTGACTGGGCCATTTGTCTGCTGTTATCTGGCTGGCTGGCTAGCCCAGACTTGTTCATCCTGGCTCAGCAGGTTCCTGGGAGGAAGGCAGAAGCAGAAGTGGAAGTGCCCCTTCCCTTATATTCTTCTCCCATTTTTTTGAGACAGGGTCTCATGCAACCCAGCCTGGCCTCGGACTCTATGTAGCTATAGATGTCCTTGAACTCCTGCTTCCACTTCCTGAGTGCTAGGATTACAGGGGTGTACTGTCAGACCCAGCTTCCACCTCGTAAGTGCTAGGATTACAGGGGTGCACCATCAAATCCATCTTCCTTTCTCCTACATTCTGTTGGCCAGAGAAAGAAACTCACAGGCCAACCCCAGGCTTGGGATGGAGAAATAGAGGCTCTCTGTTGATGGGAAGCAGCTTTAAAGTCCCATCACTAAGTGGCCTGTGTTCAGGGAAGAGACATTTTTTACAATCTACCACAGAGAAGAAAAGAGGAATCACATCCTGTGGGGCCTTGAAGTCCAAACTGAGACTTTTATTCTGTGCATGAGGAAAATGGATCTGAGGGGGCGGGGCAGAACCTGCCATGCACTTCACCAAGGCCACTCCCACTGCTGTGTGGAGGGTGAGTTGCACCAAGTTGACAGGAAGAGCGGAAAAGCCCCGGGAGGCAGTTATCAGTCCAGGCAAAAGACAGCGGGTGAAGGGGAAGGGGGGAAGGAGGGGGCAGGGGTTCAGATTAGGTGTGAATAGGCACAGAGGGATTTGAGAGAACTCACAGAAATACAGGGAAAAGGCCCATTGATGGGCAGGGCGGAGGAGTGACGTGAGCAGCACGGACAGTGGCAGGCTGTGGGGAAGCTGGGTTAGACTGGGTTTGGAGTTGGGCTGACTAAGCAGTCTGCTGTAGAGCACTGACATGCCTGCCAGCTTGGCCTCTGCCCACTGCCCCTGGCCCCACTCTAGAAAGACTGGCAAGGCAGGCAGGGAGTCAGACCAGCCAAGTCATGATGTCATGTCACTTTCCAGACATGGTCTTATGTATCCTAGGCTGGCCTTACACTTGCTAGGTAGCCAAGGATAGCCCTGACCCACTGAACCGCCTGCCTCCACCTCTCAAGTGCTGGGATAATAGGCACATGCCACTGTGCTTGGCTTTATGCAGCGCTGGGAGATTGAACCCAGGGATGTGTGCATTCTAGATAAGCACTCTACCAACTGAGGCACATTCCCACCCAATTTTCTTCTTCTTTTTTTTTGTAATTTTATTTTTCTTTCTTTTTTTTTAAATTTATTTTGTATGTGTATGAATGTACTGTCTGCATGCAAGTCAGTGCACCTGTGTCGTGCAATGCCGCAGAGGTGAGAATAGGGTGTCAGATTCCCCTGGAAATGGCGTTAAAGATGGTTCTCAGCCGCCATGTGGGTGCTGGGGATGGAACCCAGGTCCTCTGCAAGAGCAGTTGGCGCTCTTAACCGCTAGGCCATCTCTCTAGCCCCCAATTTTCTTCTTTAAAGCAAGGGTTGAGGGCTTGAGAGATGGCTCTGCAGTTAAGAGCACGGACTGCTCTTGCAGAGGACCTACGTTCTATTCCCAGCACCCACATGGCAGCTAACAACTGTGTGTAACTCCAGTTCTAGGGGAATCTGATGCCCTCTTCTGACCTCCACAGGCATTGTGTGACACAGGTGCATTTACATATATGCAGGCAATAAAACTCATACACATAAAATAAATATAAATAAAAAATATTTTAAACAAGCCTTCAGCCTCGGCATGTGCAGGTAGATCTCTGTGAGTTTGAGGCCAACCTGTTCTATTTAGTGAGTTCCAGGCCTGTTGGGGCTCCATAGCAAGACTCTTCTAAAAATAATTAATGAGGCCAGGCGTGGTGGCATACACCTTTAATCCTAGCACTTGGGAGGCAGAGGCAGGCGAGTCTTTGTGAGTTCAAGGCCAGCCTGGTCTACAGAGTGAGTTCCAGGACAGCTGGGGCTACAGGGAGACCCTGTCTCAGACCAAAAAAATAATAATAATAATTAATGAAATATAAACAAATAAATAAACCAAGCATAGTGATGCATGTCTTTAATCCCAGTACTTAGGAGGCAGAGGCAGGAGGATCTCTCTATGAGTTCAAAGCCTGGTCTACATAGTGAGTTCCATGCCAGTTGGGGCTATAGAGAGACCCCGTGCCAAAAAGACAAAAAAAAAGATATAGACAGATAGAATAGATAGATAGATAGATAGATAGATAGATAGATAGATAGATAGGTAGGTAGGTAGGTAGATATTAGAGACGGAAGGCATGTCCTTCAAGGATAAACCTATCTGACAATGGAAATTCAACAGGTGATCTCCACTATGGGCATGGGCCTTGTTAATGCTGTTCACAGGTCCCGTGAGGGCCCAAACCAGCCCCCATTGTTCTAGTAACTTTTCCAGAAGACCATTCTGGAGGTGGTCTTTAAGCTTTAAGGCTAAGAACAGGTGCATGTGCCTGTGCTAGGTCGGGCAGAGCCCACCCATAGCTGCATCTGCTCTGCTTTCCAGGGCTGTGGAGTACCCCCTTACTCTGGCCGGGTAGGGGCTGCAGATGAGGGACGCATAGACACAGCATACCGCGTGGTAGCCGACCACATCCGCACACTCAGTGTCTGCATTGCCGATGGTGTCACTCCGGGAATGTCCGGTGCCCCGTGAGTCTCGAAAGGCCCCAATGAGGGGCAGGGGCTGCGGGGATTGCAGGGCAAGGAGGGAGAGAATGGAGAGGTGAGTGAGTTCAAGAGCTCAGAGGAATAAGGGAGATACCCACTCTCCACACTGCTGGTCTGATGGGGCTGGGGTTTCACCTGGGATCTGAACCCCTCTAGGCTGATTCTTCGTCGAATTCTCCGTCGAGCCGTGCGGTTTGCCACTGAGGTCCTACAGGCACCGCCTGGCTTCCTAGGCAGCCTGGTGCCCCTGGTGGTGGAGACACTGGTAAGGACAATTTCCTCCCTTCTGTAGGCCTCCCGGGGACCAGACAGTGTCCTACCATCAGGGTCCAGCCCGGCACCCCATCAGGAGGCCGAGAAATCTGGGCTTAATCCCAAGAAGCAGGGAGGCCCCTCCCCCAGGGTGCTGAGCATTTGACCCTGCCACTTGTATCCCCGCCCCATTGGGAAACCATTTTCTTATTTAGGTCCCTCCCCAGTTCTCAGAGCATCTGACCCTCCTGGGCAGGTGCCCTTGATGCCAGGGTGGGGATGTAGGGTGGGCTGTTGGCTTGTCATTCCTCCTTCACACTCTACCATCTGTAGGGAGCCGCTTATCCAGAACTGCAGAAGAGCTCAGCCCAGGTACTGGTTCAGGTGGGGATGCAAGGGCTGCCCGGAGAGCTGGGGAGAGAAGCCCTCCCCAAGGATGTCCAGCCCTCCTCCCACCCTGCCCTGGTCCAGATAGCCAGCCTGGTGTCCGAGGATGAGGCTGCTTTCCTAGCGTCCCTGCAACGGGGCCGACGGATCATCGATCGCACCCTGAAGCACCTGGGGCCTTCCGATTTGTTCCCTGGTGAGCAGAGGGACTAGTCAAGGCAAGAGGGACCCAGAAGCACAAGGTGGACAAAGGAGGAAACTCCACACCAGCCAGGGACCTCATACCCACCTCCCCAAGCCCTCGGTTCTGCCAGGAATTCCACCCCCATGCTCCCTTACCAGCACCAGGACCTGACCACCACGGTGCCCTGCCCTGCCACCCCCTCTCCTAATAGCCCAGCCACCCCCACATTTTTTCCTGCTTTCTTTCCAAAGTCAACGTCATGCCTCCAACTGAGACCGCTAAGGGTTGTGTGCCCAGGGAGTGTGCCAGGCTACCAGGCCTGGCCTTGGAGCCTGAAGCCTGAGCGTGGCTCTTCCCTGGGCATCCCCGCTGTGAAGAGAGGACACCTGTGTCCCGGGCATCCCCACTGTGAAGAGAGGACACCTGTGTTTGTCACCTGTCCTCGGTGGCTGGAAACGCCCGAGCCCGTGCACTTCTCTCCCTTCCTTCTGTCTGCCTCTCCCTTCCTCAGTGTTCTCTGTCCCTTTTCCTCAAAGCTGACGTGGCCTGGTCGTTGTCACTGTCTGGGAACCTGGGGCTTCCTCTGGACCTGGTGCAGCTAATGCTGGAAGAGAAAGGAGTGAAGTTGGACTGTGCAGGACTCAAGCGGCTAGCCCAGGAGGAGGCCCAGGTAGGCTGAGGCTGCCCTGCTGGGCTCTGTAGAGATTCAGAAGTCCCTTCCTCAGCCCTGAGCTTCTGGAGCAAAAACCGTAGCTAGTCAAAGAATTGGAACCTTGGACCTTAGAGTCTATAGAGAGGAACACCAGCCCAGTGACTAACCAGGAAAAGAGAAGAGGGCTGGGAGACCTGACCCTGAAAAGCCTGTGACATCTGGTCCACCTGGCATCCAGGTACTGTCCCTCTAGAAACCGACAAAGCCCTAAGGTCTTATTCCAGGCCTGCTGCGAGATCCACAGAGGCAGATCTCTGCAAGGCTCAGGGCTCGGCCCCCGGCATTCTCTGTGTATTTGTCCAACACACACCTGTTCTGTAGCACCAGGCCCAGCTGGCTGAGCCAGTTCAGGAAGAGGGACTGCGCCTTGACGTGCACGCACTGGGGGAGCTGCAGCGCCAACAGGTCCCCCCCACTGACGATAGCCCCAAGTACAACTACTCTCTGCAGCCCAATGGGAATTATGGTAAGAGCCTAGATCCAGGCTGATGATCACAAGCTTTCCTGACCATGACCAGAAAGGTGAGAAATGGCAGCTACCATTTCCCAGAGTAGCCAGCAGGGGTCGCTGCTTTTCTCATCAGGAAATAATGCCCCCTATCCCCCAAGCCCTTTGGTGTAACTCACATGGCACATCCCCAGCACCTAACTAGCACTGATAACCCTTCTGCCCCGGCAGAATTCAGCCTCTGTGAGGCGCAGGTCCTGCAGCTGTATTCTGAGGACGGGAGAGCTGTGTCCTCCGTGGGGGCAGGCCAGCGCTGTGGCCTCCTTTTGGACAGGACCAACTTCTATGCTGAACAAGGTGGTCAGGCCTCAGACCGTGGCTACCTGATACGGGTGGGGCAGCAGGTGAGCAGCCCATACCCCAGGCTAACTTCGGATTTGAAGCTGGATGACAGCCACAGGAGGGGATGGCTACAGGTGGTCACTTTGGCATCTGGGCCCTGTTCTCCCCCAGGATGTGCTGTTCCCTGTGGCCCGAGCCCAGGTCTGTGGGGGCTTCATCCTACATGAGGTGGTAGCCCCCGAGTGCCTGCAGGTGGGAGACCAGGTGCAGTTATATGTGGATGAGGTAAGGTCCCCTCACCTCAGCTACTCTTGATATCCTTCATCCCGTTTTCCCCCCATCCCTACCCTTACCCAGGACCCTGGGTGACAAAAGTGTTCCAGGCCTGGCGACTGGGCTGCATGGAGAAGCATACAGCCACCCACCTGCTGAACTGGGCATTGCGTCAGACCCTGGGACCCACCATAGAGCAGCGGGGCTCCCATCTCAACCCAGAACGGCTGCGCTTTGATGTGGCCACCCAGGTGAGCTGGGCTAGTCTGAAGACCTGGGCTGTGAGCCAGCACCATCATTCTGTTCTGCAGATCCTCAGCAGGCCCCATCCGCTCAGCTTCCTGATAGTGCAGGGCCAGACTGAACAGCAGCACACCCGTTCGCCCCCTGTTCCAATGTATGACGCTGAAGGCCCTTAGCAGGGTGCTGCCTTCACCCCCAGACACCCACCTAGGCCCTTAGCAGGGTGCTGCCTTCACCCCCAGACACCCACCTAGGCCCTTAGCAGGGTGCTGCCTTCACCCCCAGACACCCACCTAGGCCCTTAGCAGGGTGCTGCCTTCACCCCAGACACCCCTCTAGGCCCTTAGCAGGGTGCTGCCTTCACCCCAGACACCACCTTCCTTGTCATCAAGCTACTCTTGCTCCACAGGCTGCCATTGTCCACACCTGCTCAGATCCTTCCCCCAGGAAGTGCTTGCTGACAGGTCGTGTTCCTGCCTGCTCCTTTTTCCTGCACCTTCTCCCCAACCCTCTCTCTCTCTCTTCTCTCTCCTGTCTCTCTCTCTCTCTCTCTCTCTCTCTCTCTCTCTTCCCTATTGGCTATCTCTGGCACAGGCTCTGAAAGGAAAAAGTATTCTGTTTGTCCCCCTCTCCCCATCAATTTTTTCTGCCTGGTGAGAGGTCTGTGACTTCCACAGGTCCAGTTCCCAGGTCTAAGGGAAATAATTTGCTCCACTAATGTTTATTGAGCACCTATTCTGTGCTGGCCACAGCTGTAGAACCTGGGGATAGCTCTAGGAACATGGACTACCCCTTACTGGTGAGTTACAGGCACTGGACTGATGCCTCTGACTCTACCCCACTTCCCAGACTCCACTGACCACAGAGCAGCTCCAGGCAGTAGAGAGCACTGTTCAGGAGGCTGTGGGGCAGGACGAAGCTGTGTACATGGAGGAGGTACCCCTGGCACACACTGCCCGTATCCCTGGCCTGCGCTCACTAGAGGAGGTGAGTTGGAGAGGAATGAGCCCAGAAGGCTTCCCCTGCCCTCCACAGGCAGCTAACAGCCTTTGTCCCACCTTCCCCTCAGGTATACCCAGACCCCGTGCGGGTGGTGGCGGTGGGGGTGCCTGTGGCCCAGGTGCTGTCGGCAGCCTCTCAGGCTGCACTGCAGACCTCGGTGGAGCTCTGCTGTGGGACGTGAGTTGTGCCTCTGCCACCCTGACCCCTGGATCTTCAGCCTTCTGCATTCTTTGCAGACACCAGCCCTTGTTTTGGGTTTTCCCTTCTCTCCCGTTATCCCTGCTTTCTCTACCCTCCCACAGACACCTGCTACGCACAGGGGCTGTGGGGGACCTGGTGATCATTGGGGAACGCCAGCTGGTCAAGGGCACCACTCGCCTGCTAGCCATCACTGGGGATCGGGCCCAACAGGTCAGCATGCCAGAAGTTCTAGAAACTTCTGACTGGATGGGTGAGGTGACACAGCCGATACCCAGACTCAGGGATGCCCAGCAGCAGAGCACTGGTATATAGGCACATTGCTACGGCTATCATAACTATGGCAGCTGGCAGCTGTTAATTTAGGGCTACTACTCTGACTGGCCCAGCCTGGTAATGTTTCTAATTTGCCCCTGACAGCAGATACAAGACCCTGTCCCTAGGAGGGTGAATATAAGCGTATCGGCCCTCAATATCCTGTCCCCTCCCACAGGCCCGGGAGGTAGGCCAGAGCCTGGCTCAGGAGGTGGAAGCAGCCAAGGAGCGGCTAAGTCGGGGCAACCGGGAGCTGGCGGAGGCTCAGCGGCTATCCAAGGACATAGGACGTCTCACTGAGGTTAGAACCGACCTATCCCAGGACGCCTCACTGAGGTTAGAACCGACCTATCCCAGGACGCCTCACTGAGGTTAGAACCGACCTATCCCAGGACGCCTCACTGAGGTTAGAACCGACCCTATCCCAGGACGCCTCACTGAGGTTAGAACCGACCTACCCCAGGACGCCTCACTGAGGTTAGAACCGACCTGTCCCAGGACGCCTCACTGAGGTTAGAACGACCTACACAGGACGCCTCACTGAGGTTAGAACAGACCTACTCCCAGGACGTCTCACTGAGGTTAGAACACGACCTACCCCAGGACGCCTTCACTGAGGTTAGAACCGACCTACCCCAGGACGCCTTCACTGAGAGTTAGAACCGACCCTACCCCAGGACGCCTTCACTGAGGTTAGAACCGACCTACCCAGGACGCCTCACTGAGGTTAGAACGACCTACCCCAGGACGCCTCACTGAGTTAGAACCGATCCTACCCCAGGACGCCTCACTGAGATTTAGAACCGACCTACCCCAGGACGCCTCACTGAGGTTAGAACCGACCCTACCCCAGGACGCTTCACTGAGGTTAGAACCGACCTACCCCAGGACGCCTCACTGAGGTTAGAACAGACCTATCCCAGGACGCCTCACTGAGATTAGAACCGACCTACCCCAGGACGCCTCACTGAGGTTAGAACCGACCTGTCCCAGGACGCCTCACTGAGGTTAGAACCGACCTACCCCAGGACGCCTCACTGAGGTTAGAACCCACCTATCCCAGGAATCCCCACCCTCCAGTGGTCCTGTTCCTTCTACATATTCTTAGACCCTTCCTGTCAGTCTCTGCTCTGAGGCTGTGGCTTAGAAGGGCAAGGATGAGGGCTGGAGCGATGGCCTAGCGGTTAAGAGCGCCGACCGCTCTTGCAGAGGACCCGGGTTCGATCCCCAGCACCCACATGGCGGCCGAAAACCGTCTGAAACTCCAATTCCAGGAGAACTCCAGTTCCAGGGGAGTCCGACGCCCTCTTCTGACCTCCGCGGCATTGCACATCACGGGTGCACAGACTTGCATGCAAACAATACATTCATACACATACGGAAATAAATAAAATAAAATAAAATAAATTTAAAAAAAAAAGAAGGGCAAGGATGATACACTGCTCTGGTCATAGGTCATAGATACCACGGTGATGCCCCAGTGGCAGCGGCGAGAGCTGCAAACCACACTGAAGACACTGCAGCGCCGTGCCAACACCGCCATCCGGAAGATAGAGAAGGGCCAGGTGAGAGGAGGTGCCTCGTGCCTGGGTAATCACAGTCCCCAGTACTAACCCTAGGAAGCCTCCGAAGCTGGGCAGGAGTCAGTGGCAGCTTGGTCCTTCACCTGTTACCTGAAGCCGCATGACCAGGCTGCTCCCTGCCTCCCTGCAGGCTCCAGCTCCCCCCTAGTCCTTGCCACTTGAGCCCTAATGGCTCCTTAACTATCCCCTAGTCCCCTCCCAGCCTATCTGCACTCAGACTCCTCCTCTCACGTTCAGCAGCCTTCCTAGGGGCCCCAGCTATGACCAAATGGAAGAGGTGAGTGAGGCGGGCACAGGTCACAGATGGAACCCAAGCCGCTGTACTAGGCAGAGCCCTGCCAGTTCTCAAAACTGCTGGCCTTTGCTGAGGGAGGACACAGGAGGGGTCAGGGATGCTAGTTCACAAATGGAGACTAAGGTTATCCAGCCTTCAGCCTGACCCCTCTGCTGTCCCTGTCTCACAGGCTGCGGAGAAATCCCAGGAGCTGCTGAAACGGCACTCGAAAGGGCCTCTGATAGTGGACACTGTCTCAGCTGAGTCTCTTTCAGTGAGTGCTATCTGGGAGTGCTACAAGGGCTGAGTGCTGACTGGGAGGGAGGTCCTGGATGTCTGGTCACCATGTCCTCATGCAGGTGCTGGTCAAGGTCGTCCGGCAGCTCTGTGAACAGGCCCCCAGCGCGTCTGTGCTCCTGCTCAGCCCCCAGCCCACTGGCTATGTCCTGTGTGCCTGCCAGGTGGCTCAGGTGAAGGGTCCCACGAGCCTATCCCAGATGACCCCTGACCAGCTCTGGTTCTGCCACATGGGGCAGCCAGGGCAGGGAGGAAGTGACCTATCACAGGAACAGAGCAATCTCCTAATCCCCAAAGATGGCCCCTCCCCTTCCCAGAAGGCACTAAGATTCCCTAGTCACCCACCTCCCAGGCCTCACTTCTTTGCAAACAAGTCACAGGTGCTCGTCACCTGCACACATGGGCCTAGTCCATCTCTTTTCCTGTCGCCTTCCAGCTGCCACTACCCTGTGCCTAGCTGGGGAAAGTGCTCATTGCTAGCAGCTCCGCTCCCGTGAGTCCTCGAGTGGATGGCAGCAGGGGGCTGCTCACCATGGCCTCCCCACTCCATTCTCTCCCCAGGGTGCCACGCCCACCTTCACTGCAAAGGCCTGGGCGCTGGCTGTGTGCAGCCACATGGGGGGCAAGGCCTGGGGCTCTCAGGTGGTGGCCCAGGGCACCGGAAGCACTCCCGACCTGGAAGCTGCCCTCAGGACAGCCCGCACTTACGCCCTCAACCAGCTCTGACTAGGCCCACCTGGGACCCAAGTGAACAAGAGGCAGACGCCTAGAGCTGAGGGAGCCGCAGAGCCTTCCTGGAGGCTGAAGCAGAGGACCAGAGCCTGGAGTGGCTGAGCCAAAGATGGCCACCTGGGCCACGTGATGCAAGGAACTAGGGGAAGCAGAAGTGGACTGAGAGACGCCAACCCCGACAAGTGTGAAGCCCTGGCTGTTGTGGCGAGGGTTGCTCATTAAAACTATTTCACAGAGAACTGGGAGTTCAGAGGATTCTGGTGCTTCAAAGAGTAGATGAGTTTGGAGACATAGATACTTCAGCAGTTAAGAGTACTTGCTGTTCTTCACAGGCCCGAGTTCAGTTCCCAACACCCATGTCAGGCGGCTCACAAAAGCCTGTAACTCCAGTACCAGGGATCCAATACCCTCTTCTAGCCTCTGTAGTCACCTGCACATGTCTCACACACACGTACATACTCTTTTTTTTTTAATCCTTAAAAAAGAGATTGGAGCCAGGCATGGTGGCGCACGCCTTTAATCCTAGCACTTGGGAGGCACAGGCAGGCGGATCTTTGTGAGTTCAAGGCCAGCCTGGTCTACAGAGTGAGTTTCAGGACAGCTGGGGCTACAGGGAGACCCTGTCTAAAAAAAAAAAAAAGTTAGAGGCTGGAGAGATGGTTCAGCAGTTAGAGAACTGACTGCTCTTACAGAGGAACCAATTCAGTTTCCAGCACCCACACAGTAGGTGTAACTCCAGTTCTGGGAGGATCCAGCACCCTCTTCTGACCTCTGTGGACATTGCAGGACACAAGTGCACTTACATACATGTAGACAGTACATTTATACACAAAATAATCAGTGGCCTTTCCTTCCTCAATATGGCATAGGTACCCCAACATTAATCTGACCACTCACCCTAGTGGAAGCCCCCGGGACCCAAATCCAGACCATCCTATCACCAGAGTGTTGAGTGGCTTCTGTGGGCCAGGCTTAGCTAGGCAGCAAGAGGGATCCCTGGCTACCAAAACCCAGAAGTGGTTTGAAAATCATGACAGCAGGGCAGCCCCTGGTGTCACTGTATCGATTAGTGACTTATTTGAATTAGGTGCAGGCCGACTTGCTGATTGATACACTGAGCAACAGGGCCTGGTCAGCCACCATGGCAATGAAAAGAACCAGACAGAACAGCTTTTGCCCATGTGGAGCCTTCTGGTGGGAGAGAGGAAAGAGAGAGAAATGGGGGGGGGAATAAATGGGGCTCAGAAGGGCAGGAGTAGTATCACTCTGAAGGAGCATTGACGTTGATGGGAGGTTAGGGTGTGAGCCTTGGTGAAACATCTAAGAGAAAGGTGTTAGGGCTGATGGAACAGTGCCCAGGCCAGCCTAGCTGGCCTGAAACTTGCTGTATAAACCAGGCTGGCCTCCAACTCACAGAGATCTACCTGCCTCTACCTCTGCCCTTCCAGTGCTGATATTAAAGGCATGCACCAGCACTGCAATCTACAGTTTCTTAGTACAGCCAGCTCCCTGGAATCTGTCTCTCCTCCCTACCAGAGGTCAGGACAGCAATCCCATCCTGTCAGGCCAGAGCTGGAAATGGGGTTGGCTCCAGTTTGGGGTTGTGCCACGGAGCCCTGTGGAGGGAAGTCCGGACCCTTCCTGATCCTGACACTTGGTTCATATCTTGGAGAAAAGTGGAAGGGGGCTTGCCGCGGGTCTTGGGGTGTTCAGCTTGGCCCCCACGGAATGCCCCCCCCCCGACTTAAAGTGCTTGGAGGAAGTCTTTCCCCTCCCCTGCCACTTTGCTTTCCTGGGGCCTTCTCCCCTCCCCCAACCTAGCCATTTCGGCACAGAAGGTCGCCCTCTCCACACAACCCTCCCATCCCTAAATCACAAGGCCACAAACTTCCCAACAGCCAGGCAGCAGATTCCGGGAGTGGGGGGGCGGGGCCTACAGGGCAACGGGGGTGGGGCAAAGGACGTTTGCCCCCTCCTGGCAACGCGAGCGTCCTTAACAACCAGCTCCCGTTGCGTTGCGGGCCTGTGAAGGCAAGCCCAGGAGTTCCGGGAGCAGGTGAGCCCTTTTGGGAAGGGGACAGTCTACCCTGGTCTACCGGATCAGCTCCACTCACGCTGCCTCAAGCCCCCACCAGCACCTGCAACCCACACACGCCGGTGGTCATGCGGCCATCACCTTAGTGATACAGAGCCCCTTTTCAGCTGCCCCAGGCCCCCAGCTCATCCCTGTCTTCTGCAGGTGGGACCCTGCTCTGGGTCCCACCCAGCCACTATCTGTAAACTGACTCAGAGGCATAGGGTTCAAGTAACCGGAGTTGGGGGACCTGGGAAGAGGATGGAGAAAGAGTAGATGTTAGGTGGCGGTGGGCATTAGTCCCCAGTTCTCTGGGAAAGGCTGTCCCAACCTCCAATTGAGGGCGTTGCTGCACGTTCCTCACCGTGGATCTAGTCACACATGGTTACCAGGGAGCAGCCAGAGCCACCTCACCCATAGGAGGAGAAGAGTCTCACTGACCTTGGGAGCTGAGCTTCCCGGCTGTGACGTCTGAGGGAAGGAGGCAGGAGGGGAGGCAAGCCACTGCTGCTGTCCCTGTCTACCCAGCAGCCTTAAGTGAGCCTGAGCTGAAAGAGAGCTGCCCCAGGGGCCATAACACACTGTCTCCCTGGGCCAGGGACCAAGCAGGGGCTCTCAAAGAAACTGTTTTTGAAATCTCTTTTCTTTTGGTTCCAGAACTTAGAATTCCCAACAGGAATCTGGGGATGGTAAGACATGGAGGGCAGGCAAGAAGTCAAAGAAGAGGGTCCTGAGGGCCCTGAGGCTAGGCGCCTGAGGCCTGAGGACGGCTCTAACTGGGGCATCCTGAGGTAAGCCAGGGGTGGGAAGCTGGCTAAGGAAGCATGGGAAACAGAGAGGTGGGTGGAAAGCCCCAAGCACTCAAGCAGGCACTTTTTAGGGGGCCATGGAGCACTTCAGTATCCTTTGCTTTCCCATTTGGGTAGATAGCATGAAAGGATTTAACTGGGCATTTGGGAAAGGATGGAAAAGGAGGGCATGTACTAGAGTGCCAAGCCTTGACCTGGCTCTGTGGGCAACAAGGCCAGTCCAGCACGAGCCCTGGGCCAGGACAGCAAACTCTGATGCTTTCTCTTGGCCTTTATGGGGCCCCAAGCCAAAGGATACAGACAATGGTTCAGCGTTGTGGAAGTTTCCGTGCCAGCAGTGAATTTGGGTGAGGGTGTAGGGAGTCTGTAGGTCAGGACCTAAGGAGGTTAGCATGGGCTCCACACTGGTGACTCGAGAGCTCATGAGTGAAAATTCCAGAAGACACACTGGTAAAGTGAGCTGCATCCCAGGAGGAGAGGCTGTCGGATGGACACCCTGAAAGCCTCAGCTCCCACTTGTTGGCCAGGTGGCAGTCAATAAATACCTTAAGGGTTTTAAGCCTGGGTTGCCTCCTTTGTGAAATGGAGATAACTGTGTTTGAATGACCTCAATCATGAATATGAAAGCTTAACGAGCTTATGGATTGAAGGATCTTTATAATTGCCATGTAGTGTGGCTCTGAGCCCAGCCTATATGAAATGTGACACATTTTTAGCTCCTTAATGGGTTGTATAATTCTATGGAGAAAGTAGTATTAATTACCATCTACATGCAACAGAATGACATCACTGAGACTTGGCAGGGTTAATGCCATGCCCCAAGTCTCACAAATGACAGAGGCAGATGGGGGATGTGATCTGAGCCAGTCCAAGGCCATCAAGTATAAGTCCTCTAGCAGGTACCCACTATTGCACACCTAGAGCACAGAGTGTTAGCTATAGAGGGTAAGGAGACATTCCCAGAACACCTGTCCACCATGTCAAGCCATGCAAAATGAGGACAACTCTGGCCAAAGTGAGACACCGCTTTTATTAGTGGGGCATGGAAATTCCCCAACCTTGGAGTTATAACCTTTGTGCAGGCATGAGTCCTCAGTGATTTCATGTTCCTCGCCTGGCCCTGAGGATACAGAGTTGGACCTGGGGAAGAGGGTGACCTTTCCCTGGGATTCATGGTCTTGGTTGGCTGTGCTTGATGCTGGAGACATGGCCCTGTGAAGCCTTTGAGGCAGGCCCTGAGATGAAAGTCCACTGTTTGTGCCCCACCTTCCCAGTCCCCCAAATCCCAAGGGCAGAGACTGTCCTTAGATGGACATACTACGTGGCTGCAGACACTCGCTCCTGGTGGCCCCAGTGCTTCTGGAATGCCAAAGAGGATCCCTGTCCTGGAGAAGGGACTGGGGTCTTGAGCATGTTTCTAGTCGTAAACTCTGATTCGCTCGCCCGCCCCCCATAGGCTCCCAAGAGACAAAGCTCTGGAGGAAGCTGGTTCCTCTCTCCCTTCTGAAACTATCTCCCTTCTGTGAGCCTTTGGGAATGTGCAGGCACCCCAGGACTCCCAAGTAATGACTGTCTAGCAATCCCTACGGCTTCCAGGAAAGACGTCATCTGCCGCCAACCTTGAGAAGCCTGGCAACAGCCACACGAACTAAGACCCGCCTGGGATATAAGTGTTCTGCCTGCCTCCTCCTCTGGTTCGTCTTACCTTTTCCCCCAGAGTGGCATGGTCCCTGCCTTCCAGCTTCCTTTCTTTAGTGTGTGTGTGTGTGTGTGTGTGTGTGTGTGTGTGTGTGTGTGTATGTATGTTTGAGACAGGGTCTCCCTGCAGCCCCAGCTGGCCTAGAACTCAAGTAGACCACGCTGGCCTCAATCTCACAGAGCTCTGCCTTAATCCTTCCCAAGTGCTGGGACCAAAGGTATGTGCACCATGCCCAGCCCCCTTTCTTTATTCTTTATTTTTCCTTTTTTCTTTTCTTTTTTTTTGGTCTTTTCAAGACAGGGTCTCCCTGTAGCCTCAGCTGTCCTGGAACTCACTCTGTAGACCAGGCTGGCCTTGAACTCACAAAGATCTGCCTGCCTCTGCCTCCCAAGTGCTAGGATTAAACGCCCAGCTATTTTTCCTTTTTTCTTTCCTTTCTTTCTTCTTTTTTAGTTCCTTTTTTTAAAATTTTGGACACGTTTTAATGTAAACCAGGCTGACCTCCTCGGGCCTCCTGCACAGCTGAGGGTGACCTTGACTTTCTGATCCTCCTGCCTCCTACTTTCCAAATTATGGGATTCCAGGTCTCTGCTGCTGTGTACAGTGTTATTCAGTACTGAGGATCAAAGCTGGAGCCTTATGAATGCTAGATAAGCACTCTACTATCTAGATTCACTGCCCCCCCCAACTTTCTGTGTGTTTTACCATGTGAACATGTGAAACTCGCATTGGGATGCAGAATGTGTGTATACGCACACATATACTCCTCCCCCTTTTGTATCTTATGGGGTTATACTGTATCTCCCTCATAGGTGTCCTTGAATCAATCTCTCTCTCTCTCTCTCTCTCTCTCTCTCTCTCTCTCTCTCT
>VZQC01007142.1:8575853-8646225 GCA_009823505.1 Rhizomys pruinosus | reverse complement strand
GCCTGCCGTACTATACATATATATATATATATATATATATACACATATATATATATACACATATATATGTATATATATGTTATACACACATACACATGCATATATATATATACATATGTATATATATGCATGTGTATGTGTGTATAACTTTTTTAAAACAGGTGTTTAGATGAAAATGCTCAATTCTGACTTTATGACACAATAATTTTCAATATTTCCCCTAAAAATGACATCAGTTGGGACAGGAGAGATTGCTCAGTGGTTAAGAGAATTTGCTGCTTTTTTTTTTTTTTTTGGTCTTTTTGAGACAGGGTCTCCCTGTAGCTCTGGCTGGCCTGGAACTCACTCTGTAGACCAGGCTGGCCTTGAACTCATAGAGATCTGCCTGCCTCTGCCTCCCAAGTGCTAGGATTAAAGGCGTGCGCCACCATGCCCAGCCCAAGAATTTGCTGCTTATTCAGAGAACCCAGGTTCAGTTTCCAGAACCCACATGGCTGCTCACAATTGTCTACAACACCAGTTCCAGGGGATGAACCTTTTTCTGGCCTCTGCAGGCATTGCATACAGGTGGCACATATACATACATGTAGATAAGTACTCATATACATAAAATGAAAATAATGAATAAATCTTATCTTTAAATGACATCAGGCCAGATGTGGTGGTGCCTGCCTTTAATCCCAGCACTAGGAAGCCAGAGGCAGGCAGATCTTGAGATGGAGGCCAATCTTATCTACATAGCCAGTTGCAGGCCAGCTGGGGCTATAGGGAGACCCTGTCTCAAAAACAAACAAAACCCAGGGGCTGGGGAAATGGCTCAGTGGTTAAGGACACTGGCAGTTCTTGCAAAAGACCTTGGTTTGAATCTTAGCACCCACATGGTGGCTAACATTGTCTAAAACTCCATTTCCCGAGGATCACATGCTGTCTTCTATCCTCCTTGGGCATTGCATGACACAGGTGCACTTACATATATGCAGGCAATAACTCATACACATTAAATAAAAGTAAATTAAAATTTTTTAAACCAAACCCTCAAAACAATAACAAAAATGACATCAGGGGCTGGAGAGATGGCCTAGCAGTTAAGAGCACTGACCGCTCTTGCAGAGGACCCGGGTTCGATCCCCAGCACCCACATGGCGGCTGAGAACCGTCGGAAACTCCAATTCCAGGAGAACTCCAGTTCCAGGGGAATCCGAGACCCTCTTCTGACCTCCGCGGCATTGCATGACACGGGTGCACAAACTTGCATGCAGACAGTACATTCATACACATACAGAAATAAATAAAATTAATAAAAAAATGACATCAGACCAAGGATATGGGTGCTTTCTGCAAACAGGGAAGGCTGACAGGCTCTTATTAAGTCAGCCTTTCCTATGACAGCCATGGGGCAGGGGAGGCTCTGCCCTTTCCCAGTGCAGGGTTGATTAAGGTCCTATTCTGTGTCTTCTGCCAGAGATTGTAAGCACAAAACAGCAGCAGGAGCAACTAAGAGCAGACCTTTGGAAGAACTTCCTGGTCCTAAGAGAGAGTAAGACATTAGGTGGGGTACCTCAGGCCTCACTGTCCCGAGCACATCCCACTGGTCCCGGCTGGGGTTTCCCGAGATGAGGCCTAGGAGAATGGAACAGAGCCATGGCCCAGGCTGGCAGGACCGACAGGACTGGCAGCAGTGTGAACAATGCCTGACATAACTCTTCAAAGGCCATGCCCACCAGGAATACAGACTTTCTGTCAAGCTTGTGGCTACACTCCTGGTGTGGCTCACAGGTATCCCAAGAAAGCATAGAATGTTCTAGGTCTGAACCTTGGAAGAAGCCAGGAGTCCAGATGTGGGGCTGGCAGGAGCCAGGTTGACCTGTTGACTCTGATCCCCTTCGGTCATCTCTACTCACAATGCACTTGGCCCAAGCCACCACTGTCCTCTTCCCTAGACACAGTGCTGAGTCTCAGAAACCTGTCATTCACTAAAGATACCTATGAGCACCCAAGACAGGGATTTCCTCAAAAGCCCAAAGCCCTCAGTGGGGACTGGAGAGATGGCCTAGTGGTTAAGAGCGCCGACCACTCTTACAGAGGACCTGGGTTCAATCCCCAGTACCCACATGGCGGCTGAGAACCGTCTGAAACTCCAATTCCAGGAGAACTCCAGTTCCAGGGGAATCTGACACCCTCTTCTGACCTCCGCGGCATTGCACGACACGGGTGCACAAAGTTGCATGCAGACGGTACATTCATACACATACAGAAATAAATAAAAATTAAAATTAAAAAAAAAAACAAGCCCTCAGTGGAAGGCATTATTATCCCATTTTACAGATAAGGAAATTGAAGCTCAGATAGCTTATATAACATGGCCAAGGTCACACAACAAGCTTGAAATTTAAAAAAAAAAAAATGGTGCCTCTAATTAGTACCCACTTGCAGCCCCATCCTCAGAGGCCATTAGTTAAAGCTAGACGCAGTCTCTGAATCTGCATTTTGTCTGCATACTCAGTGACACAATACATAAACATCTTGCCTACACTGCCCCCTCTCCCCAGGCTTTTCCTCCTTGAGCTGCTTGGCAGGCTACAGAGAGCCATCTGCTTCCTCCCTCTGCCAGCGAGGCCTTTGCTGAAGCAAACCATTCCTCCCCACTGGCCACTCGACAGCACTGCCTAGGGAAGCTGCCCGAGGAGGTGCAGGGCCCAAGCAGCCCGGGTTCTGCCTACAGGTCACTGGCTGCACACCTGCAGCAGGAGTGAAGAGGTGGCCACATGGGGGGGGGGGTCCCTGGGCCAGGGCAACATCTTCAGTGTTCTATCTTCAGCCCCATATTTAGCTGCCTTCTCGCCTCCCACGCCCCGCCTGCCTGCCACAGTCTGGGATGAGGGGAGACTTTAGAACTAGGAGCTGGGGGAGGGGGAAAGAGAAGGGAGGGTGAAGGGAAGGATTGGCACCCTGGGCAAGCATGTGTCTATTCTTCCTTCCCTCTCAGCTACACTGCCCTAAGCAGAAGCCACAGGCTCAGACTTGGTGTGAACACATACATACCTATAAATCCCGTTAAGAAACCTTTGTACAGAAGGGAAAGATGGTTCAGTAGTTAACGGCACTTGCTGACCTTGCAGAGGACCTGGATTCAGTTCCCAGCACTCACATGGTGGCCCAAAACTGTCTGTATCTGTAACTCCAGTTCCAGGAGGCTGATGCCCTCTTCTGGTCTCTGCAGACACTACACACACATGGCACATATTTATACATGCAGACAAACACTCATAAAATAAAAATGAATACTCTAAGTTAAAAAAAACTTTATACAGATTGCACATGTAAATGATAGTATTTGGGGTATAGTAAGTTCAGTTCAAAATCAATTTTACATGTTTGTGTTTCTTTTCCATATACTTTAAAAAAAAATACTGGGAGCTGGGCTTGGTGATGCATGCCTTTAACCACAGCACTTGGGAGGCAGAAGCAGACAGATCTCTGTGAGTTCAAGGCCAGCCTGGTCTACTTAGTGAGTTCCAGAACAGCTGGGGCTACAGGAAGACCCTGCCTCAAAAAAGACAAAAAAAATATATATATATACTAGGAATGTAAGAGCTCTATCAATGAGCTACATCCCCCCAAGCTCTATTTACTCCTTAAATGTGGGAACTAGAAAGTTAAATACAGAGTCTGGGGATGTAGCTCAGTTAGTAGAGTGTTTGCCTAACCTGCATGAGATACCCTAGGTTAAATTCCCAGCACAGCATAAACCAGGTATGGCGGTACATAGCTGAAACCCCAGCACTCCGGAGGTAGAGGCAGGAGGATCAGAAGTTCAAGGTCATTGTGAGCTACACATCCTAGGCTGGAAACCAGCCGAGGATGCATGAGACATTGTCTCAAAATTAATAAACAAACATAAAGACAAATTAAAATAGCACATGCAGGGCTGGAGAGATGGCCTAGCGGTTAAGAGCACCAACTGCTCTTGCAGAGGACCCAGGTTCAATCCCCAGCACCCACATGGCAGCTGAGAACCGTCTTTGACTCCAGTTCCAGGGGAATTCGACACCTTCTTCTGACCTCCGCAGCATTGCACGACACGGGTGCACAAACCTACATGCAGACAGTACATTCATACACATACAAGAATAAATTAAAAAATTAAAAAACAATAAAATAGCATATGCAGCTTGTACTGGGGTTTGTGTTCTATTTATTTTGGCCAGTGCTGTTCTCAGTTCCACCTCAGACTCAGTCATGTTCAGGGGGCATTTAGACTTCATTACTATAGCTCTCTCTTTTGACAATCCATACCTCAGTGCACAGCCTTGGGGAGGGGCAGTACAAGGTAGGGTCCAAAATATGACTTGAGAAACTGAATTTAAATCCATTCTTTTTTTTAATTATTTATTTATTTTTATGTGTATGAATGTACTGTCTGCATGTAGGTTTGTGCACCCATGTCGTGCACATGGGTCACAATGTGCGAAGGTCAGAAGAGGGTGTCGGATTCCCCTGGAACTGGAGTCAAAGATGGTTCTCAGCCGCCATGTGGGTGCTGGGGATTGAACCCGGTCCTCTGCAAGAGCAGTCGGAGCTCTTAACTGCTAGGCCATCTCTCCAGCCCTAAATCCATTCTTATGGAGCTGGAGAAATGGCTCAGCAGTTAAGAGCATGTACTGCTTTTGCAGAGTTCTCAGCACCCACATTGGGCAACTCACAACCACCTGTAACTCCAGTTCCAGGAGGTCTGATAATCTCTTCTGTCCTCATGGGACACCCAAACACACACACACACACACACACACACACACACACACACATAAAATAAAAATAAATCTTTAAAAAGGTAAAACTAAAAGCCAGACATGTTGGTACACACCTTTAATCCCAGCACTCAGGAGGCAGAGGCAGGTGGATCTCTGGGAGTTCAAGTCCAGCCTGGTGTACATAGTGAGTTCCAGGCTAGCTGGAGCTGTAGGGAGACCCTGTCTTAAAAAAAAAAGACAAAAACAGAAGATTAAAAATAAATCTGGGGCTGGAGAGATGGCTCAGTGGTTAAGAGCACTTACTGCTCTTGCAGAGGACCCTGGTTTGAGTCCCACCACCCACATGGTGGCTATGAACCTTCTTTAAGCCAGGAGTGGTGGCGCATGCCTTTAATCCTAGCACTCAGGAGGCAGAGGCAGGCTTATCTTTGTGAGTTAAAGGCCAGCCTGGTCTACAGAGTGAGTTTCAGGATAGCTGGGGCTACAGGGATACCCTGTCTCAATCAATCAATCAATCAATCAATCAATCTGTTTTTATTCAATATAAGCTGTGCAATATTGGACAAGTCAACTTTCTGTGCTTTAGAGAAAGGCTGGAGAAATGGTTCATTAAGAAATGGTTAAAAGCACTGGCTGCTCTTGCAGAGGATCTGAGTTCAGTTCCCAGTTCATGGCAGCTAATAACCATTGGTAACTCCAGTTCCAGGGAACCCAATGCCCTCTTCTGCCCTCTGTGGGTACTGTACAAGTGCACTTACATGCAGGTAAAACACTCACACACTAATTTTTTGAATTTATTGTTTATTGTTATTTTTTTATTGATGCTTTGTGTATTTCATACATCATTTTCCAATTCAGTTCAGACATATTTCCCTTTCCCTTCCCCCCACCCCACCCCACCCCATCCCAGATCATGCATTCTGCCATAACTGTCCTGCATCTTTCTCTGTTTTTTTTTTCCATTTTTTAGCAATAAGTGATCATTTATGAGTACAAGCATACTTCATGTAAAACCAATTTGCAGGCTGTTTTGTCCAAACCCACACAGCTCTGGTCCCACCATCCAGCAGGGGGGGGCTTGTATGTTCGATCAAGTTATCAAGAATGAGTGTCCAGTCTATATTGCTTGTAGTTTCACCATTCACCCAAATCACAGCCCTTACATTCTAACCTACGCCCCCCTCTTCCGCAGATTTTTCCCTAGGCTTAGAAGGGGCACAGGTGGATGAGAAGCAAAACAGTCTCTTTCTCTGGAGCTGTTGTCTTGGACTCTGGTCAATTCTGGTATGTTTTCTTTCATGGCTGAAGTTTGTCCAGAATAACTTTCAGTCCTACTATGAAGCACAAGCAATTAGATATATAGGTATTTAAACAGTAGTATATTGTTATCATGTAGGTTACTTGTTGGTATAGACACAGATGTTTGGATGGTATGTTAATCATGAATCTACTTTTTTTTCTGTTAAATATGACAGGGTCTTACTGTGGGCTTTTATAACATCTCCTGACCATTAGAGGGTGCAAGCTTGTGGCATCAGCGTGGTTATTCCTCTAAGGAGAGAGCCAATGCGAGATTAGATTTGGGATATAAGGCATATGGCTGCCTCTGTTGCACAGTATTTCCAGGCAGGTGAGGTGTAGCTGCGTGCTGACGGAGGAGTCTTGCTTGAGTCAAGGGACCCATATTTGGCTTTATTGGTATAGGTGGCCTTTGGTAACACCTCCTCTGGTATTCCAGAGACCATCTGTACACTTGCATGTGTGGTCTCAATACATCTTTCCCATATTAATGTCAGGTCTATCGACAGCAGGGCCTTATTGCCTCTCTTCTTGCAGGTATCCCAGTTTAGAGGGCAAGGAGCCTTTACTTTTGGAGGGCTTGGATTCCTCTGGCCAACATCTCTCTGTAGAATAATCCATTGCTGATGTCAGTAGCTCCTGCATTAATATATTTTGCTTAATGATAGCTTAAGGAGACTTTAGTATTATATTTGGTTCTGAATAGAGAATAATCCTTTTCACAACAGTCCTATGTCTATTAGTCAATTAAAGAAGGAGTTTTTACTGGTTTTATTTTATTTTTTTTACCGGTTTTATAAGAGATTATAATAGTTGTCTGCCAATTTAAGTTGGAGAATGACATTCATCCATCATATTTCTCCTTGTTCTAATGGGAGGGGAGGTAGAAAGTCTTTCATATTAAAACCTTTGTGGCACCTAGAAGGTAAGTTTTGTTAGGATTAATTATACATAGTTGTTACAAGTAGGATCCACAGAGGGGTTTGATGTTTGTAGCAATCTGAGGCTTTCTTCCTTCAATGTTCAGACGGCCAACCTTTTCTGTTGGCATTTTCTGGTACATCCTACTCAATGCAAAGCTGTAATCTTTTCTTTTCAGTAAGCTGTTAATTGGTGATATTTGACCTGTTGGAACATACAAATTTTTTTTTTTTTTTTTTTTTTTTTTTTTTTAAGTTTTTGACAAAAAGGTTTCATTTCTATCTGTATCCCCCCCATTTTTTTTTTTGTTTTAGGTTTTGTTTTTTGACCCATGAGTCTCCAGAAGGCAGTTGTATTATACATACTATAGGGTGGACAAGGCACAGATTTCATCAAATTCACCCATGCTGGTTTTGAGTGACTGTATGTGATTAACTTGGGAAGCAAACTTTAATTTTTTTTCGTTAAATCATCTTTTAGGTGAAAGAGAATGCTACAAGAGGTGATATCGTACAAACAGAAAATATAGAGAACATTTGTATGTGCCAATCCCAAAGTTACTGTTATACAGATTTTATGTAGAAACATGTGGACACAGCAATTTATATTCTCCATTTAACTCAGATGCATTACGGTTTTTATCAGAGCCTGTAAACCAATGTTTGTTAATATAACACAATATTTACTTTTACTAGGTCCTAAAACGCATGTGTAACCTGTATCAGTCTGGGCAAAACTGGATACTTGTTAAATCACGTCAATTAAATATGCATATAATCGAAATATACAACAGCCGTGTCCCCTCTCCCCCTCCTTCGCCCTCCCAAATTCTACCATTTAGTCAGTTTTCTGATGCAGTATTTCTGTTGTTGTTCTTTATATGAATCCCTCTCCACAGAAATATTTTATATCTGGGCTATGGAACTAGCATCCACATTGAGGGACACCCATTGTTTGTTTTTCTGGATTGTGTTACTTCACTTAGACTATAATGTTTTCTAGCTGCCTTCCATTTACTGCAAAGTTCATGATGTTGTCCCCTTTTACCGCAGCATAGAACTCCATTGCTATACATGTACCCCACATTTTCTCTATCAAACTCGTCAGTTGAGGAGCACCTGGGCTGGTTCTACTTTTTGCTATTGTGAAGTTAATCATAGCTGTACATGTATGCTCTGCAGTAAGGTGTGTCTTGTGGGTATTTTACCCAGGAGTGGTATGACTGGGTCAAATGGCAGGGCTCATTTTGAGTCTTCTAAGGGTTCTCCACTGCTTTTCATAGTGGCTTTAAGTTTCATTCCCACCAGCAGGGATGAGTGTTCCCCTTAACCCGCAACCTCTCCAGCACTTGGTATCATGTCGTATTCCTGATCTTAGCCAGTTTATTAGAGTAAGCATGATATTTAAAGTGGTTTTTAATTTGGCATTTCCTTAAATATTAGCGATGTTGAACACTTCTTTTTTTTTTTTTTGTTTTTTTTTTTTGTTCTTTTTGGGAGACAGGGTCTCCCTGTAGCTCCGCAGCTGTCCTGGAACTCACTTTGTAGATAGGCTGGCCTTGAACTGCACAGAGATCCCACCTGCTTTCCTCCCAAGTGGAACACTTCTTAAGATGTTTCTCGGCCATCTCTAATTCCTCCTCTGTGAAGTCTATTTTTTATTGTTATTAAACATTTTCCATACATTATACATCATTTCTCAATTGAATTTAGAGTCACTTCCCTTTCCATGCCCCCCACACTTTGAGAGCACACATCCAGGAAGCCAGAGTGGGTGCAGGGCTGGAAGTGGCAAGTTGGCACACACTGCCATTCGTGGGTTAAGCGAACCAGAGCTCTGCTCACCAGGAGCCAGAAAAGTTCCTGCTCTGCCATACACGTCCTGCACTGCCATACACGTCCTGCACTGCCATACATGTCCTGCTCTGCCATACATGTCCTGCACTGCCATAGCAAGGACTCCTACACGTCCTGCACTCTGCCATACACGTCCGGCACTGCCATACACGTCCTGTACTCTGCCATACACGTCCTGCACTGCTATACACGTCCTACACTGCCATACACGTCCTGCACTGCCATACACGTCCTGCACTCAGCCATACACATCCTGCACTCTGCCATACACGTCCTGCACTCTCCCATACTACGTCCTGCACTCTGCCATACACGTCCTGCACTCTGCCATAACAGTCCTGGTCACTCTGATACACGTAGCCATCACCTGCCACATGCACGTCCTGGCACATCGCCTGACACACTCTGCCTCTGCCATACACGTCCTGCACTCTGCCATACACGTCCTGCACTCTGCCATACACGTCCTGCACTCTGCCATACACATCCTGCACTGCCATACACGTCCTGCACTCTGCCACACACATCCTGCACTCTGCCATACACGTCCTGCAACTCTGCATCAGTCCTACTCCTGACTCATCCTGCAGCTTGCCTACTCGTGTCCTGCAACACTGCCTGCCATACACGTCTCTCAGCACCTCATCCTGCCATAGAGCATCGTCCTCACTCTGCCATACACGTCCTGCACTCTGCCATACACGTCCTGCACTCTGCCATCACGTTCCTCCATGCCATAGTCGTCCCTGCCTCCTGCCATACACGTCCTGCATCTGCAATACACGTCCTGCACTCTGCCATACACCTGACGTCCGTACTCTGCCATACACGTCCTGTACTCTGCCATATCACGTCTGTACTCTGCTACTCATGTCCCGCATCTGCCGTAATCACGTCCTGACTCTGCCATACGTTCCTGCACTCTGCCTTCATTTCGCATCTTTTTCTAAGTCATTCCAGAGGTTTTTTTCCTTTTTTTGTTCTTTTTGTTGTTGTTCTCTCTAACATTGTAATATATATACTATATATATATATATAATATATAAATATATATATCACGCTGAATTGGAGGATTTTTTTTTCCTAAAAGATGTAATGTTTTCCTTAAGGAAGTGTTTGAACGTTCCTCCTTGGCAAGACTAAGCAACCATCAATCCTGCACTTGTGCTCCTCCACACTGGGGTCTTCCTCTCCCATGGTCCCACAAATGAGGTCCAGTAAGCACGCATCCTGATCTTGATATTGATCTTCCTGTACTGGCCTCCATGATACAGCCTGGGTAGTCCAACAATGGCAGTCTATACTCTGACGAGGCTGAAATACCAGTAGCTGCTCAGTCCACAAGCTGGGTATCTCAGTAGTCCCCATCTGGCATTGAAGGTTTGGAGGATTCTTGGAGAGACATGACTCTTCAGTCCATATTGGAGGGTTAAAAAGCTGTGTCTCATGTCTTTGAAGAATGGCAAAAGCAGTGGCAGCCACAGAGTAGATGCACTTGCCAGTAAGAATTGAAGACAGCCAAACAACAGTACTCTCTTTTATTTTTGTCTTTTTATTAAGATCTCAAGTTTTATATCTGAAGTACAATTTCTCAGGCCTTACTGATTATTTATTTCTGGTCTTACTTTCCTTTTGGATGCTTAAGGCCACACAATTAGCTCAGATTAGCCAAGGTTTTTATTTTCTTTTATTTTCTTTTTTTTTTAATTTATTTTCGTATATGTATGAATGTACTGTCTGCATGTAGGTTTGTGCACCCATGTTGTGCAATGCCGCGGAGGTCAGAAGAGGGTGTCGGATTCCCCTGGAACTGGAGTTAAAGATGGTTCTCAGCTGCCATGTGGGTGCTGGGGATTTAACCTGGGTCTTCTGCAAGAGCAGTCGGCGCTCTTAACCGCTAGGCCATCTCTCCAGCCCGGTTTTTATTTTCTTAAGGTCAATTGAGGATCTGGTCTTCAGAGGTCACTTGCGGTTTTTTTGCGGGGGATACACTAATTTTTTTTAAAAGTCAGATGTAGTAGCACACTCCTTTATTCCCAGCACTCTGGAGACAGAGGCAGATGAATCTCTGTGAGTTCAGAGCCAGCCTGGTTTAGATAGGGAGCTCTAGGCTAGCAAGGGCTTCATAGTAAGACTCTGTGTCCAAGAAAACAAACAAAAAAAGATGAGGAGTTCTTACCTCCAAGAGGTTTTTATGATAAAGGAATTAATATTCAAAGAGAGAGTGCCCCATGCACAGCAATTACTATGATTGCTGGATAATTATTATCTAACACGTAGGACTGCTCCTTTTCTGCTTTCATATGTCTGATAACACTCTGTGGCCCTTGAGATGCATTATTTTCCTCATTCCTAATTTACTGATAGCTCTTACCCTCATTGCACAGAGGGCAGCATCGGAAATTCAGAGAGGTTCAGTAACTAGCCCAATGCCACACAGCCGGTCTCTGAGATTTGCATCTGGATCTACTCCACTCCAGCGACTATCCTTTAAGCACCATTCCACATCATTCAAGTTTTCCAAATAACACTTTTTCTTCTTTTCTCTTCCTCAAGCCCCCACCACCACTTGCCCCACCTGCATCAAGGACCTGCCAGTTTGAGAAGCTTCCTGTCACAGGATCCCCCAAGGGCTTGCTGCCCCAGCACTGCCAGCTCTCAGCATGCCAGATTCTGTAACACCATCGGCGCCACCATCGGCCAAACCATCCTCATTTTCTGTCCAGAACAACGCTTCTGTGACCAGCCAAGGTTTCACCCCAAGCACCACGCCCTCAAAGACTACCCCCAGTGCAGCCCCACCCCTCGTAAAGGGCGAGGGGCATAATGTGCGTCACATGCGCAGGATCATCGCTGAGGATCCAGAGTGGACACTGGCCATCGTGCCTCTCCTCACAGAGCTCTGCATTAGAAATATTGTCCAGAACTTCCAGGGTGAGTCTCTCTGCTGCGGGAGGGGCCATCTAGCGACCACTTCCCACCCAGCATCAATACTCTGTCTCCTGCTGTCCCCTGCTCCAGATACTCCCGAAATTCTTACAGTGTCCTCCATGCCTACTGCCCTTTCTGGGCCATGTCCACTCTCTGCGGTAAGCCCAGCCTCTGCCACATCCTCCTCCTCCTCCTCCTCTGGTTCCCACCTCTCATTCTTTTTTAAAATTTTTTTAAATTTTATTTATTTATTTATGTGTATGAATGTACTGTCTGCATGTAGGTTTGTGCACCCATGTCCTGCAATGCCACAGAGGTCAGAAGAGGGCGTTGGATTCCCCTGGAACTGGAGTTCTCCTGGAATTGGAGTTACAGACGGTTCTCAGCCATCATGTGGGTGCTGGGGATCAAACCTGGGTCCTCTGCAAGAGCAGTCGGTGCTCTTAACTGCTAGGCCATCTCTCCAGCCCCCACCTCTCATTCTGATGGAGTCGTCCATGGCACGGTGGGTCCCTATTTTCCTCTGTAGTCTATGCTTTATAAATACTAGTCCTGGGCTGGAGAGATGGCTCAGCGGTTAAGAGCACTGACTCCTCTTGCAGAGGACCCGGGTTCAATTCCCAACACCCTCATGGCTAAGAATCCTCCTTAGTGCCAGGTGTGGTGGCACATGCCTTTAATCCTAGCACTCGGGAGGCAGAGGCAGGCGGATCTCTGTGAGTTCAAGACCAGTCTGGTCTACAGAGTGAGTTCCAGGCCAGCTGGGACCTAAAGGGAGACCCTGTCTCAAAAATACAAAATAAATAAATAAATAAATAAATAAATAAATACTAGTCCTTTCCAAAGATGGGTAGCCATACCCAAGGGACAAGGGTCACCTAACCTGGCATAGTCTCCTGTTGCTTATTGACTGAGCTGGGGGCTCCTCTTATTCCCTTCATTTAAAAAAATATTCAATTTTTTGAAGTACTTTATTTAATGCATATGAGTGTGTTGCCCCCACTTATGTAAGTGCACCCATGTCGTGAAATACCCATGTAGGTCAGAAGAAGGCATTAAATCCCCTGGAACTGGAGTTATAGATGGCTGTTATCCACCATGCAATGCTGGGAATTGAACCTGGATCCTCTGCAAGAACAGCCAGTGCTCTTAACCACTGAGCTATTTCACCAGCCCCCATTTTTATTTTATGTGCATGAGTGTATGGCCTGCATGTATGTAAATGCACCCATATTGTGCAATGCCCTTGGAGGTGAGAAGAGGGCATCCGATCCCCTGGAACTGGAGTTATGGGTGGTTGTTAGCTACCATGTGGGTGCTGGGAAGAAAGGATCTCCCTGTAGCTACAGCCAGCCTATAACTCACTATAGAGACCAGGCTGGCCTTGATCTGACAGAGATCCACCAGCCTCTGCTTCATGAGTTCTGGGATTAAAGGTGAGCACCACAGCACCTGGCTTCCATCCTTCATTGTGTGTGTGTGTGGTGGGAGGGAGCACTGATGACACCATGCAGATGTAGAGATTCCGGGGACAGCTTGTGGAGTCAGTTCTCTACTACCCTTGCATGAGTTCTAGGAATTGAATTCAGGTCACCAGGCCTGAATTCTGTCTTCATGTTTCCTTTTATCTCCAACAGTCCCTGGAGTGTAGTACATGTGCAAATAAAAATTTTTGGGTCTTTTTGAGACAGGGTTTCCTTTCCAAATAAAATATTTTTAATATTACATTTTTATTTTACGGATATGAGAGTTTTGCCTGCGTGGTATGTTAAGTGCACTATGTTCATGCAGTACTTGGAGAGGCCAGAAGAGGCCACTGGATCCCCTGGAATTGGAGTTATGAATGGTTATTAGCTGACATATGATTTCTGGGAACCAAACTTTGGTCCTCTGGAAGAGTAGCAAGTACTTTTAACCACTGAGCCATCTCTCCAGCTCCTCAAATAAATATATTTATTATGGAGTGAATGACTCAAGTATGACTTGAAGTCAAGGAAGGCCTGTCACATCCATCAGACTAGATGATGGATTGAGGACTAGGATTCTTTGGATTCTCCTCCACATAAGGCTGTCTCATAGCAGATACTGACTTGTGCAATGTCCACTTGCAGGTCAGAGAACCCCCAAAGTTGGGTCTCCCCAAGATTCTATCTCTCCTCTCAAAGCTTTAAAGGGCATGGGGCTGGAGAGATGGCCTAGCGGTTAAGAGCGCCGACCGTTCTTACACAAGACCCGGGTTCGATCCCCAGCACCCACATGGCGGCCAAGAACCGTCTGAAACTCCAATTCCAGGAGAACTCCAGTTCCAGGGGAATCCGACACCCTCTTCTGACCTCCGCGGCATTGCACAACACGGGTGCACAAACTTGCATGTAGACAGTACATTCATACACATACAAAAATAAATAAAAATTTAAAAAATAAATAAAAAAAAATAAAGGGCACAAAGAGTCTTCCCTCGCCTAGGTGTCCCCAGTCAAGCCCAGACCAGGATATCTCATTGTGCACCCCCAACCTTACACTGTTTTCCTTCCCCTGCTCCCAAAGACAACCCTATTCTGAAGCAGCTACTCCCAGAGCACCAGAAGAAGGTCCTGAGCCAACTGCCGCCCGACCTGCCTCTGAAGGTGACCGCCAACTTGATCGACGATGAAACCTACTGGCACCGCTGCTGCACGAAGCGCTGGTCCGTGTGCCACGTGGCCAGGCACGGCTGCAGCTGGAAGCGCATGTTCTTCGAGAGACATCTGGAGAGCCTGCTGAAGCTCTTCATCCCGGGCACCACCGACCCCAAGGTGATCCTCGACCTGCTGCCCCTCTGCAGGAACTATGTGCGCCGCATCCAGGTGGATCAGTTTCTCCCACCTGTCCGGCTGCCGATCCCTCCCCAAGCCGGGGACCAGTCGGACTCCGGGAGTGACGGAGACAGGGTGGAGCCCTCTCAGGATCACTACCAGCTGCAGGAGCTCGTGGCTGGCCTGAAGTACCTGGAGGAGCTAGACCTGGTGTACGGCATCAAAGACTGCGGCATGAACTTCGAGTGGAACTTCTTCCTCTTCACCTTCCGTGACTGCGTCTCTCTGGCGGCCACCGTCAAAGCATGCCACACCCTCAAGGTACCGTGCGCACAACTCACCTGTCTTTTCCCGTGCTCCCCTCCTCTTCTTCTCCACCACCATCTTCTCCCATTTCCTTTTCATTGATTGGTAGGGGAGGGAATTTAGATTTGGGGGTTTTGGAAGCTTTTTATTTCTGAGATGGGGTCTCTAGGCCTGGAATTCACTTTGTAGCTGATGATGACCTTGACTTCCCAATCCTCATGCCCTAGCCTGACCCTAATCCACACACATGCACCTGAGTGACAGTTTTACAGGGTTGTGCTGGATAGGTTTAGTGTCAACTTGACACACCTGGGCTGAGGGAGTCTCAATTGAGGAATTGCCTCTGTTGAACTGCCCTATGGCCATGTCTGTGGGGTAGTGTCTTGATGTTTGAGTGATTTAGGAGGGCCCAGCCCACTGTGGGCAGTGCCACCCCTGGGCGGGTTGTCCTATATTGTATAAGAAAGCAGGCTGAGGGGCTGGAGAGATGGCCCAGGTGTGGGCTCTTGCAGAGGACCTGGGGTTCGGTCCCCAGCACCCACATGGCGGCTGAGAACCGTCTTTAACTCCAGTTCCAGGGGAATCTGACGCCCTCTTCCGACCTCTGCAGCATTGCACAACATGGGTGCACAAACCTACATGCAGGCAGTACATTCATACACATACGAAAATAAATAAAATTAAAAAAAAAAAAAGGAAAGAAAGCAGGCTGAGCAAGGGCGGAGGAGCAAGCCAGTAAGAAGCATTCCTCCATGGCCTGTGATTCAGCTTCTGCTTCCAGGTTCCTGCCCTGAGTTCCTGCCTTGGGCTCCCTAAGTGATGAACTGTGACCCAGGAGATGTAAGGTGAATAAACCCTTTCATCCCCAAGTTGGTATTGGTCAGATGTTTTGTTACAGCAATGGAAAAGCAAACTAGAACAAGGGTTATACCCAGCCTGGCACCCCGGGATGCTGAGGACTGAGCAAAATGCAGAATGTCCACATTGAGGATGCAGCTCAGTGGTAGAGTATGCTTAGCATGTGTGAGCCCCTGGGTCTGATTCCTGCCACCAGAGAGAAAGAAGAAAAAAAAAAAAACACTACTTGTTCTAGTTGCTTCTTCTTTATCTATTGCTGTGATTAAAAAAAAAAAACACTGCCCCCCCCAAAAAAAAAACCACTGACCAAAACCAACTTGGAGAGGAAAAATTTTTTGCTGTGTTGTGTTGTGTTGTGTTGTCTTACAAGCACAGTCCATCATCAAGGGAAGCCAAGGCAGGAACTCAGGGCAGGAACCTGGAGCACAGATCCTGGAGGAACATTGCTTACTGGCTTGCTCCTCTGGCCAGTGCTCAGCCTGTTTCCTTATACAACACAAGACAATCTGCCCAGGGATGGACTGGGCCCTCCCACATCATTCAATAGTCAAGAGAATACCCCACAGACATAGCCACAGGACAGTCCAAGGGAAGCAGTCCCCTAGTCGATGGTCCCTCTTCCCAGGTGTGTCGAGTTGAGAAGCTATCAAGCATGCAGCTAACGCAGAATATCTAGTTGAATTCATTACTTTTCTTATTGCTGTGATAAAATACCTAACAAAAGCAACTTCAGAAAGGCAGGGTTCATTTGGCTCACAGTGTTAGGGTTTGGTTTCTCATGCAGTTTTAGGCTATAGACCATCATGGCAGGAATCATAACTACAGGAGCTGGAGGGAGCTGGTCCCGTGCCATCTACAGTCAGGAAGCTGAGTGTGATGAATGCTGAATGCTCAGCTCCCTTTCTCCATTCTTTTGAGCAAACACGAAGCATTTGTTGTCACTTTATAATGACATAAGAGTCATCAAAATAAGATGAATAAGTGTTTTAAACTATGCTTCCAGTAGGAGACCCATTTACAAACTGTAGATAAGACCCCTGAATGTATACTCTTAGAAGCCATCTTTAAAAACAAATCTCAGGCTGGAGAGATGGCACAATGGCTAAGAGAACTTGCTGCTCTTGTAGAGGACTCAAGGTCAACTCTCAATACCCTTATCAGACAGCTTACAGCTGCATGTAACTCCAAGAATTCCAAAAAACCCAGTGCTCCAGCCTCCATAGGTTCTACACACATGATGCACACACAAACAAGCAGGCACATACCCAGACACATAATAAAAATAAACTTGAAAATTTTTAAGACATGTATTGCCTTTTCTGCCTTGAGTTGGAAACACTTTGTAGCAGTGTAATATCATCTCCTCTTAGCATGATCTGACTCTGGCTTTGTTTTGGGAGGGAGTTACTGTTTTTTTCTTTTTGAGACAGGGTTTCCCTGTATCCCCAGTATGTAGACCAAACTGGCCTCAATCTCTCAAAGATTCACCTGCTTCTGCCTCCTGAGTGCTGGGACCAATGGCATGCGCCTCTAAGCCCAGCCCAGTGGTTTTCTTGACTTTGTGTGGTCTAAATGAATCTCTGCATCATCTAATATGAGATTTATTTACTCATCAAAACCAATAATACAACCCTCTATCTACATATTCACGTGCACATTGAGCCATATTTGAGCCTAAGATCTGTTTGGGAAATATTGAAGATGGGATTAATGGGCCACACTTTCTGGTCTTGGCCTTCAGATGCCACAGCTGAAGTCACAAAACTGCCTTCTTTTTATTCAGCCAAGGAAGTCTAGCACATGGGTTAAAGTGGGTCTTTCCACCTCAGTTAACCTGGTCTATAATAATCCATCTAAAAACATACCCAGAGGCTCATCCCCTAGGTCCTTCTAGTTCTGTCAAGCTGACAGTATCAGTTGATGTAATCATCACACTGGTTACATCTAAATTTCAGATAAACAGTATGTCTCATGGAATATTTGCACTATACATCTAAAAATTGTGTATTTATCTGACATTCAAATTTAACTGGACGTCCTGCATTTCTGTTTGTGAAATCTGGCAGACACAGCCTAGCTGTAATTTTACATTTATCATTGCTCATTAGTGCCTTTCATCCCACCAGACTGCTTGCTCCACGGGGCACAAATGATGTAATTTTGCTCTTTGCAACGTCTTCAGCACCTGGGACAGGGCCTGGCACTGGCTGGCTGTAGCCTATGTGGCTGGTGAACTGAGGACACAGAGCTTGGCTCATCTCTGTAGTACCAGAACCTAGTAGCTTGGTGCTATATGGGGGCTATAAATGCTCAGTCTGGGGCAGGGAGTCTGAGCTTGTGCTTACCTGGGGTTTAGTTCCCATCCCCCCCCAAAAAAATGAAATAAAAACACTGGAGGCTGTGGATGTGGCTTAGATGGTAGAGTGCTTGACTCACATGAACAAAACCCTGGGCTCCATCCCCAGCACCACGTAAACTGAGTATAGTGTTGCCTATTTTAATCCCAGCATTCATTATGGAGGTAGAGACAGGAGGATCAAAAGTTCAAGATCATGGGCTGAAGAGATGACTCAGCAAAAGAACATTGGCTCTTCTAGAGGACCTGAGTTTGGTTCCCAGCCAAACATGGTGGCCTCCAACCATCCTTACCTCCAGTTCCCGGGGACTCAACCCTCTATTCCAGCCTCTGTGTACAATGCATATTATGGATGCACCTACATACATGCAGACAAAACACTCCTACATAAAGAGTTGAATAAAACATTTCTAAAACAAAAAAGGTAATTTACAATCTTAAAAATAATGTGATTCATAGTCTTTTTTAAAAATCAAGGTCATCCATGGCTATGGGGTGAACCGGAAGCCAGCCTAAGATACAGGGAACCTTGTCTCAAGAAACAAAGAAAGAGGGGTCTGGAGAGATCCCAGCAGTAAGAGCACATATTCCTCCTGCAGAGGACCTGAGCTCAGTTCCTAGCACCCACATATGGTGGTTCACAACCACCAGTAACTCCAGCTCTAGTGGATCTGACAGCTTCTTCTGGCCTCCCACATACCAACAGCACACCTACATACATGTATACACAGAATTAAAAATAAAAATAAGGCGGGGCGTGGTGGTGCACGCCTTTAATCCTAGCACTTGGGAGGCAGAGGCAGGTGGATCTTTGTGAGTTGAAGGCCAGCCTGGTCTACAGAGTGCGTTCCAGGACAGCTGGGGCTACAGGGAGACCCTGTCTCGAAAAGACCAAAAAATAATAATAATAAGCCAGGCATGGTGGTGCACACCTTTAATCCCAGCAATTGGGAGGCAGAAGCAGGTGGATCTCTATGAGTTAAAGGCCAACTTGGTCTACATAGTGAGCTCCAGGCCAGCTGGGGCTACAGGGAGACCCTGTCTCAAAAAAAGTGATTAAAAAGGGAGGGGGAAAGGAGAGAGAGAGAGAGAGAGAGAGAATATTTGGCTCTAATTCCAGTGGCCTGAGTGTCTATCCAGCACAGTACCAGCACACTTCACACATGGCAGAGATGCAGGAGGAAAAGGACATATGCCAAAGACAGCAAACATTTTCAAGAGGGCTACATCAGTCTCTTCTAAGAGCCTGATGTAGCATATGTGGCATAGCTACATATGTCCCTATGTGGCGTAGCTACATTCCTCTAGGCCTCATCTCTTAAAGGTCCCACCCTCTGTCAGCATTATCACACAGGGAACCAAGTCTGTTTCCAGTACTTGAACCTTTGGGTGTGTCTACTCCAAACCACAACACCATCCAAGAATGTTGGATGTCACTGTGCTTGTGAACAAAAATGGTCTGGTTAGAACCACAGTGAACATGGCAGATCACCTAGGAGACCCTTGCAAGTGCAGTAAAATTGGAGGTTGGGGGCTAAGAATGTAGCACACTTGGTAGAGTACTTGGCCAGCATGCACGGATCACTGGGTTCAGTCCCCAGTGCCTCGTAAACCAGGCGTGGTGCACACCTATGATCCCAGCACTTAGGAAGTAGAGGCAGGAAGATCAGAATTTCAAGGTCATCCTTGGCTACATGGCAAGTTCAAGGACAGCCTGGGCTATATGAGACTGTTCCAGTTTCATTTCTGTTGCTTCAATAAAATAGTCTGACCAAAAAGCAACTCAGGGGAGAAAAAGTGTTTATTTGGCTGACAATTCTATGTCCATCCTTGAGGGAAGTCAAGGCAGGAAGGCAGGACAGGAACTTGAAGGCAGATTTACTTCCTATCCCACCCAGTCTTACCTCCAACCAAAGAATTCACTTCACAGCCAAAGAACAGCAGGAACTTGGACAGCGCTGCCTGCTCGCTGATACAGCTTTTTTTTAAGAAGTATTTTTATAACTTTTAATTATGTGTATGTGTGTGTGTGCACATGAGTGCATTTGCCCTCAGATGGCTGAAGAGGTTGATGGAGCCTCTGGAATTAGAATTACAGGCAGTTGTGAGCTGCCCATTGTGGGTATTGAAAACTGAACTCAGGTCCTCTCAACAGCAGCACTTGCTCTTAACCACTGAGCTATCTTTCCGCCCCTCCACTTGCCTAAGGAGGGTACCACCAACAGTGGGTTGGGCCCTCCCACTTTAACTAACAATCAAGTCAGTCCTACACAGACACGCCCACGGGCCAATCTGATCTAGACAATGCCTCAGCCTGAGCCGAGTTGACAATGAAAGCTAAACAGCACCCGGACCTCAGAGAGATTGCTCAGTGGTTAAGGGCTCTCCACAGGCACACACGTACTTGTCAGCAAAAACACTCGTACACATATAATTAAAAATAAAATAAATCTTTCAGGAGAACAAAAGGCTAACTAGGACAGAGATCCTGACAAAAAAATAAATAAATAAAAGAGAAAGGATGGATGGCGGTTGGAACTACAGCCATATTTACCAGGATGGCTGAACTGAACCTTGCCTTGCTGAAGATAGGAAGGAGGAAACAGGAAGTGTCAAGGGCCCAGCTCATGAGACCAGATGCTGTAGCTGTTATTGGCAGACAGAGAGCATAGGAGCAAAGCCATTTTGAAGCAAAAAGCAGGAGTCCCAGTTTGAGGCGGTCTGGGCATCTCGTTAGTGGGGTTGAGGGTTTGATGCTAGGAGGGGTCTTGAGGTGAACTTTGAAAACCGTGTCTTCTAAAGTGTGGTCTTACATTTGAATGGAGTCTTTTTTTTAATTTTATTTATTTTTCATGTGTATGAATGTACTGTCTGCATGCAGGTTTGTGCACCCGTGTAGTGCAATGCCGCGGAGGTCAGAAGTGGGTTTCGGATTCCCCTGGAACTGGAGTTAAAGTTGTTTCTCGGCAGCTATGTGGATACTAGGGATCGAACCTGGGTCCTCTGCAAGAGCAGTCGGTGCTCTTAACCGCTAGGCCATCTCTCCAGCCCCCCTTGAATGGAGTCTTACAAGGACAAGCCAAAAGGGAGGCATGGCATGTGACACTGGGTGAGGCAGGGGAGCGTGCCAGGAAAGTGACGGAGGAGGGAAAGGGGACATATCATTGTGTCACAGAACCAGACAGGGGTGTACTTCAGGAAGATGCAGTGACCCATGGGGTAGAACGGAGCCTAGGATAACAGCTTAGTGACTTTGGAGGTCTCAGGGACAGAGCACTCCCGTGCAGTTCCAGGAGCAGAGGCTGGCAGCCGAGGTTGTGGACAGAGTGGGAGATGAGAAAGATGGCGGCTGTGATCAGCTTATCAAGAACTCAGCTGGGAAACAAGGAGCAGAGCTGGGACAGCTGAAGACTTCATGTTCTAAAGAAGTCAGACAAGCACTTACTCCTGTCTCAACCTGGACCTGCTGGCGAGAAAGGGATCAGCTACATACAGGAGAGAGGCTTGTGACGCAGAGAGGGCTCTTACTAGGGCCTCAAACTGAGCTGAGGCAGTTGGGCCTGGCAGAGGGAGAGGGGATGTGGTGGATAGCCGTGTGGGTCTGTGTTGGTGTCAGGAAAATAAGGGAGTCCCATTCTGTGGCCAGGCAGACAGAAGAAGAGGACACTAATGAAAAGGAGGCTCCTAGCCGGGCGTGGTGGCACACACCTTTAATCCTAGCACTTGGGAGGCAGAGGCAGGCGGATCTTTGTGTAGTTCAAGGCCAGCCTGGTCTACAGAGTGAGTTCCAGGATAGCTGGGACTACAGGGATACCCTGTCTTGAAAAGAATAAAAAAAAAAAAAAAAAAGAAAGAAAGAAAAAGAAAAGGAGGCTCTGTACAGAGGTCTCCAAAGTGTGAAAAGGTTGGCATCACAACTTATGAGATAGCTTTTTGCCCAGCATGGTAACCCACGCCTTTAATCCAGCACTCAAGGCAGAGGCAGATCTCTGTGATCTCTGTGAGTTCAAGGCCAGCCCAGTCTACCTAGAGTTCCAGGCCAGCTGGTGCCACAGGGTGGCCCTGTTCTAAAAAATTCTAAACCTGGGCTGGGGAGATGTCTCAGCAGTTAAGAGCGGACCTGAGTTCTATTCCCAGCAACCACGTGGCGGCTGAAAACTGTCTTTAACTCCAGTTCCAGGGGAATCCGACACCCTCTTCTGACCTCCGTGGCATCGCATGACACGGGTGCACCAACCTACATGCAGACAGTACACTCATACACATAAAAAAAAAAGAACAAATAAAAAGTTTGTTGTCCAGAGAAATACAGTTGGTCTGGCTCACAGCACTATAATGTCCAGTTATACCAGCCAATGACATCAGATAAAAAAAATTTTTTTTGGTATTTTTGAGACAGGGTCTCCCTGTAGTCCCAGCTGGCCTGAAATTTGCTTTGTAGACCAGGCTGGACATGAACTCACAGAGATCCTCCTGCCTCTGCCTCATGAGTGCTGGGATTAAAGGCAGAAGCCACCACACCTGGCCTACATCAGGTGACTTTTTCCACCATGTTAGTTGTGTGACCACAAACATGCAGAAAACAGTGATTGGGCAAGATATAGTGACAGCCTTTCCCCGCCACCACCCGCCACTAATTCTGCACCACTGGCTGCTCCCCACCCAAGAACCAGCCGGGTCGTGAACACCAGGTGCACCACCCTGTGGGTCTGTTCTCTCCCTGCACAAGGCAGGCAGGCAGGCCGGCAGGCCATCCCTGACTGGCAGGTGCTGTTAGAACTAATCCCATTTGCCCACAGATCTTCAGGCTGACCCGAAGCAAGGTAGATGATGAAAAGGCCCGGGTCCTAATCCGAAGCCTGCTGGATCACCCAGCCCTGGAGGAGCTGGACCTGTCCCACAACCTCATCGGAGATCGTGGTGCACGAGCTGCTGCCAAGCTCATGAGCCACAGTCGCCTTCGGGTCCTCAACCTGGCCAACAATCAAATTCGGGCACCGGGTGCACAGTCACTGGCTCACGCCCTGGCGCACAATACCAACCTCATTTCCCTCAACCTCCGTCTCAACTGCATTGAGGATGAGGGGGGCCAGGCAATCGCCCATGCCCTGCAGATCAACAAGTGCCTCACCACGCTGAACCTTGGTGGCAATGAGCTGTCTGAGCCCACAGCCACGCTCCTCTCCCAGGTGTTTCCTGTCAACACCACGCTCATCAGCCTCAACCTGTCCTGCAATCACATCGGGAACGTGAGCCATGGCTTTGGGGGCAGAAGGGCATGGGGCGGATTGCAGTTGCCATAGGGGCTTTAGGAGCAGACTGCCTACGTTGAATGCTGCCTGCAGAATGCATTTGTGTCCTGCTAATGAGTGTGCCCCAATGTCTTTTCTTTTTTCTTAATTTTTTTTCTCTTTTCATGTGTCTATAGGTATGTGTTGTGCATATATGTATGCATGTTGTTTTCATGTGGGTGTGTGTGCACGTAGAAGCCGAAGGTTGATGTTGGGGATCATTGTCAATGGCTCTTACACTTTATTCATCAAGGCAGGGTCTCAGCCAAACCCAGAGCTCACCAAGATGGTCTTTCTAGCTAGCTTGCTCTATGGATGTCCTGTCTCCTGCTGAATTACAGGTGGACCACCATGCGCACTAGCATGTATGTGGGTTCTGGGTATCCAAACTTCATGCTTTCATGGCAAGGGCTTTAACCACTGAGCCATCTCCCTAGCCCCTCTTTTTCTTTCTTTCTTTTTTTTTTTTTTTTTTTTTTTTTCAAGACAGCATCTCCCTTTTGCTTTCCTGGTACTCCCTCCATAAACCAGGCTGGCCTTGATCTCAACAAAGATCTGCCTGCTTCCTGCCTCCCGAGTGCTAGGATTAAAGGTGTGAGCCCCTCTTTTTCCTTTAATCCTTACAGTTACTGTGAGGAAATTTGAGGCTTGTTTTTTTTTTTTTTTAATTTTTATTTATTTCTGATGTGTATGAGTGTACTGTCTGCAGTCAAGTTTGTGCACCCGTGTCGTGCAATGCCGCTGAGGTCAGAAGAGGGTCTCAGTTCCCCGGAACTGGAGTTCTCCTGAATTGGAGTTCAGACGGTCTCACACCATGTGGGTGCTGGGGTTCGAACCCGGGTCCCCTGTAAGCGCGTCGGCGCTCTTAACCGCTAGGCCATCTCTCCAGCCCCTTGAGGCTTGTTTTGAGACAGGGCCTCAGGTAGGATAACCTGACCTCAAACTTACTATGTAGCCGAAAATGACCTTGATCCTCCTGTGTCTACTTCCCACATCCTGGGATTACAGATGTGTACTGCCACACCTGGCTTGAGGATTTGTAGGGTTTTAGGGGCAGTGGATGGGGGAATCAAATTCCCACTATACCCTGAGCCCAGACTGAGCACTTTCTAACAGACGACAGCACTTCTCAACTTTTCTTGACTGAGACCTGGAGGAAGAAATGCAAGTTACATGAGCATTTAATTGAGACACACACGCACACATGCACGCGTGCATGCACGCACGCATGCACGTGCACACATACAGAGGATGGGGAGAAACCATTTCCCTCTTACTGCTGTGGCTTATGTTGACGTTTTCCTTTAGGTTCTACTCTATTTCACGTTTTAAAAATGCTTCTGAGCTGGGCATGGCTGTACACTTAATCCTAGCACTTGGGAGGCAGAGGCAGGTGGATCTTTGTAAGTTGAAGGCCAGCCTGGCCTGCAGAGTGAGTTCACAGGCAACTGGGCTAGGGAGACCTTTGTCTCAAAAAGACCAAAAAAAAAAAAAAAAAAAAATGCTCTGTGGAGCTGGAGAGAGGGCTCAGTGGTTAAGCCCACTGACACTCTTCCAGAGGATCTGTCTGGGTCGTTCCCAGCACCCACATGCTGGCTCACAGCCATCCCTAACTCCCGTTCCAGGGGCTCCAACTCTTTCTTTGGGTCTTGCCAGGCACATGACCGCACTTACATTACATGCATGCAGGCAAAACACTCATACACAGAAAAAAAATAATAATAAAATATTTTTAAAGATAAAAATCCCTCTGTGACCCATTAAATTGACTTTACAACCTGGAATTGTTTCACTTTGGACCTGACCCTCCCAACCGACACTGAAGCAGATGAAAATGTGGAGGCTATGAGGGAGGCCCTGTGTACTTGTTAGGCCTCTGATCAGCCAGCCTCTCAAGAGAACAATCTCTCTCTCTCTCTCTCTCTCTCTCTCTCTCATACACACATGCGCGCACGCACACACACACACACACACACACACACACACGCACACGCACATGCACACACACCATATGCTGTCCCCATAGGAGCTCTACAAGTTGTAGAAAGACAGGAAGGCTGTTTGGATATTTAGTATCTCAAATAACCATGGTCCTATGGCCCCAGCCCCCTTTCTCAGTGCCCACTTCTGCCCTGCCCACCCCAGCCACATAGCCATGGCCCATTTCCTATCATCGTCCTAAGATGGCTGAGTTTCACATGGAGATATCCAGAGGCCCAAAAAGGGAGAATACTAGAACACTTTTGTTTCTCTTTTTAATTTAAATGTTTATTTGTGTATATGTGAATGTATGGCATCTGTGTGGGTGCCCCAAAAGGCAGCAGGGAGCGTCACATCCCCAAAAGGCAGCAGGGAGCATCGCATCCCCAAAAGGCAGCAGGGAGCATCGCATCCCCAAAAGGCAGCAAGGAGCGTCACATCCCCTGGACCTTGACTTAAGGTGGTTGTGAACTACCTGACATGAGTGCTGGGAACCAAACCTGGGTCCCTTGCATCAGCAGTAAGTGTTCTTAACCACTGAGCCATCTTGGCAGCCCCAGGCTTATTTTTATTTTTTGTTTTAATTTTTTTATTTATTTCTGTATGTGTATGAATGTACTGTCTGCATGCAAGTTTGTGTACCCGTGTCGTGCAATGCCGTGGAGGTCAGAAGAGGGTGTCGGATTCCCCTGGAACTGGAGTTCTCCTGGAATTGGAGTTTCAGATGGTTCTCAGCCGCCATGTGGGTGCTGGGGATCGAACCCGGGTCCTCTGCAAGAGCAGTCAGCGCTCCCAACCGCTAGGCAATCTCTCCAGCCCCCCAGGCTTATTTTTATTTTACATATATGAGTATATGAGAGTGCTCGCATGTGTATATATGTACCCCATATGTGCCAGATGCCTGTGGAGACTGGAGGAAGACATCAGATCCCCTGGAACTGGAGTTCCGGGCGGCTGTGAGCCGTCCTGTAGGTGTTCCATGTAGGACCAAACCTGGATCCTCTGAAAAAGCAGAAAATGCTCTTAACTACTGAGCCATTTCTCTAGCCCTGATTTTGTGAGGGGTTGTTTTGAGGCAGTGTTTCATGTAGCCCAGGCTGGTCTTGAACTCACTATGTGACCTTGAACTTCCTCCACCTCCCAGCTGCAGGGATTACAGGCAACGCCACTACACCCAGTGCCACCTCCCGGCTGCAGGGATTACAGGCAACGCCACCACACCCAGTGCCACCTCCCGGCTGCAGGGATTACAGGCAACGCCACCACACCCAGTGCCACCTCCCGGCTGCAGGGATTACAGGCAACGCCACCACACCCAGTGCCACCTCCCGGCTGCAGGGATTACAGGCAACGCCACCACACCCAGTGCCACCTCCCAGCTGCAGGGATTACAGGCAATGCCGCCACACCCAGTGCCACTCCTTTGCGGTTTCATCCCTTTCCCTCATATCTCACTAGACAGACTTTTCTTTTTCCTTCATTTTTTCCCTTCTCATGTAGGTATGTGTTGTGCATATATGTATGCATGTTGTTTTCATGTGGGTGTGTGCACGTAGAAGCCAAAGGTTGATGTTGGGGATCATTGTAAATGGCTCTTACACTTTATTCGTCAAGGCAGTGTCTCTCAGTCAAACCCAGAGCTCACCAGATAGCTGGTCTTTCTAGCGAGGTTGCTCTACGGATATCCTGTCTCCTGCTGAATTACAGGTGGACCACCATGCACATTCAGCATGTATGTGGGTTCTGGGTATCCAAACTTCATGCTTTCATGGCAATGGCTTTAACCACTGAGCCATCACAGAAGACACAATGGAATTACTTCCAGGAATCCATGTTTTTCAAACTGCTAGGGTTGAAACATGGCCTTAATGCATCTTGACCACCATTTTTCTTTTTTTTTTTTTTTTTTTCCTTTTCGGTATTTTTGAGACAGTGTTTCCCTGTAGCCCCAGCTGTCCTGGAACTCACTCTGTAGACCAGGCTGGCCTTGAACTCACAAAGATCTGCCTGCCTCTGCCTCCTGAGTGCTAGGATTAAAGGAGTGCGCCACCATGCCTGGCTTGACCACCATTTTTCAAGTGGAATGAATTTGTCCAAGTTCTGCACAGCTGGTTAAGTGTGCCTTTGTTAAAAGTGTGTCTTAGTCCCCTCTGGATGGAAGTGTGTGCTGTGAGGAAGTTCTGGAAATGACCTTTGTGTCTCACCCTCCCTAGGATGGTGGGAAGCAGCTTCTGGAAGGCATGTCAGACAACAAAACCATTCTGGAGTTTGACTTGCGCCTGTCAGATGTGTCTCAGGAAAGCGAGTACCTCATTGGCCAGACTCTGCATGCCAACCGAGAGGCTGCCCGACAGCACACCCTGAATCCTGGCCACTTCATGTCAGCCATCTCTGCCAACTGCACTGATAATTCTGTGGGATAAGATGGGGGACAGGGCTAGTGTCCCCTGATGGGTCACTGCCACAGCCACCCCCTCATTTCACACCTTTGCTTTGCAATCTCCTGCCTGGTGTCACTGGTTCCGAGGAATGGGAAAGGAAGACCACCTATCTTCTTAGAATGAGTGATGAGGGTTATATACATAAAAATGTGAGACAGAGAAGGGGGGCTGGAAAAAGATATAGAGAGCTAACGCTTAGACCTGGAACAAGGATTCCTAAGGGACTCACCCTGCCCAGACTTCTCCATGAGAACCATCCACCTGTCACTCAAACCCCCAAACCCTACACACACACACAGCAGAGCTCTGTGCCCTTCTCTGCCATACTCCCCTGAAGAAGCCGCCTGCCTCTCATGATCCTTGCGTGATCTGGTTCTGCAGACCACAGTCTCATCCCCAACCCTCAAGCTGGGAAGGGAACAACAGGTAACAGAGGGGCTATGATCCAGTGTTGGGGGCATGGAGGTTTATGTCACCACCCCTGTCCTCCAGAGTGGGGAAAAAGTGCCACTTGAAGGAAGTTAGTGAGCCATCCACAACTTTTATTATCCACCAATTTGATTTGTACAATCTTTGCGCTTGAAATTCCACAACAAAAAGGCCACAGTGTGATGCACCCAATTGACAGAGACCTGTCTTCTTCCCAGACAGGCCCAGCCTACCCCACAAGCCCTTACCCTCAGGACATATGGAGTCTTCCAGGTATCCTCCATGGGTCCCCGTCACTCTGTGACTGCCCAACCTGGGGCTACACCCATAGGAATCACATCACCTTATGGAGCCATGAGAGGACCTTGAATTAATTCAGGCCAAGCCCCTTATTTTCCCACTCTCCTTAAGTTATGTGGCCCAGAGCCCCTAGACCCACATTCCCAAAGGGTGGGTCACTGGCTTCAACTACCACCCAGGAGGGCCTGGTCTCCAGGGACTCCTGACCACTAGCAGGCGCCAAGCAGAGCACCAGAGGGGGCTTGAGAGTAGCTGTTTATGTGTGCCTGTCCAGGCAACCTAGAGCCATCTGTGCCTGACACCCTCTGACGGTTCCAGAGTGCAAACATGTAGGTGTGAGTGTGTGTGTGTGTGTGTAGCCACAGCTGCTAGCAGAGGTTCTAATTAGAGAAACAAGAACATTCAGTGTAAAGTTTAATTTTAGAGATTAATTAATTTTCTGGTTTTCATTTTCCCTGGCAATCAATAAAGCTACCAAGAAAAGAGACCAAAGAATAGCTTTCTCTCTATGGGTCTGTGCGTGTGTGGGAAGTGAGGCTGTCAGTGTAAGAAGACCTAGGTGGACATGGTCAGGCAAAAATAACGGGGCTTCCCTTCCCCCTCTTCCAAGGCCAGACTCTGTCTCAGGACCTGGCATGAAGGACAAAAGAGCCAAGTTCTTCCTTCTCTGTAGCTGTGAGGCGGCCAGGCTGCCCCTGAACTGAGAACAGGGCATCCAGGTGCCAGCTGGGGCCTGAGGCCGCAGCTCACCCACCACCTGTACCTCAACAGATGCCCGCTCCAGGGTTCTGCAACAGCCAAGGGCCCCAAGAGCTCAGACTCGGGGTCTTGGTGGGTTTAGTGCTAGCAGGCCAGTGGGTGCTGCCACCCAGGAAAACCTGCTGGGCAGTTATGCTGATCCCTTCTGCCCAAACCTCTCCTCAGATGCCCCCCCCCAGCCATCTCTATACGGTTAGAAAGCTCAACCCCCATTTGAGCCACGGATCCTGGCATTCCCCAGAATTTAGGTTTCCCACATCCCCCTAGGAGGGAGGGAAGGGGAACCAGGGGTGATGTTGCATAGGTGGGGCCACACCTGATGGCCGGTGCAGGCCTGGCTGGGCCAAGAGGAAGAGGGAGGCTGAGAAAGCAGAGTTCTGATGGCTGAGGCAAAGCACAAGGAAAGCAGTGCTGAATGGATGTGAGCCAAATCCCCGGGCACTAAATCTGCTGGGAAAACTTTAGCCAGGGCAGCTGGGAGAGCAAGGAGCTGAACACAGACATGCACACCGAAGCACAGTGGGGTGTGGAGGCAGTGGGTGAGTGGGAGGAGGGAGAAGAGTCAGTGTCTAAGCCTTGGGGGACCAGGACAGGGAGGCCAGTGCCCCTGGGTGGGCGGTAGCATGACATCCTCAGAAGACCCTGGGACAAAGAGCTTTAGAATTTCACAGGATAGGGGAAATGGAGGGGCCTGGCAAGATTTCAAGAACTCCTGCCACGGGAATTGAGCATGTTCCTAGCTGGAGCTTGTGACGGACTCAGCCCCAAAGAGGGACATAATTGAACTTCTTCCCAAAAGTCTGAGCGAGGAAAAGCTGCCCCACCCACACTTTGAGGTGGCTTCGCTGCCCCCACCACTGCCCTCTGCTCCCCCCCCCACCTGCCTCCCTCTCTTAACACCCAGGTGTGACTCAAGCATCTCCACTTAGTTGCCTACCCTGGCCAGCTTTAAAGAGGGCCTCCAGGATGGCACTTCAGCCTCCTTAATGGAAGCGCCTACCCAGAACCCAGCAGAAGCAGATGCTGAAGGGAGGCTGAGTCTTTTTCCAGAAAAGATTGAGGCTTGCCTTCCACAGCTCCTCTCCCTCCCGCACCCTGGCAACAGCTCTTTAGAGCCAGTGAACCCCAACGTGAGTGACATCATTGGTGGGGCAAACAGTCCCTCCAGGACCCACCCCCTGGGGCCTAGTGAAATAAACAACAGCGGAGGGAGTGACTAAAAGGAAACCCCAAGCTTTCTTTCCTTCCAGCGCCAAGAGGACAGAACATTTCCACCATGTGCAGGGTGTTGGAGAAGCCACCTGGTCCCAGCCTGAGACTCGGTGAACTCATTAGCTGGTTGGGAGCCAACCCTACTGCTACTCACCTAGCACCGCCCCTTCTACAGAGGACCGGGTGGGCCAAGGCGAAGGATGCCCCCGAATCCCCTTCCTGCCGCCTCTACACGTGGAGGACTGCCACGAAGGCTCCCTGGGTGTCGAGGCTGAAGACGGGTCCCATATCTCAGTTCCCTAATAACAGTCAGAAGACCTGGTGAACCCCTGGGCGGGAAATCTCGAGTGTGCAAGGAGATGTTCCCTTAGGAACTCGGTGGGGACTGGAAGAAAGCCACCTCTACCCTGGGCGGGATTCTCAGGGAGCTGACACCCCCCTCGCATCCTCTGTCTCTCTCTGTAGAGGGAAGCGGGAGGGGGGGTTGTTCAGCCCCACTGGGGTCTGTCTGGGCGTGCCCCTCACCTCTTACCTTCCCGAATACCCTGCCCAAGCTCAGTCACCATCCTGCCTCCCCCTGCTACACGCAGCGAGGGGCAGAGGGAGAACGGCACAGGTCCCTCCGAGGGGCGGGAGGTCACAGTGAGGTCTCCACGCAGGAGCCATGGCGGTGCAGCGGCCGGTGGCTGTGGCCCAGACACCCCTCCTGTCGGTGGACGATGAGGACAGGGAAGTAGAGGGCATCATGGTAGGGCGGCGGCGGCCCCGCCTCCTCCTCCTCGTCTTCGTCTTCGTCATCCCTCATACTGGCCTGGCTGGACAGTCGCGTCTGCTCCGTGGGGCAGCTCGCCTCGTTGACGCTCCCGCTCCGGCTGCGCCACAGGCAGCTGCGTCGGGAGCCGTAGAGGCGACCGAGCGAGAAACGGCTGCCCCCGCAGCCCACACCCCCGCCGGGGCCCGGGCCGGCCCGCGGACTGGCGCAGATGCTCAGCGCGCTGCGGGAGAAGATGGACGAGCTGCTGACGGCGCGCTGGCAGTGCTCGCAGCTGCGCCGGTACGGGGCCACGCCCGCCGCGCCAGGACCACCCACCCCGCCATAGCGACAGGTGGGCGCGTAGCCGCCGCCCCCCGCCCCGCCGCAGCGCGCGCCCAGCCCCGCCAGGTCCATGAGCACCGCCTCGGAGTAGCTGGGTACCAGCTGCTGGTTGGAGCGGATGTGCCACTCCAGCTCGGTGCTGTCCACCGTGTTGACCCGCGGCAGGCGATGCGTGATCGGGGGCAGCAACTCGTCGCTAGGACTCAGGCCGCCGCCCACGCTGCTCGCCGAGCTGGGTCCCTCCAGGCCGAAGAGCTTCTCCACGTGGTAGTGCGCGTAGGCCGTGCGGTACTCGGACAGCACGCGCAGCGGCCATGACAGCGTGAGCAGGGCGGCGGCCCAGAAGGCCGATGAGCAGGCGTACCAGGGTGGCCTGGCTGGGTCGGGGAAGGCCACCATGAACTCTCGGAAGTCCACATTCTTCAGATGCATGCCCTCTCGTGCCTCCATGTAGTCATCCAAACCCTCGTTCTCGGCGAAGAAGCGTGCGCGCTGGCACAGGTACGCGTTCTCGGCTTCCACGCTGGCGAAGCTGAAGCACTTGGTGAAGCGCAGCCGCGTGGCCGGCGCACCCTCCAGCCCCACCAGCGCCTTGGACACGTCTCGGACGCCGCAGCGCGCGTAGTCAAACTCGGCCTCCGCCACATGTGTGTTGACACGCTCATGGTAGACCTGCAGCGTCGCGGGGAGAAGGCTGGAGTGTTGAGTACTCGCTGCCTGGCCCATCCCTAAACCTATCCCACCAGTGTTAAGTACTGGCTGGGGCCGAATAAGATCTTAACTCCTGATCTGTGGAGTGACTGGGGCCCTTACCTAAATCAGTGAGTTAGAGAACAGAACTAAAATCGGGCCTCACTAATGTACATCCATTGAGCTGGGCTCTTTCCTTCTTCTAGGGTCATGCCCTGGCCATGAACTGTCCTCCCAGCTTTAAAGATCCTTTTGCTAAACCTGTGTTGTTCCCTGTTGCCTCTGTCACCAACAGCCTCCCCATCACCCTTTTACAAGTGTGCTCCCAAATGGGCGCTCCAAAGAGATCTGGGAGGAGCCAATCCATCCCCCACTCCAGGCTCTTGTCACTGAGCCTCTGTCCTGCTTCTCACAAGCCCCAGGCTTTTTGTCTGCATATTCCACTACTGAGACAGAATCACTACCCCTGGACATACCTCCTCTTCTTCCTCCTCCCTTAGGACCCCACCTGTAAGTGCTTGTTGCCCTGCAAACTCCACGCAGGGCCCACCTCCCCTGAAGGTCTTGGACCGAGATCCAGGGGACCTATCTTTGAGTCTAGCACTGCCACTTAAAAGGGGCAAACCTCAGGCCACTCTGAGCTGAGGTCTCCTTAGCTGTGAACCACTACTCAGTAGTAGTCAACTCTCTGAACTGGTGACAGTGAACATACGAAGTTATCTGCAACCAGAAAGCCCTGAGCAGACTCCCCCCGGGAGTCAAACAGGCTTGGGTTTGAGTCCCACCTCCTCCACGTACACTGTTTGACCTTGGACAAGTTATTTACTCCACACCTGTTTCTGCCTCTGTAAAATAGGGATCTACCCACTCTATATAGGCTTGTTGTAGATTTTAACTAAATGATTTAGGATTTGTAAAGAGCCTAGCCCCTATTTCTGCCAGTGTTTGACATATCTTAGCTGCTGTGACTGTTTTAGGATTTGCTGTTTTTGAGACGAGATTTCCCTGTAGCTACAGTTGAACGGGAATTCGATATGAAGACCTGACTGGCCTTGACCTCACAGAGATCTGCCTGCCTCTCTCCCAAGTGCTGAGATTAAAGGTGGGTGCCACCATGCCTGCCTCACGGCTGTTATTATTAGGTGCCCACAGGTACTCTGCTATCTTGTGTTCTCCACACAGGGAGGAAGAGAGTGGACAGTCTGATGGTGAACAGCCTGTATCCCCTCCAGCCTCTCACCTGGGTGGTGGTGTACGCATCTCCATTGCGGTATCTGGTGACCTGACGAGTGCGACGGACATAGTGGTAGCTGATGGCCTTCCACCAGATGCAGGGTGTGGCCTGCTGCATTCGGCCCACACGCTCCCGCACGCTGCTCACATCCACTCGATGCTGCAGCTCGTGGCGGGCTTGGCAATGCCAACACTCCACCAGGTAGACAGCGTATAACATGAGCAGGAAGGCCAGGGGGATGTAGACATAGCCGTTGGAGCAGGGGCTATCATGGTACATGAGGCTGTTGCCCTGGTAGGCGCTGCTGAAGGTGAGGCGGGTCACTGTGGTGACGTGGCACCAGGCCACTGCCCCCAGGCAGCCGTACATGAGAAGCGAGAGCAGGAGGCACTTCCAGTGGGACTCACGGCAGAGGGACTTGGTGAAAGAGGGCTGGATGGGACGTTGCTGCTCAGATGGGCAAGGGGGGGGGGTGCCGAGATGAACAGGAAGTGAAACAGAGTGGGAGGACCCAGCACAGAGATGAATTCAGAGGTGGAAGGGCAGAGGCCGGCGCCAGGGATACGGACAGAAATGTGGAGAGAAAAGAGAGATAGGAGCCAGGGTCCAGAGACAAACACAGAGGTGAATCAGACAGAGCCACGAGAACAGCAGAAGGGACCAGAATGCCAATAGGGGAAAGTGCAGAAAGACCCGAAGCAGAAGAGAGGCCCGGGAAGACAGAAGACACAGGAGAACAGGATGGTACCCAAAAAGAGTCCAAAGACACACAGAGATGGTAACGAAACAGGAGGTGTGGATGGGAAAGAAGGGGTAGACAAACAGGCGTCAGCGAGGGTAGGTCCCCAGCCCAGACCCTGCCAGGTATCCTAAGAAAGGGGAGAGGAACCCACTGGCATCACCCCCACCCACTAAACAGGTGGGGCCCTGACTGCTTGCAGATATTTTCAGTCTTGGGCTCTAGTGAAACTGTTTTCCTTTACCACTCCCACCTCTCCTCTCCTCCCCAACAATCGAACACTTACTTTGGTGAAGGGATTTAACCCAGGCCAGTCTCATCCCTCCTCTTCCTTGGTCCCATGGAAGGATCCTATGTTCCTCTGCAAGTCTTCCTACTGCTCCCCCCACACACACACACACATTCTTCCCCTCTATCCTAGGATGGGAAGGAGGGGCTAGGGGCCCTGAGCACAAGACAGTCCAGGAAAGGGTATCCAAAGGGGCAGAGGCTTGTGGCTGAAGAGAGAATTGGGTTTTGAACTAGCAGTAGGGAAGACTTGGAAGCCCAGCCATTTGTCACAAAATAATTCTTTAGACTCTCCTGGGGCCTGTCTGTTAAAGCACTGGGCACACTCTGAATTGTTTACATGTCTAGTTCTCCAGCAGATGGAGTGCTCCTGAGGGCTGGGCTCTTGCCTCATTCATTTTGCCTCCTAGGTGACATCCAGTGGGCACCTAATAAATGAGGGTTGAGTTTGATTGCTGAGTTTCCCACTTCCTTGTTGCTGAGCTGCACACTCACGCACACATACACAACCTCCCGCTGAGATGATTTGTCCCTTTAATTCCTCTCACCTGACCGGAGGACTAGCCAGATAGGGGGAGAAAGCAGCAGGAATAGGCACAGTAACAGGCAGCAGGCCCTAGATTTCTGTGAATCAGTAGGTGGAGCAGGAAACAGCACGCAGCATGAGCCCACAAGGAAAGGAGTAGCAGTGCCTTTCAGGAGCGCTGTCCTTGGGAGCTGGCTGCACATGTGCCCCTGTGTGTGCACCTGGCTATGTGCCTGACTCACTGCACACACAAGAAAGGGGTTCTACCTGCGTGTCCATCTGAGCTTTCCTCCTGCCCTAGTGCAGTGTGCATGGGCGTGCACCAGAGTGCATGGAAGACTGGGAGTGGAGGGCTTCTGGTACTTTCTTCAGTCTCTTTGTCTCCAGTTTCAAAAGACTAGAGTAGGGATCTAACTAGGCATATGCTTAGGACCAAGACTCAAAAATTCTTGGGTTTAGGGACCCCTAGAGGGAGCCGCAGGGGTGTTGGGCTAGAGCCGCGCGCGCGCGCGCGCGCACACACACACACACACACACACACACACACACACACATACATTCACCCGCTCTCAGTGACCCCAGAGGTATGTATGACCTCTTTCCACACCTGACCTTCCTATGGTCCCATCTGGGTGACACCACGGTTTCTCCAAGGCACTCATCTTGGCTCCCAGGCCCTCCAGTCGTCCTTCCCGGCTTTCAAGGTGGGATCCCGCCACCATCCTCACCCGGAAGATAGCCTAGCCCCTCTCTCATCAGTCCAGGGTCCGCGAGGCTCCGCCCCGGCCCCTCCCCTTGCCCGGGACCCCCCCCCCAGCCCCGCCCCCGGCGCGGCCCCTTCCTCGCCACCGCGGACAGCTCCTGCCGCCAGGTTGGGGCGGCGGCGCCGGACTGCGGCTGCAGCTGCCGGCTCGGGGTGCGGGGCGCCGGCCGCGCTGCGGCGGAACCGACGGGGACCGCGCGGCGGGGGGATGGGGGCCGTGCCCGGGGAAGGGGCCGCCCGCTCTCACCTCCTCTCGGGCGGGGCCCTCGTCCGCCGCTGCCATGGGTTCCTCCGGGACCCCGGGGCCGCCACCGCCGCCGCCGCCGCCGGCGCTCTCTCCCGCGGCCGAGCCAGGGGGGGACATGGCGTAGAGGGGGCGCGTCGAGCTCAGGACCTCCCGGGGGGCTGCTAGGGGCCGGGGGCATCCTGCGCTGGCCCTGGGGAGGGGGCGCAAGGGGCGGGGCCCTCACTGCTCCCCACCCCCCGCCGGGGGGGAGGGGGCCTGGAAAGGGCACCGAGGGCTCGGGGCGGGGAGGCTCGGGGTGGGGAGCGGACTGGAGGGGCCGGGCTGGGGGGGCCGGGGCCGGGGGCGGGTGTCACCTTGAGGCCCTCGCGGCGCCGCTCCGCCTCCCGCCCGCTCCCGCCGCCGCCTTTTGTCTGAGCCGAGCTGGAGCCAGCGCGCCCCCCCCTCTTCCTCCCAGCGCCGCCGAGCCCCGCCCCCGGCCCCCCAAACTCCGCCTTCCCCAAGCCTACCTAATAACTAGCCCCCCTCCTACCCCCCTGCCGAAAGGGAGAAGCAACAGGGGCTCCCCGCATCCTTTCCCTCTCCCAGCCCTGGCCACTGCATCTCCCTTCCCTCCCATTTTGGACCTCCTCTCCTTGAATCCTCGCAGAGGGGCGCTAGAGGGTCAAGCAGCATCCCTCCCATCCCTGGCTGCCTGAGGACTGGACACCCTAGAGAAGACCCTTATTCGGGGTTGGTTGGTAAAGGGTTAAGGCCAAACTCCAGAGGGATGGAACAGGGTACCAGGGGAGACCTTGGAACCCTCTCCCTCCCCTACAAGAACAGCCCCTGAGAAGCAATGAAGCGCAACAGTGCTCAAGGCTAGAGGTCAAGGACACCTGAGTTCTAATTCTTTTTTTTTGGGGGGGGGGTCTTTTTGAGACAGGGTCTCCCTGTAGCTCTGGCTGTCCTGGAACTCACTCTGTAGAGTGAGTCCTGGTCCTGTAGACCAGGCTGGCCTTGAACTCACAGAGATCGGCCTGCCTCTGCCTCCCAAGTGCTAGGATTAAAGGCATGGGCCACCACGCCCAGCATTCTTGATGTTAATCAGTCGTGTGACCGTGGGCAAATGCCTTCCTCTCCCAGCAGAGCTTTTCCTTCTTTATCTGTGTTTCCAGAAGGTGACTAGGCAGTCTGTAAGGCCTGAGTGACTTCAGGTAGGCACCCGAACCCTTTCCGAAGTCCACCTACTTTTCCCCCTACTTTTCCTAGGACAGACAAGACATGGACACTTACTCATACGTGCATTTCAGAATACATCCATCTACTAAACAAGTATTAGGCACCTACTGTGTACTCTGTACAGAAATAAAATACAATTTCCTACCCTCAAGAAGCATGGTCTAATGGGGGAGGGAAAGACATGTAAAGGTTCTGGTTTGTAATGGTTAATCTGTGTGCACAGTCACTGTGAGATCCTACTATTACTAGGATCTTTGACACAGTAACTGTTCTCCTTACTTACCCGCAAGGAACAAGGCAAATGGAGATTGAGTGACTCATGGGATCACCTGCCAGCATCTACAACCAGTTCTAGAATCCAGACCTTTCCCATTCAAAACCTCTTGGTGGGAGGTAGAACATCCCTGGGCAATACAATCAATACTTTGAGGCCAGCCTGAACTACTACATACCAAAACAAGTAGGTAGGAGCTGGAGTGATGACTCAATGGTTAAGAGCACTTTTGCAGAGGACCCAGGGTCAGTTCCCAAGTACCCACATGGAGGCTAACAACAGTCTGTAACTCCAGTTCTAGAGGATCTGATGCCCTCTCCTGACTTCAGCAGGCATTGCACAACATGGGTGCACCTACATACACGTAGACAATACTCACACACATAATATAAAAATAATAAACAAAATATTTTCAAAAGGGAAGGAAGTAGGCCGGGGGCTGCCTGCAGCTCAGTGGTAGAGCATTTGCACAGCATGCATGAACCCACAGGTCCAATCTCCAATGCTGCCTCTCCCAAAAAATTAAATGGGGGCCATTTGGAAGAGGAAGTGACCTTGAGGCACAGCTTTGGTTTCTGCTCTCTGGGGATAGGGTTTAAGCACACTCGGATATCCAGGATGTTCTGTTACCGCAGGAGCAGGAGAGCCTCTGTCTCTATCTTTACTCTTGATGTTGCCTCTATCTTCCTACTCCTCCGTTTCCAAAAGAGGGCAGGTGGCTTTCTGTCCACCTGCTTTGGACTTTTGAGGAAGAGTCCGTTCTTTTCCCAGACAGGGGTTGTGATCTCCAAAAAAGAGAAGTTGGCATAAGAGGAATCTCTTGAGGCAGCTTGTTCCAGGGGCTCCAGCCCACACTTTTGGGGAACCCTGTCTCCCAGTCAAGTCCAGCCCCTCCAATTGGTTTCATCCTGCCCCCACCGTGTTCAGTCCTCCGTGCAGACAGAGAACAGAAGTCCTACCAACGCTGGTCTTTCCTAGGCTCATCACAGTTTCAATTTAGTTATTATGATCTTTCTCCTGACATGCACCCACTGTCTCCACCTCAGGAAGGGGGACAACTCTATTCTCTTTGGCCAACTCCTAGAACTTCCAAGAGGTAAAAGGCCACCTCCACCTTCTCCAATCATACACAGTACCCTTCACCTGAAGCTCTAGGAAAAGGAGGGCAGAGGCAGGAGTTTATCTGAATGCCTGGTCACCATGGAAACTGAGCCAGTTTCCTTGAAGATAGGCCTGGCTCAGAGGACAGAGGTGGAGAAGTGGGGCCATCCCAAAGAGAGCCAGAGAACACTATCAGAGCAAGAAGACCCCCAAGGGCCCTACCTGGGAGATGGCTGTTGCTAAGGAGAAAAATCAGAGCCTGACCACATTACAGCCTGAATCAGAGTTCCTAGGCTATCCTTCCAGATAACACTGCCATTAGGGTGCTCCTCCCCATTCCCGGGGTAACAGAAGGGCTTCCTGTCAATGTGCTGTGGCTGGGGGAGTAGGTGGCTCAATGCTGACCTCATGTGGTCCAGAAAGGAACTGCCATATACCTGTTAGGGCTCAGGACTAGACAGCTAGATGGACTCAGATGGTAACAGTCATCCTTAAATTGGCCTGTATGTGAATTAGAAAGGTGGCCCCTGCACCCACCTGAGTTCTGTGTCCTTGCAGAGGGCTCATGTGCCCCATCTAAGAGGTTTAGATCTTAACAAGGGTATCATTGAAGAAAAATTCATAAAAAGTTTAGATTAGGTCAGAAGAACTCAGCTCTGCATTTTCTTTGTGTGTGTGTGTGTGTGTGTGTGTGTGTGTGTGTGTGTGTGTGTGTGTGTTTGGGATGGAGCTCTACATTTTCTGACAGGTTCAGGTCAGCTGACCTCTCTGGGCTTCAGTTTCTCATCATCTGATGATGTCATATTTTTAATCTTCAACTTATACTTTTGATATAGATTTTAAGAATGGGCAGAGCCTGGTGGCATATACCTTTAATACCAGCACTCAGGAGGCAGAGGCAGGTGGATCTCTGTGAGTTTAAGGCCAGCCTGGTCTACAAGCTGAGTTCTGGGACAGCTGGGGCTGTAGGGAAACTCTGTCTCAAAAAGACTTCCCTCTAAAAAAAGAATGGGAGGGAAAACAAGTAGGGCACTGTGGCACACACATTTAATCCCAGCACTCGGGAGGCAGAAGCAGGCAGATCTCTGTGAGTTCAAGGCCAGCCTGTTCTACATAGTAAGTTCCAAGATGGCTGGGGCTACAGGGAGATCCTTTTTATTTTATTTTATTTTTTGGTCTTTTCGAGACAGGGTCTCCCTGTAGCCCCAGCAGTCCTGGAACTCACTATGTAGACCAGGCTGGCCTTGAACTCACAGAGATCCACCTGCCTCTGCCTCCTGAGTGCTAGGATTTTTTTTTTTTTTTTGGTGTTTTAGAGACAGGGTCTCCCTGTAGCCCCAGCTGTCCTGGAACTCACTATGTAGACCAGGCTGGCCTTGAACTCACAAAGATCCACCTGCCTCTGCCTCCCGAGTGCTAGGATTAAAGGCGTGCACCACCACACCCGGCTGGAGATCCTTTTTTAAAAAGACCAGGCTGGGGGTGGTGGTCCACTCCTTTGATCCTAGCACTCAGGAGGCAGAGGCAGGTGGATCTCTGTGAGTTCAAGGCCAGCCTGGTCTACAGAGTGAGTTCCAGGCCAGCTGGGGTTACAGGGAGACCCTGTCTCAAAAAGACCAAAAAACAAAAAAAATTAAAATAGTAGGAGAGAGGAGATGGAGAGTTTCTGATGACACGCTGACTCCAAGTGAAAGTGTATAGAGTTTGTTTGTCTTGTTTTATTTGGAGTATTTGATTTGCTTTTGGTGCTAAGGACCTAAACCCAAGGTCTTGCACTTGCTATGCACTGTGCTATGCCCCTAGTATGCCCAGAGGAAGGAGATGCCTTGGTTTCGTTTGCCTCCCCCTCACGGCTCCTCCCTGCCATATACTCCGCATGTCCTGTCCTCTCTGATCCCCCAGTGGGATGGGTTCATGGGATGAGCCTCTACTCTTCTCACTTCTCTCTTCCCTTCCCGTTTCCAGCTCAAATTGAACCAAACTTTTCTGTCCCTCTCCCCGCTGTTCCCATAGTTACCCACCCCAACCAGTCTAAGTTGTTGCCAGGAGAAGCCTTTAGGAGGCAGAACCTTGGAGTTTGGTGGTGATGGTGACGGTGGTGGCAGCAGCTAGTTATTACTATGATCACTTGTTTATCTCTCAATGCCGAGAATAATATCATGTATCTAGGAGGAGCTCCATATGTGTTTGTCAGCGAGTAAAGGGTCAGACGAATGAAATGTGGGTCCAGGGAAAAGGGCAAAGGAAATTGTTTAGTAGCTACCTACTCATCCTAGCTTCCTTTCCCTCTGCTAGGGACGAAAAGGAAGCTACTCCTTGGTTGGGGACAAACTCCTAAGGGCAGGGCTAGCCCGAGATAGATGCCACTTGGAGTCTCAGTGAGCATCCCGAGGCCCCAACTTGGGGCTCCCCTGAAGATGATAACCTCCCAAACCCCATATATGCTCAAGGAAAGCAGGATCAGGGTGAGAAAAAAATATTTCAGGGCTAGGGCTGTGGCTGGGTAGCAACTTCAACAGTGTGTAGGGGGTGTCCCCCTCCGGGCCCCACCATGAGGAACTAAACTTCTCTGACCACTGTGGGTAGCCAGATACTGTACCCACCCAGGGCCAGTGCACTGTCCTGTGAGGAAGAAGAAACCCCATGACCGCCATGACTTGTTAGACCCACTTCCCCGAATCACATCCTCATGTCCAGTTCTATGATCTGGGGAGCTGACACAAGAGGCTCTCTATAAAAGGCTCCAAGAAAGAGCTACTCCTCTAAGGATAAGGGCGCCCCCCCCTTCCTACCCAAACTCCTGAACACTGATAGGGACAGATGAAAAAGGCAAGAAAAAATGATAAAATTAGGCAAACGGCAAGGAGCAAGCCTTCCCCAATCCCACCACCTAGACAGTCTCCCCACAAAGCACTCAGCTTGTGCATAAAATCAATAAACACACCTTTTTTTTTGGGGGGGGGGGTTCAAGACAGAGTCTCCCTGTAGCCCAGCTGTCCTGGAACTCACTCTGTAGATCAGGCTGGCCTTGAACTCACAAAGATCCGCCTGCCTCTGCCTCCCAAGTGCTAAGATTAAAGGCATGCACCACCACGCCCGGCTCAATAAACACAACTTTTAAACAATTTAATATATAAATGAACACACAGAAGTAAAAGAACGAATGAATGCATGGAATTCACGAATGAAATGAAAAGGAGATGAGTGAGTGAGTGAGTGAGTGAATGAATGAATGAATGAATGAATGAATGAATGAATGAAATAATCAGCGAAGCAGTGACTCAAGATCCTTAACGGAGAGACTCCCAGCCTACGCAGAAAACAAAAAGGGGGATTCCGGAGGGGCGGGGCTCTGTCCGGAAGCTCCTGGTGGGGCGGGGATGTGGGCGGGGCCAGCGGCTGGAGGCCACTTCTTGGACCCGAGGGGCGGGGCTAGAGGGAGGACTGGACTAGGGACTGCTCAGCTGCCCAGAGTAGCCTCCGCGGTGGACCTGGCCGGCGGTCCCGATCTCTCGTGTTTCTCGTTCGCCCCTTGCGCCCGCACAGCCGGGTAATGAGGCCACTCGGAGCGGGACGCCGGCGCTGCTAGGCGGACCCACAAACCCGGAAAGGACACGGATCTCCGAATCGGATCTCGCTGGACTCCAGACCCCGGGCTGGCACCGCAGGCATGTCGAAGACTCGCAAGGGGCCGGACGAGGCGGACGAGAGCCAGTGCGACTCCGGCATAGAGTCGCTGCGCTCTCTGCGCTCCCTACCGGAGCCCACCACTGGTCCAGCCTCTGGGCCATCGGACGCCGACGGCCCACAGCCCTGGACCCATCCTCTCCGGACCCATAAAGAGCCAAGGGAGAAGGAAGATGCGGATGGGGAGCGGGCGGACTCTACCTATGGCTCCTCCTCGCTCACCGAGCCTTTCCCCTTGCTGGGGGGCTCGGAAAGGGAGGACCCGGTCCCAGGCTCGCCGCTGACCCCCGCGGGGGTGCTGAGCCCTCAGCAGTTGGAAGCGCTCACTTACATCTCTGAAGACGGAGACACGTAAGTAAAGTGGCTAAGCTGAGACAGGATGCCCAGTCTGGGCCTCCCCAGAAGCTGCAACTGACCAGGCACCCACCACCACCATCATCACCACCTAAGAGGATAAACCCTCAAAACACTCGCCCTGGAAAAGACAGTCCCCTCCCTCTATTCCAAACTCCAATCTTAACTCTCAGTCTGCATTTAATCTCTAGCCAGTGCCAACCCAAAAGACCAGGTATCATATCTCTGTTTGGGGAATGGGCAGAGCTAGCTGGGCCCTTGGCCAGGTACCTGGAAACCCAATCAGCATCTTGGAAATCTACCAATAACCCATCCCTGGGAAGAGAAAATTCCCCGACCAATCCAGTTTTTGTTTTTGTTTTTCTTGTTGGGAGGCGGGGGAGGTGTCTCTGTTTGCTTAATGTCTGAGAGCCGGGGTTTCTGACTTGAGAACACTGTCTCTAAAAACAAGAGACATCAGGTTACAGGTTGACATTTAAGACCCAAGAGACTTGGGTTGGGAGGCACTGGCAGGGTGTCTGGTTTGAACTGGCTCCAAAAAAAGGGTGACTAGACCTTGTCCCAGTAGGTGCAGATAGGCAGCTGGCTGCCCCAGCTTACTTCCTCCTCTGCTGAGAAAAGGGAAGTGATGAAGACTGTAATCAGCCTCCTTAACACCCTCCACCTCCTGAGCTCCCCAAGTCCTCCTCACTGTGCTGTCCTGTCTCTTCATTTTCCCTTTCCTACCCCAGGCCCAGATGGAGTCTGGTGGGGACTGGTCCCTGGGCAGCTGGACTAAGGTGATTGTATCAGGTGGATTAGCCAGTTGAAAACTTGGCCTTAGGAAGATGAAAACCCTAGCAAAGACGAGTGGTTGGGGTTTGAGGATAAACAGAATAGAGGACAGCTGGAACCCCAGATCAGAGCTGCTGGAATGCAAAGGGTGCCTGTTCTGACTTGCTCCTTGGAGACGCAACAGGACCTGGGTAGCCACTGACAAAGATAATCTTGATCTGGGGCTTGAGTGATGATTCACTGGTCAAGAGCAGTGGTTGCTCTTGTAGTGGATCCAGGTTTGGTTCCCAGCACCTAAATGGCAGCTTACAACACCATAACTCCTGTTCCAGGGATCTGACACCTTCCTTTGGCCTCCATGGGCATTGCACGCACGTGGTATGCTTACATACATGCAAGCAAATCACTCATACACAAAATAAATAAAATAGATAGCAGGGCATGGTGGCACACGCCTTTAATCCTAGCACTTGGGAGGCAGAGGCAGGCGGATCTCTGTGAGTTCAAGGCCAGTCTGATCTACAGAGTGAGTTCCAGGACAGCTGGAGCTGCAGGGAGACCCTGTCTTGAAAAGACCAAAAAAAAAAAAGTTAATAAAAAGATAATCTTGATCCAGTGAGTGGGAGGAACGAGGTCCTAGCGGGCCTTCTGTACACTATTCCTGGATCAAAACTCTTGGCCCAGAACCCCCAAAGTTTTGAGAGCACCATGCAAAACTTCTAACACTGCCCTAATTGGTTAGCCTTTCAGTCCTAGCCTTTACCAGCTCTAGTCAAGGCAGGTGGTATGTGCATACAGAGAAAAGAAGCATCAGGACTCCTCAGCAGGGCTCCCCAATACAGACGCATTTTCCTCTTTTGAAGGCTGGACTATGGGAAGTGAGGAAGTGGGAAAAGGAAGTGGGAGGAGGGGAGACTGAGGGAGAGAGGGAGGTGGCCCAGGAATGCGACCCAGAGAGCAGGCCCCAGCCGAGGGGATTTCCAGAGTGCTTCCTCCCTCCCTCCCTCGTCATTCTCTCCTGGGCCTCACTTGCAGGCTGCCTGCAGCCAAAGCCTGCACCCCTCCTGCTTAAGCTGCCCCCTCCCCACCCAGACAGACAGGCCTTTTAGCCAAGTCTCTCTCTCTCTCTCTCTCTCTCTCTCTCTCATCTCTCACAGACCAACAGACACACACACACACACAACACGCAACCACACCCACACGAGCTGTCGCAGGCTAATTCTATACACGTTCGCAGTCCACGATCACACACACACCACAACACACACACACCACACACGGAGCGGTCCAGGGCTAATTCTCCTAGTCCTGTTTTCTTTTGCTACCTGCTTTGGGGAAATCATTCCGGCTTCATTACACAACACACACACCAAACACCACAAAAAACACACACACACACACACACACACACACACACGGAGCTGTCCAGGCCTAAATTCTCCAGTCCCGGCTTTCATTTTCCTCACCTGCTAGTGGGGAAATCCCCAAGACTGGAACTTCCTGTCCCAGCTGTCCTTTTTGCCCCTAAGTTACAACTCTTGTCCTATCCCATCAAACACAGGTTTTCTGCATTGTGTCAAACTCCCCGTGGAGCTGCACCCAGGAGAGGGCTTCTGATCAGGCCTGTGCAGGCTGAGGAGGGGAAGAAAGGCAGCAGTTCAGGATCCCGCGACATCTCCCTTGTTCTCCTCCCTCCCTTGTGTTCTTCCTTGGAATGTGTGACATTGAGTTGTTGAGGGGGAACCCCATCTCCGTCTCCTCCTGTCCTCCCTGCTATGGGGAGGTGGGGGATCAGGCCTGGAAACCCCCTCTGCATTCCTCTCAGCGGCTTTCAGTTTGGCTTTGAGCTGCAGCTGGCCTGGCAGGGCCCTGGGGGCAGAAGGGAGCTGGGTGTGGGCTGTCTGGACAGGAAGGTCCTTGTCTTGTCAGCACCCTGCCCACATGCCCACCCAGCCAAGGTCCTCTTCAGGGCCAGCCACCGTGGGAACTTGGAGCTTCTATCTCCAGAATCCTGCCTTTCCCTTACCAACTCCTCACTTCCTGGCACAAACTCTCATTTCTTGCACCTACCCCACTGTGGGAAGCTAGTTAGAGGTTGATGTATTCTTCCTAACCCCAAGATGCCACCATACTCTCTCTAGCCTGGGCACTGATCCCCAGCTCTCTCCTGCTTCAGGCTGCTCCACCTAGCTGTGATTCATGAAGCCCCAGCAGTTCTACTGTGTTGCCTGGCTTTGCTGCCCCAAGAGGTCCTGGACATTCAGAACAACCTTTACCAGGTAGGTAGAGAAAGGAAGCTATGCCCAGATACCTGTCTGACCCCTGCCAGCCTCCCCAGCAGCCACACCAGAGGCCTTAGAAAGGCATCTCCCCGGGCTGGAGAGATGGCTCAGTGGTTAAGAGCACTGACTGCTCTTGCAGAGGACCCGGGTTCGATTCCCAGTACCCACATGGCAGCTAAGAACCGTCTTAGGCTGGGTGTGGTGATGCACCCCTTTAATCCCAGCACTTGGGAGGCAGAGCCAGGCAGATCTCTGAGGTCAAGGTCAGCCTGGTCTACATAGTGAGCTCCAGGCCAGCTGGGACTAAAGGGAGACCCTGTCTCAAAATAATAATAAATAATTATAATAATAATAATTAATTAAAAAAAAAAAAGAAAGGCATCTCCCAGACCCAGGGCCAGAAACTACAACACAGAAATGAATAAAAGTTATCTGCTGGATAACTTCCCCAGCACCATTACACAGCATGATGGCAAAACTGTGATAAAGACTCCTCTTGAGCAGGGCGTGATGCCATATGCCTGTAATCCCAGCACTTGGGAGGCAGAAGCAGGCAGATCTCTGTGAGTTCAAGGCCAGCCAGGTCTAGATAGTGAGTTCCAGGCCAGCTGAGGCAACAAGGAGACCCTGTCTCAGAAAGAAAAATCATACCACCTGCAGTAGGACCCAGTGTCTTTGTGCCACAGGCAGGGAATGTTGAGTACAAGATGGAGCATCTGAATTGAGCCTTAAAGAAAGGGGTTGTCGGAGAGACTGCCCTGGTGCTTGTTTGTCTCTCCTCCCTTAACCCAGCCCCTGCAATTTAACCCCCTGGGAATATCACAGGTCTCCCCAGAGGGTGAAGTGCTAGCATCTGCCCCAACATGTCCTTTCTCCAGGGGCTGAGGGGACCTACAAGAAGATCCAGGGACTGTTTCCCTTACCCTGCTTCCAGAATTGGGGTCCCAAGGGATTAGGAGTAATTCCTTGGAAGGAATTATTTGGAAGGAATTCCTTGGAAGGACTATGGCCTTTATGGTGCTGGCAGCTTCTGTTGTATCCCCCTCCCCAAGTTTGTTCTCAGACATAGAAGCCTGCTGCGCTGACCATATGACCCTGTGACCCTCTATGCCTACAGACAGCACTCCACCTGGCTGTTCATCTAAACCAGCCAGATGCTGTTCGGGCATTGGTACTGAAGGGGGCCAGCCGAGTACTACAGGACCAACATGGTGACACAGCCCTGCATGTGGCCTGTCAGCGCCAGAATCTTGCGTGTGCATGCTGCCTGCTGGAGGAGCAGCCGGAGCCAGGCAGAGAACCAGCTCACTCTCTGGATCTCCAACTGCAGAACTGGCAAGGTGAAGGAAGCCCCAGAACCTGTAGGATGAGGAGGGGATAAAGACAGGGTCCCCGGTGTCAGGGAGGCAGGAGTCCTAGACTGTCCATTGATCCTCCTCCAGAGCTTAGCGCATGAACATGCAGTATAAATGAAGAACTAAGTGAGTGATTTTACCCAGCACCTGCCCTGTACTGAACAGAAATGTAAATCTTGTCCTTAAGTTATTTAATTTAGGCTGAGTATGGTGGCACATGCCTTTAGTTCCAGCATCAGGAGGCAGAGGCAGTTGGATCTCTGTGAGATCAAAGCTAGTCTGGTCTACATTGCAAGTTCCAGGCCAGCTAGGACTACAGGAAGACCCTGTCTTTTAAAAACTTAATTTAGGGGCTAGAGAGGTGCCTCAGCAGTTAAGAGCACTGGTCCTCTTACAGAGGGCCTGGGTTCAATTCACAGTACTCACATGGCTGCTAACAACCATCCCTAAGTCCAGTTCCAGGGGATCCAACGGCTTCTTCGGGCATTGCATGACACAGGTGCACTTACACACATGCAGGCAATACATAAAATCATAAAATACATAAAATAATAGTGCTAAATAAAATATTTTTAAATAAATTTAGTAGCAACTAGACACATCCATTCATTCAGCAGAAATGTACTGAAGGCCTCTGTGCGCCATACATTGTCCTAGGAACTGAGCTTACATCTGTGAACAAAACCAAGGAAGATTGAGACAGACAATACACAAAGTGAATTATGCAGTGTGTTTAAAGGAAGTGAGTAGAGTAGCAGAGAGGGAGGGGGACTGGGATGTGGCGGGGCATGTGTGAGGGGGTGGTTTTTAGTATTGTGGTCAGGGAAATCCTCATAGAGTCGGGGACCTTTACACAGAGACTTGAAGGAGATGAGGATATAAATTTGAATCTAGATCTCTATTACAAGCAGGGGTACAGAGAGGAAGGGGGTTCCAGACCGCAAAGGAGATGGAAAAAGAAGCCACGAGGGCACTCAGAGGAAGTGACCCATGGGGAGAGGCTGGGGGCATGAGAATCCCCGGACGGCTTCTCAGAGAAGCCTTGCCTGCACTTGAAGGCAGGTCAAAGTCTAGCGTTGGCGGTATATGTGTTGAAGGAGTGTGTGTGTTTGGGGCTGTCACTCAGCAGCCTGACCCCTGAAGCATGAAAGTTTCAATAACATGACTGAAAAGATGGAAACTTTGAGTTCCTTTCCTCTCAGACTTTTGAGGGGGTTTTTGAGAGGTGGTATTTTAATAGTCCTATGATTAGAAGCATTGAGTAGGCAGGGGTCCCTTGAGGCTAAAGGGTAAGGAGGTTCCTGAAGAAATGGACCAGTGGACACTAATAATCAGTGACCACCCCACCCCAGGTCTGGCCTGTCTCCACATCGCCACCCTACAGAAGAACCAGCCACTCATAGAATTGCTGCTTCAGAATGGAGCTGACATCGATGCACAGGTGAGAGTGCCCAGGGGGTGGGGGGCTCTCTGGTTCAGTTGAAGGCCTCGTGCCAGTGTCAGACACTGCAATACCCCACCCCCAGAGCCCAAGCCCAGCATGCTGTCCTTGAAGTTCATGGCTGGCATCCTTATTCCTCTCCAGGAGGGCACCAGTGGGAAGACCGCATTGCATCTGGCTGTGGAAACTCAGGAGCGCAGCCTGGTGCAATTCCTGCTCCAGGCTGGTGCCCGGGTAGATGCCCGAATGCTCAATGGGTGCACACCCCTGCACCTGGCAGCTGGCCGGGGCCTCAACAGCATCTCATCTACTCTGTGTGAGGCTGGTGCTGATACCCTGCTGCTGAACGTGGAGGATGAGACACCCCAGGACCTGGCTGAGGATGTAAGGGGCTGATGCTATGCTCTACAGGGCCTCCCACACCCATGGCCCAGTTAGGCATTTTCATTAGCTAAAAGAGCTAAGGAGTTAACAATGCTAGGGTCAGGCTAGGGACGTAACTCCTTTGACAAAATGCTTGCCTAGCATTCCAGAGGACCTGGGTTCAATCCCCAACACCACGTGACCTGGGTGTGGTGGCAATTACCAGTACTTCCAGCACTTGGTAAATGGAGGGAGGAGGATCAGAAAGGTCTTCCTTACCTCCATAGCAAGGCCAAGGCCAGCCTGATCTACATGAGACCCTGCCTCAACCCCTTCCTTCACAAAAACAGAAAAAAAGGAGCTGGGGAGCTGGAGAGATGGCTTAGTGATGAAGAGACTGGCTGCTCCTACAGAGAGGAGCTGGCTTCAGTTCCCAGCACCCACGTGTCAGCAGATGAACCATCCATAACTCTAGGTCCAGGCGATCCAGCTCACCCTTTCTCCCTGTGGCCATTGCACAACACAAGTGCATTTAGGCGATCCAGCTCACCCTTTCTCCCTGTGGCCATTGCACAACACAAGTGCATTTACATATGTGTAGGCAAAACACTCATACACATAAAGTAATCAAAAAAGTTATTTTAAAAGTGCTGAGGTAAGCCGGGCGTGGTGGCACACGCCTTTAATCCTAGCACTTGGGAGGCAGAGGCAGGTGGATCTTTGTGAGTTCAAGGCCAGCCTGGTCTACAGAGTAAGTTCCAGAACAGCTGGGGCTACAGGGAGACCCTGTCTAAAAAAAAAAAAAAAAAGTGCTGAGGTAGAGCCAGGCGAGGTGGCGCACGCCTTTAATCCCAGCACTCGGGAAGCAGAGGCAGGCAGACCTCTGTGAGTTCAAGGCCAGCCTGGTCTAAATAATAAGTTGGAGCTACATAGGGAGACTCTGTCTCAAAAACAAAACCAAAAATGTTCAAAACATTTTATGCTTGCCCTTCCCTATCCTCCACAATAGCAACAACAACAAAAAGGCCCATAGTTCCCTCCTAGCTCAGATATTCTGCATTATTTTAGAGTAGAGCTCATTTAAAGCTTTGGAGTTCTGCTACACTTAGATCTCCAGATCTGAGGAGTTGCTATCACTGTCCCTGCTGTTTCCCAGCTCTAGTGGGATGGGAGCAGCCTGACAGGTTTCTCAGGCCCCTCCTGCCTTCTCCATGGCACTGACCCTGTTGTACTCTACTCTTTTCCTCAGCTCCTTTCTTATTTGCCATTCGATGACCTAAAGATCTCAGGGAAGCCACTGCTGTGTACTGACTGAAGCTGGGACAGGATCTGGGGCCTCCACACGGCTCCACCTCTTCCCGCCTGGAAGCTGTAGCTACAGCTACTGCAGTTTGGGCACAAGCAATGTGCCCTCTGCAGAGGCCAGAGCCTGGGGCCAGCATAGTCCTGAGCTGAGAGGAGGGATTGCAAATAAGAAAGAGCCAGTCTAGAAGAGCCTTGCAGATGGACTGGATGGAGATTCTTGCAAGATCCTCAAAGCCCCAGGTATCCTGAGTGAAGCCTGTTTGCTTCTGTTGAAGGCAGCAGGGGCTGAAACTGCGAACGAACCAGCAGGAAAACAGGGATGATCTTGAACAAAAGGCCGAAATAGGAGCAAACAGCCTAAAACACCTGCGTGTATGTGTGTGTGTGTCTGTGTGTGTGTCTTTGTGTGTCTGTGTCTGTGTCTGTGTGTGTCTGTGTGGTAATAGGGATTGAATCTAGTGCCTCACATATCCTAGGCAAGTGCTCTACCACTGAGCTCTATCCCCAGCCCTCCTTTTACTTTTTATTTTGTGATAGGGTCTCACTTACTTTCCTGGGATGGCCTGGAGCCACACTCTGTAGCCCAGGAGGCCTTGAATGTGGAATCCTCCCATCACAGCCTCCTGAGTAGCTGGGATTACAAGTCTGGTGGCAGCAGGCCTGGAAAAACACTCTTGTCTAGACTTCATACATAAGGCCCCAAACTGAGCCTTTGGGAAAGGATGCTTCAATAAAATGACACTAAAATGGAAGGAAGGAACTTTTAAACCTCTCCCTTCTAGAGTTACATGGACAGGCAGACCTGTCCTGTGACCCAGAGGTAAGGTACAGGCAGAGAGAAGGAAACGGGCCCCAGAGCAGTGTGGGACCTTATGGAATAGGATGGGAGGGCTGAGAGTTTTCAGCCCCATTTCCTACCAGCACAGACCTTTATCCTTCATGTGGAAATGCCCAGGCGTGGAGTGAGGAAGAGGAATACCAAGACACCACCATCTGGAGGAGCCCTAGGACTCTGCTCACAGAGAGCTACAGCTCCACTTTGATTCCCATCCCCCACCTCCTGTCCCCATACCCTGGACTCCACACACTGAAGGCCCTGCTAGGTCAGGCCTAGACTGCCATGGAAAACACAGAGGAATGAACCAACATGGGTTCTGATGCTTAGAGCTTATAAGATCTGAGTTCATCTTGTGAGACAAACATTAAAATCATACACATCCAAATGTGTGGTCACAAGTTTTGATGGGTGCTGTGAAGAGAAAGACTATGGAGAAGGAGAACATTGAAGTGGAAAGTGGGTCAAGGATCATTCTTTGGGTGGCCCAAGGAAACCAGGAGTGTCATTTCAGTTGGGACATAGGATAAGCAAAGAATGGACGGAAGGGTTGTGGTGAATTAGACGGAAGGGTTGTGGTGAATTAGATGAACTAAGACCAGACCAGCAGGGCCCTACAGGGTTGGCGAGTGGGCGGGGAGGATAGCTCCAAGGCCACGGGGACTATGAGAAGATCTGTGTCCCCCCCCAAAAAAACAGAAGGCGAAGTTTGTGAGAAAAGAACTTACTTAAGAGGAAGTGCTTGGGCCTCAGATACTCAAATCTGGTCCACATGGCAAAGGATGCCATGTCTGGGGTGACTGCGAGGGCCGAGGGCGATGGCCGAGCCAGAGGGTGTGCTTCATGGGGTTCCCCACCCTCCCCAACTCCGTGCCCCAGCAGCCTGGACGCGGGATCCCTGCCTAGTCTGCCTCCAGGCCGCGCGGGGGCGCTGTGGCCCGGAGATTGGAACCCAGCCTAGTCTGCCTCCAGGCCGCGCGGGGGCGCTGTGGCCCGGAGATTGCCCGGTCACTGCGTTGTCGCGGCTGGGGACGGAGGGGCGGCCGCCCGGAGGGAGGCGGGAAGAGCGAGGCACTTCCGCTGGCCGCTGGCTGCTGTTGCGGGCGGAGGTGGGAGCGGAGGGAGTGCGCAGTCCGGGGACTCTTATTCCCCGGTCCCCCCTCCGCCCCAGGCGGCACGGCCATGGACACCAGGTGGGGGGCTAGGCCCATGTGACCGAGACCCCGGGCCCACGTGGTCGCTGGGGCTCGGGAGGCCGGATGGGGTCTTCCCTCTTGCTGCCCACCCGCGTGGCACTGCCCCGAGCCGGCGGGGAATCAGGGCGCAGCATGTGGCACTGTGCTTTCCGGGGGTCTGTGACGCTGCGGAGCGGGGAGAGGGAAGGGCCTCGCCTCTGGCCGGACCTTCCCGCACGCTCTGGAGGAAACAGAGGGGACCTATGTGGCTAGACAGGCGGGGCCGCCCCCGAGCAGGGAGGAGGCTCTGCCTGGCCTGCGCCGAACTCCCACCACTACCGCCACCACCACTTCCAAGAGAGAGAGGCTTTGTCCGTCAGGCTGGGCTGCAGCGGAGGGGGCGGGGAGGAGACTGGGCACTTCCCTAGCACGGTCCCCTCCGGAGGGCTGAGACTGAAGTGCTGCATCCTAACCCCTACTTCTGCTGTCCCAGCAGATGGTGGGCAGTGGTGGTGCTCGCCGCGCTCCCCTCCCTGGGGGCAGGTGGGGAGTCACCCGAAGCCCCTCCCCAGTCATGGACACAGCTGTGGTTCTTCCGCTTTTTGGTGAATGCTGCTGGCTATGCCAGCTTTATGGTACCCGGCTACCTTCTGGTGCAATACTTCAGACGGAAGAACTACCTGGAGACAGGTGTGTATGTGGCCAAAGGGTGGGGAAGTAGGGTAAGTCCGGTTGGCGGGATTTCAAAGCAGAACACCACTAGGGAGGGAGACCAGTAGGTTGGACAGCAGGGACGGGCTAGGTGCTGAGGGTTTGGGGGCATGGAGCTTGACTTTGTGTGCCTTCTTCAGGCAGGGGTCTCTGCTTCCCCTTCGTGAAAGCCTGTGTCTTTGGCAATGAGCCCAAGGCTTCAGATGAGGTTCCCCTGACTCCCCGGACAGAGACAGCAGAGACCACCCCGTCTTGGCAGGCCATGAAGCTGGTCTTTTGTGCCACGGGGCTCCAGGTAGGTAGGCAGGCTCTGCTTCCTTTCCTGGGTTGGTTGTAGATGGGCAGGTGCTCTGTCAAACCAAAGTTTTCTTCCTGGTAAGTGTTATGTCCTTCTCCTTCACACAGCCCCATTCTGGAAGTGTTGAAGAAAGAAAGTTCTCTTTTTTGGTCTTTTTGAGACAGGGTCTCCCTGTAGTCCCAGCTGGCCTTGAACTCAGAGTCCCCCTGTCTCCTGAGTGCTAGGATTAAAGGTGTGCACCACCACGCCCAGCAAAAGTACTTTTTCTTTCCTATCTTTCTTTAATCATGTCTACCAAGGAAGAGGACCTGTCTCTTGCCCACTTTATACTGCATAAAATGTTCTGTATGTATAAAAGTTCTGTATAGCCGGGCGTGGTGGCACACGCCTTTATTATTATTTTTTTTTAATTTTATTTATTTCTGTATGTGTATGAATGTACTGTCTGCATGCAAGTTTGTTCACCCGTGTCGTGCAATGCCAGGGAGGTCAGAAGAGGGTGTCGGATTCCCCTGGAACTGGAGTTCTCCTGGAATTGTGGGTGCTGGGGATCGAACCCGGGTCCTCTGTAAGAGAGGTCGACAACCGCTAGGCTCTCTCTCCAGCCCCGGCGCACGCCTTTAATCCTAGCACGTGGGAGGCAGAGGCAGGCGGATCTTTGTGAGTTCAAGGCCAGCCTGGTCTACAGTGAGTTCCAGGCCAGCTGGGGCTACAGGGAGACCCTGTCTCGAAAAGACCAAAAAAATAAATAGATAAATAAAATAAAAATAAATAAAATGTTCTGTATGTAATCCTGCTGGTAAAATTTTGGGAAAGGCCAAAATATGGTGAACTACTCCAGAGGCTGAAGCAGAAAGATTCAAAGTTCAAGGCCTGCCTGGGCAATTTAGTGAAACCATGTGTAAAAATATAAAATGGGATCTTTCATAGCATGCACAAAACTCTAGGTTCAGACCCTAGTACCAAACAGATAAACACACATGAGTTTTAGTACTACCTGTGGGAGAGTGCACAGGGCATTTGGAGTGGGTACTAATCCGTCTTGGACATGGTTAAGCTGCAGGTGTACAGCCTCCCTGAACTGGTTCTAAGTAGGAAAACACTTTGCATGGAGCCAGCTGTAGCATGCCCTTACTGAGGGCAGCTGAGGCCTGTTCCTAAAGTAGGTGTTACTGTGTTGTTTTTGACTTGATTCACTACAAGGTAAACCAGAGCTTAGGACAAACCTCTACAACAGGATCCAGAACCCATGTTGTCATTTAAATCCTATGCAGCCATTCCAAAGAGGGAAACTGAGACTTACTCCTCGCCATTTCCCACCTTTCCCCTCTAGGCATCCTATCTGACTTGGGGTGTACTGCAGGAAAGAGTGATGACCCGAAGTTATGGGGCCACAGCCACGTCACCAGGCGAGCGCTTCACGGACTCCCAGTTCCTGGTGCTAATGAACCGTGTGCTAGCGCTGATTGTGGCTGGGCTCTACTGTGTCCTCTGCAAGCAGCCCCGACATGGGGCACCTATGTACAGGTACTCCTTCGCCAGTCTGTCGAATGTGCTCAGCAGCTGGTGCCAATACGAAGCACTCAAGTTCGTCAGCTTCCCCACCCAGGTGCTGGCCAAGGCCTCCAAGGTAATTCCTGTCATGCTGATGGGAAAGCTGGTGTCACGGCGCAGCTACGAACACTGGGAATACCTGACTGCAGGCCTCATCTCCCTCGGGGTCAGCATGTTTCTGCTGTCTAGTGGACCAGAGCCCCGCAGCTCCCCAGCCACCACACTGTCTGGTCTCATTCTACTGGCAGGCTACATCGCTTTCGACAGCTTCACCTCGAACTGGCAGGATGCCCTGTTTGCCTATAAGATGTCATCTGTGCAAATGATGTTTGGGGTCAATTTATTCTCCTGCCTCTTCACAGTAGGCTCACTAGTGGAGCAGGGAGCCCTACTGGAGGGGACTCGCTTCATGGGGCGACACCCCGAGTTTGCTGCCCATGCCCTCCTCCTCTCCGTCTGCTCTGCATGTGGTCAGCTCTTCATCTTTTATACCATCGGGCAGTTTGGAGCCGCTGTCTTCACCATCATCATGACTCTCCGCCAGGCTATTGCCATTCTTCTTTCCTGCCTCCTTTATGGCCACACGGTCACCGTAGTGGGTGGATTAGGAGTGGCTGTGGTCTTTGCAGCCCTCCTGCTTAGAGTCTATGCTCGGGGCCGCCTCAAGCAGCGGGGCAAGAAGGCTGTGCCCACAGAGTCCCCTGTGCAGAAAGTTTAGGGGTGGGCTGAGAACCTTCTGGCCACTGGTTTCTGAGGCCCTGGTTCAAGGGCAAAAGGTGCATTTTCTTGGTATCACATAGACCAGCCCAGACAGTGGGGCTGGGAGCCCTAGAGGCAGCCTGCCCTTTGCCTTAAGAGCCCCACCCCTCCCTCCAGTAGGCTGGTTCTGAGCCAAGAGGAAGGGGACACTGGGAGGCAGTGGTACGTGCCCTGGAATCACCTCACCGTACCCTGAACTCATCCTCAGAATACCAGACACCTGGCATTTACTCTTGGGGGAGAGAGCAGTGTTCAGAGGCCCCAATGCTGCTAGTGAAAATGCTGTACTACGATGTAGGCCTGCCCAGCACACAAGGGCTCTAGGCTGTCTGCTCCATAGGCCACTGGCAGGTTTTGATACTTTGAAAATGCTCATTAAAAGTGCAGCAGTGGACTTGGCGCTGTGTTTTGGTTGGCTGAGGGGACTGAGAGAGCAAGACAAGTGCCTTTTACCAACTGTACCTGCCACACAGCCCAACATTCTGGAGACCCATCCACTTAACGAGGGAGAGCAGAACTGTATAAAACTGCCATCTTCTTTATTTTGCATACTTTTAATTTCAGAACAAAATAAAAAAAAAAAAAATACACAACACCCAACCCTGCTATTTAGTGAGGGAGGGAATTTTCCTGCCTTAAGACACCAAGGACAGGAGAGAGTAATCATCACTAAGACAACAGCAGAAAGCCAGGTGGGACAGGACCAGTCAGGCTGCTGGGGGAGCCATAAGGAGAACTATACAGAGGGAGGCTGCTTCCCAGCGTGAATTCTAATCTACTTCTTCCATGCGAGATGCGTCCTCATCGCCCTCAAGTGGGGGAATCTCGTCAGGAGCAGCAGCACTGGGCTCCTCTGCTGCCAGCTCGTCTTCGTCAATGCCTACAAAGACAGAATTTGAGCCCATGGCATGAAGTCTAAGAAAGCAGACAAGTCCACAACTTGCCACCCACACCTCAAGAGGCCTCACTCACCCAGGCCTAGTTTGATCATGCGGTAGATGCGGTTGGAGTGGGTCTGGGGATCCTCAAGAGAGAAGCCAGAGGAAAGCAGAGCAGTTTCAAACAGCAGCACCACAAGGTCTTTGACAGCCTTGTCATTTTTGTCTGCTTCAGCCTTCTGCCGCAGGGTCTCCACGATGGGGTGGTCAGGGTTGATCTCCAGGTGCTTTTTGGCCATCATGTAGCCCATTGTTGAATTGTCTCGAAGTGCCTGGGCCTTCATGATCCGCTCCATGTTGGCTGTCCAGCCATATGTGCTTGTCACAATGCAGCAGGGTGAAGATACAAGCCTATTGGAGATTGTCACCTGCAGATAATCATAGCACATGGCTATGTGAGTGGCACATGGCTATGACCCTAGCCAGTAGAGGCCAAGCAAAGTTGCTCGGGTTCAGTTTTGAGGCTAAGCAAGGATCTTAACCTTCTGGGTATTAGGTATCAGTGTTGGGCTATTCAAAATTAAACCTAAGTTTCCGTCTGTCAAGCTCTGAACTGTTGTAGTGTCAATTACTCATAGGGGAGAATAAAAGGGAGACTATATATCAACTTAAGAATTGACTGCATGGGGCTGGAGAGATGGCCTAGCGGTTAAGAGCGCCCACTGTTCTTACAGAGGACCCGGGTTCGATCCCCAGCACCCACATGGCGGCCGAGAACCGTCTGAGACTCCAATTCCAGGAGAACTCCAGCTCCAGGGGAATCCGAGACCCTCTTCTGACCTCCGCGGCATTGCATGACACGGGTGCACAGACCTGCATGCAGACAGTACATTCATACACATACAGAAATAAATGAAATAAAAAAAAAAAAATTGACTGCATGAAGCTGGGCATGGTGGCACACCCCTTTTATCCTAGCAATGGGAGGCAGAAGCAGGTGGATCTTTGGAGTTCCAGAGCAGCTGGAGCTACAGAGAGACCCTGTCTCAAAGACAAAAAAAAAAAAAAATTGATTGCATGAGAGCAAAAACCAAAAGAGCTACCAACTAGAAGATAGAAGATAAGCCATCAAGGTGCTCACCTTCTCAACCTTCTTATCTAAGATTTCTTTCATGAGCTTGCAGAGATTCTCAAATTTGGCTTTGCTCTCCTCCATTTTCTTCTTCTCCTCCTCATCCTCTGGTAGCTCCAGGCCCTCCTTGGTCACAGAGACTAGGCTCTTCCCATCAAACTCCTTGAGCTGCTGCACACAGTACTCATCGATTGGCTCAGTCATGTAAACCACCTCAAAGCCCCGCTTCCGCACGCGCTCCACAAAGGCAGAGTTGGCCACCTGCTCTTTGCTCTCACCTGTGGGGTTGGTTAAATAAGACTCAGTGACCAAAATAGCTAGCACTCCCGTTTCCTGATGTATGTCCCTGCTTCCACTTCCCTCTCCCCTACACCAGCTTTCATCTGACCCAAAGCTCCAACACACCCGTGATGTAGTAGATGGACTTCTGTGTTTCCTTCATTCGAGACACATATTCTGACAGGGAAGTCATCTCATCTCCAGATTGAGAGGTGTGATAGCGCAGTAGCTCAGAAAGACGTCGTCGGTTGGTGGAATCTTCATGGATTCCAAGCTATATGGGAAGGGGGAGGAAAAATCCAGTTAACTAGAAAATAGAATCCAGAACACTTAAGTGGTCATGGGAAGTAAGCACGACCCCACTTACCTTTAGATTTTTGGAGAATGCCTCATAGAATTTCTTGTAGTTCTCTTTGTCTTCTGCCAGTTCAGAGAAGAGCTCAAGGCACTTCTTCACGATGTTTTTGCGGATGACTTTTAAGATCTTACTCTGCTGGAGCATCTCTCTGGAGATGTTCAGGGGCAGATCCTCAGAGTCAACCACACCACGGATAAAATCTACAATCACCAAGGCAGAAAATTCAGAAGAACTGGTCACACAGACTCAAATACAGATCTTTTGCACCCAGCAAGATTTTGAGAGCAAAAAAACCATTAATTATCTTGACTAAAGACTCTAGTCTCAGCTAATTGCTAAAGACCTACAGGTTTACCTATATAGAATTAGGCCCATGAGATACTCACTCAGATACTCTGGTATCAACTCATCACAGCTGTCCATAATGAATACACGACGGACATAGAGCTTGATGTTGTTCTTCTTCTTCTTGTTCTCAAAGAGGTCAAAGGGAGCCCGCCGAGGGATGAACAGCAATGCCCTGAATTCCAACTGACCCTCTACAGAGAAGTGCTGGAGGAGGGGAGACAGAATGCCTTAAGTCCCACACTGAGGGCTAAGTAGGTACTGTGAACAGCTCTAGAGAATATAGCCCTAATGCCAAGTAAATCTAGAATGCTAGATCAATATAAGTATCCCTCTCTCCTCCCTGGCTAGCAATCAATGGCCATCAGCTACATTCCCACCAGAACGGAAGTCTTAACTACAGCCAATTGGGCAAGTCCTTGTTCTACTCTATTAGTTTGGACATGGGTTTCTCACCTTGACTGCCAAGTGGTCTTCCCAATCATTGGTGAGGCTCTTGTAGAATTCACCATATTCCTCCTGAGTGATGTCATCTGGGTTCCTGGTCCAAATGGGCTTGGTCTTGTTCAATTCTTCCTGATCAATGTATTTCTCCTTAATCTTCTTGGTTTTCTTCTTCTTATCTTTGCCACTCTCATCTTCCTCATCTGATCCCACATCTTCAATCTTGGGCTTCTCCTCATCCTCCTTATCTTCCTCTTCTTTCTCACCTTTCTCTTCCTCTGCCTCATCATCACTTATCTCCTTCTCCCGTTCCTTCTCCAACTAAAATACCAAATTTCGTAATCAATATTGGAGAACTCAATATCAGTAAAGCAAAGCCTAAAGCCACGAGCTACCAGAAGTGCAGCCACTGAGCTTGCTCAAGCCCACCAGCCCATACTCACATAGAGTGTGATGGGGTAGCCTATAAACTGTGAGTGCTTCTTCACCACCTCCTTGACACGCCTTTCCTCTAAATATTCTGTCTGGTCTTCTTTGAGGTGAAGGATCACTTTGGTACCCCGACCAATAGGCTCACCTAGAGATAGTAATATGATCACGTGGTATAAATTATAATTAAGGTACTTGTTTAAGCTCTAAGAAGTACTTTACAGGGGCTGGAGAGATGGCTCAGTGGTTAAGAGCACTGACTGCTCTTGCAGAGGACCCGGGTTCGATGCCCAGCCCCACATGGTTGCTAAGAACTGTCTTCATCTCCAGTTCCAGGGGAATCCAGCACCCTCTTCTAACCTCTGAGGCAATGCACAACAGGGGTGCACCAACCAACATGCAGAGAGTACACTCATACACATAAAAAATTAAAAGAAAAAAGTACTTTACAAATACAATGCTCAAGACTTGATTACCCAAGAGTTCTACCAAGCACAATGTTCAGAGCCAACTCACCATGGTCTGCCCGTACAGTGAATGATCCACCAGCAGAGGACTCCCAGGCATACTGTTCATCATCATTGTGCTTTGTGATCACAACCACCTTCTCTGCCACCAGATAGGCAGAATAGAATCCAACACCAATCTTCCCAATCATGGAGATTTTTGTACCAGTCTGGAGATCCTCCATGAAAGCTTTTGTGCCAGACTTAGCAATGGTTCCCAAATTATTTATGAGGTCAGCCTTGGTCATGCCAATGCCTGTGTCCACCAGAGTCAGGGTGCGTTCCTGAGGGTTGGGGATGATGTCAATTTTCAACTCTTTACCACTGTCCAACTTGGAAGGGTCTGTCAGACTCTCATAACGAATCTTGTCCAAGGCCTGTATATAAAAACACCATCACATTACTCCAGTTGTCCAGACTGTCCCTCCCCTTTCAAATTTAAATCCAACTGCTCTTTACCCCCCCCACCAATTATCAATCTACCTCAAAACAAGCACAATGGATAACACTACTCACATCAGAAGCATTAGAGATCAACTCCCTAAGAAAAATCTCCTTGTTTGAATAGAATGTATTGATGATGAGGGACATGAGTTGGGCAATTTCTGCCTGAAAGGCAAAAGTCTCCACCTCTTCCTCTCCATGGTGCACTTCCTCAGGCATCTATGAATTAAAGGAATCAAATTTACAGAGGAACACGATGGCCTGCATTTTAAAATCCTAATTCAGGATTAAGACCTTATTCTGAGATTCAGTTCAAATTACTGAGCTGGGTACTACCCTTTCCCAACGGATGAAAACTACCATTTTTTTTGTAAAGACCCACAACCTAGTTAGGTGAACCAAATCAAGAGGGGAAGAAACCTACACACACTGTCCACCCAATCGCAAAAAAGGTGTTAGGGTGGACCTAAACCCCTACCAGCCTCAGAATGCTCAGTGTTAACCTCAAATTCAGATTTTCACCAACTAACTATATTAAGAACCCCCCACTTCCCACACTGACTAGAGCTTTTTTTTTCTAATTGTGAGGAAAAATTAACAAACTGCAGCAATTTCTGTGTGCTACACCCCTTGAGCAGCTTTAAGTCCTTTCGAAAGTGCACTGCTCCTCCAGCACGGGAGCTCAGAGGTATAGGTGCCCAGGGAGGGGCAATTTAAACTGGACAAAGAACCACCGAGGTCCAAGCTCCACCATGACCCCTCACTGCGCCGACTGGGATAGGACTGAACCCAAGTAAAATGGTGGCCCGAGCTGCCAGCCGACCCTCCACTGCCGGACACACGTCGGCAGGAGCTGAACAAGGAGGGGGGCGCCACAGTACTCCTTTCCCATCGCCCCAGCATCCGGGCACCAGGGCGGGGCGCCAGGCTCCAGAAGCTTCCAGAAGAATCTGAGCTCCCGGGTTGCGGAGCGGAGTGGGAGGAACCCAGGAATCTTCCCTCAACCTGCCCCCTCCTCCCCGGCTCCACCTCCTCCACGGAGACCTCAAGAAAGATCTGGAAGGACTGCGGTGGGCAAAGCGCTCCTCACAACCAAAGCAAAGCCCCGAAAGCTCTCGGAACCCGCCCGACAGGACGGGTGGCCGCGGCGTGCTGAGTCACCCACGGCGTGCAGACCGCCACCCCGCGGCCCCTCCGGCGCCCCGTACCGCGCCCGGAAGTGGCGGCAAGACTCGCATGGCAGCGCCCCGGGCCGGCGCGGACACCACGTGCCGGCGCCCACCAGCCCGGCTCCGCCCCGCCCCGCGGCCCACCTCGTGCCCCGGGAAACCTACCCGACCCGGGGTAGTCCTACCACGCAAGCCCGCTGGGAAGGCCGGCGTGAAGTGCGAAGCCCCAACACACGCCGGGCACGTCACCCCGCTGGCCGTCCGCGACCCGCGGTGGCCTAGAGGGCAAGCTAGACCAGAGAACGAAAAAGCCTGAAAGGAGGCCGCGGTCTTACCTTGAGGGCAAAGTGGGAAGTCTACAGAGCAGGGTGGGCCCGGACTGCGTCCGACTCACTCGCACCAACAGCGTGGGGTTGACTCAAGAGAGCTCGCGACTGCCCCCGGCCGTCCTATATAAGGCGAAGCACATCCCGTGCGCTCTCCTACGGATCCCTCCGCCTTAAAGGAGTGGCTGTCAGCCTCGCACCTGCCGCCGCCCGCCCACCTTGACGTCACGGGAGGACAAGGGGAGGGGGAGCAGCCCCCTCTCTACGCAGCCGACACATGACCTTCTGAGAACTAGGGACCGGGAGTACGTACAGGGCTCCCCAGAAACCTCAAGACTGGCGCCTCCAACCCCCGAGGGTCCAGTCCTCGGGACACCTGCAAAGAGGGCGGAGGTGGCCATCTCGGCTGCAGTTTCCGCCCCCATCATCTTAGAATGTGTGAATGTGTCCCACAAGTCGCTCATCGGGACAGTGGGACGACGTGAAACTTGGGGTTCAATTTTAGCCCCCAACCCCCTTCGCCGCCCTCTGAAATAGGGGAGTGGAGCACCGGGCGGGGCGTAGCCCCTGAGGGGAGGGGCACGGGCCTGGGCTGCCGGGGACTCTTTGCTGGCGTGCGGCGGAAGGAGCTGCAAGCGGCCGCACTACTATACTTCCAGCAGTTTCCAGACCTGTCTGGGCGGTTTCAAGCCACCACCACCCCCCACCCCCACTTCCAGGCTCCGCCTCTCCCGCTGCGGCGGGGGCGGTGTCTTCCCCAGAGCTTCTGCTAGTTCTTGGGCTTTGCTGGAGTCCTAGGCAGAGAGAATGGGGTCGGTTGCTGGACCTCCCTGCACGGCTACATTGCTGTGGAGTGTGGAAGGAGAGCTAGGCCAGCCCTAATCAGTCAGAGCACCGGGGCTGCGGGTGTGACTGCGGACTCCTTTCAATGTGCCGAGTTAGGGGACGATGCAAAGCACGATACCCCTACCCCCTAAGGCCGCCCACGTTCATAGCGCTGGGGACCGGCGCCCTCCCTCCACGATCACACCAAGCTGTTTTTCAAGCTGGTTTCGCTGCTCTTGACCTCTTTCCTCCTGCAGCTGCTTGGACCTAGGGAAGAGGGCCCAATCCTTTCTTATCAGAGGGAGCAAGCTCTAGGAACCTGCAAGAATATGCTGGTTCCAGGCGGCCTGAACCAAGTTGTCTCCCCTTCAGCGTGAGTGCCCACTGAGCTGGCCCGCCATGCTTTGCCTGGCTCCTCTACCTGATGGACGGATGGTCCCTCCAAGAGAGAATGGCCACCAGGCGCTCTGTAAATGTGCATCTCCTTAGTCAGCTTAGGTCAGTCCTAGAATATTTGGGAAGGGGAACCCCCATGGAACACCCCACACCTTCCCTAACGGTAGCCTTCCTCTTCCTTGTCCTCTGTCCACTTCGTCTGTCATCATCTCACCAACTCTCTCAGCCTCTTTCCTGTATATGAGCTGCCCGAGGCTTGGAAAAGTCAGTGAGTATAGAGACACGGGATACTCCTGTCAGGGAAGACCCCAGGCTGCTGTTCCTGATCAAAATCTCAAACCCAGAGCATAATTTCTCTATGCAAAAAGGGCCTGGCTGTTCCCCAGGCTGGGCATTTAGCTCAGGGGTAGAGGGTTTGCCAGCACTAGGCCCTCCTGAGTTTGGTAGTGCATAAACAGCGTTTACAGCCTTTCTCTGGCCTCTGAGCAGGTGAAAGAGAATCTGCACATTTTCTAAACAGGAAAATGAATGATTCAGTGGCTATTAGGGTCTCCCAACCCAGAGTCCTTCCTGTTCCAGAGTGGAATGGGAACAAGGACTGGTTTCCCTTTCCAGGACTCAAGTCCAGAGCAGACCAGGAGTCACTCCTATGCACCTGTGCACGAGCTTCCCCTTTGCTGACCCCTGTCTGTGTCAGGACCATGGCTCCTCACAGGCTTCCTGAGGCTTTCTTACCTGGGGAAAAGTCACTGGGCATTGGTAGTACACACCCATAATCCCACTACTCGGGCATCTGATGCAGGAAGATTTTAAGTTCCAGGCCAATAGAGGCTACAGAGTGAGACCCTGTTTCAACGAAGGATTAAATAAGGAGGGAAAACCTCGGATTCCATTTACTTTGTGGACTGTGGTGGAACGTGCCTGTCCCAGTGCTAGGGAGACAAGGCAGAAGGATGCCTGTAGTTCCAGAGCACGACAGGCCAGACCAGCCAAGGATAAATAGCAATATCCTGTCTAAAAAAAGAAATATGGAGGGGTGGGGTGGCATGGGCATGCAGTCAGCTGGTAACAGTACTTGTTCTAGAGCCCGGAGTGGTAGCACACGCCTTTAAGACCAGCACTGAGGAGACAGAGGCAGGCAGATTCCTGGGAGTTCAAGGCCAGCCTGGTCTACATAGCTCCAGGCCAGCTAGGACTAAGACTAAAGGGAGACCCTGCCTCCAAAAGACCAAAAAAAAAAAAAAAAAAGAGTACTTGTTCAACAAGCCTGGCAACCTAAATTTGAGTTTAATACCCAGATCTTACAGTGGAAGGAAAGAACTGACTCCTGAAAGCTGTCCTCTAACCTCACATGTGCGCACACCTCCACACAGCTTACACAGTAATAAAATAATTTTTAAAAATGTTTTTATGGGGACTGGAGAGATAGCCTAGCGGTTAAGAGCACAGACGCTCTTGCAGAGGACCCGGGTTCGATCCCCAGCACCCACATGGCGGCTAAGAACCGTCTGTAACTCCAATTCCAGGAGAACTCCAGTTCCAGGGGAATCTGAGACCCTCTTCTGACCTCCGCGGCATTGCACGACACGGGTGCACAGACCTGCATGCAGACAGTACATTCATACACATACAAAGATACAATATAATAATAAAAAAAAATGTTTTTATGAAAAAAATTAAGTTTTTATGCTGATGCCGGAGAGATGGGTCAGGAGTTAAAAGCACTGGGCAGGCCTCTGACAGAGAATCGGGTCTCAATCCAGCACCCACATACCAGCTAACAACCCTTCAGACTCCCGTTCCAGGGGATGCAACACCCTCTTTTTTTTTTTTTTTTTTGTCTGTTTTGAGAAGGGTCTTCCCTCTTTGTCTAGCTGGCCTGGAGCTTGCTCTGAGAAACCAGGTTGGCCTTGAACTCACGGGATCCGCCTGCCTCGTAAGTTGTGTACTAACCACGCCTGGCTGCAACCCCCTCTTCTTGTCCTCCCAGGGCATGGACAACAGTCACTAAGACACATGCAGGACTAAACACTCATACAATCCAAAACTAAAATACTTTTTTATGTCTATGAGGTGTAATATTATATCACTGTGTGACAATGCTCACAGAAACCAGAGTAAGGCATCAGGTTTCTGGAACTGGACGTACAGATGGTTTTTATCTATAATGTGCATGGTAGGAATGAACTTGGGTTCTCTGCAAAAACAGACAGTGCTCTTAATCACTGGGCAATCTTTCCAACCACCTAAATGAGTGTTTGTATTTGTTTAGCGTGTGGGTTTTGTTTTTGAGACAATTTCCCTGTAGCCCCAGCTGGCCTGGAACTCCATATTTAAGACCAGGCTGGCCTTGATCTCACAGAGCTCTGCAATACGTCTGCCTCCTGAGATGCTGGGATTAAAGGCATGCACCACCACCCCCAAGCAATGTTTCTTTTTTTTTTATTTTATTTTATTTTATTTTTGGTCTTTTTGAAACAGGGTTTCCCTGTAGTCCCAGCTGGCCTGAAACTCACTATATAGATCAGGTGGGCCTTGAACTCACAGAAATCCACATGCCTGTGCCTCCTGAAGCAATGTTTTTTTTTTTTAATTTTTATTTATTTTTGTATGTGTATGACTGTACTGTCTGCATGTAGGTTTGTGCCCCTGTGTCATGCAATGCCTTGGAGGTCAGAAGAGGGTCTCAGATTCCCCTGGAACTGGAGTTCTCCTGGAATTGGAGTTAAGGACGGTTCTTAGCCACCATGTGGGTGCTGGGGATCGAACTCAGGTCCTCTGCAAGAGCGGTTGGTCCTCTTAACCACTAGGCTATCTCTCCAGCCTCCTTCTTTTAAGAAGGAGGGGATGGGAGGCAGAAGCAGGCGGATCTTTGTGAGTTCAAGGCCAGCCTGGTCTACAGACTGAGTTCCAGGACAGCTGGGGCTATAGGGAGTAGGGAGACCCTGTCTCGAAAAGACGAAAAAAAAAAAGAGGGAAGAGGAGGCTAGAGAGATGGCTCAGCAGTTAAGAAAAATTGCTGTTCTTCCAGAAGAGCCAGGTTTGATTGCCAGCATGGGCATGGCAGCTAACAACCATCCATAACTCCAATTCCAGGGGATCTGATATCCTCTTCTGGCCTCTGCAGGCATAGCGTTCATGTGGTATACTTACATATGTGCAAACAAAATACTCATGAAATAAAAATAACAAATTTTTTTTTGTCTTTTTGAGACAGGGTCTCCCTGTACCTCCAGCTGTCCTGGAACTCACAGAGATCCACCTGCCTCTGCTTCCTCAGTGCTGGCATTAAAGGCATGTGCCACCATACCCAGCCCAGGTTTATTTTTTTAAAAATTAAAAAATAAAAAGGAGGGAAGAGATGGGCAAGGCTCTGCTTTCAGAAGGGGAAAACCCAGAAGACTCCCAAAGACTGACAAGAGGGACCGTAGCTGAGGAACCCTTCAGAAGGCAGCGGGAACTACTGAAAGTGGCCCTGTGGCCAGAGGCTGGGTTATAGAAGGCTGCAAATGCCACACTGAATTCTGACTGGAAGGGGAGGAAGGACACAGAAGACCATTAAAGACAGCCTTAACACTTGGGAGGCAGAGGCAGGCGGATCTTTGTGAGCTCAAGGCCAGCCTGGTCTACAGAGTGAGTTCCAGGCCAGCTGGGACTACAGAGAGACCCTGTCTCGAAAAGACCAAAAAAAAAGAAAAAAAAAAAAAAAAGACAGCCTTAAAGCCCTGCAAGCTTCCAGCAGTCTCCTTCCCAGCAGCATCTGCAACCATCATTGTTCCCAAGATAGTGGTTACTCCTCATCAGAGCTGTTGGAGAGCAGCCAGCTGAAGCAGGTATTAACCGGCCACAGCCCGAAGCTGCAGGTCTGCTGCTTGTTTTTCTATGACCCGTGGGCAAAGACTTATATTTGTTAGTGAATGGAAAAAAACAAAGAATTTAAAACAACCTTCTTCACTGATCCCTCTCTCTTCTTTCACTGTTAACTGTTTTTCCAGTGTTTCTCAGTCTATTCAAACTCCTAGAGACTCAAGGGGTCCTCTTGGCTCAGCTTCCAGAATGCTGGGACTACAAGCAAATGTCACTCTGCACAAGTTAAAGATACTATTTGGGGTTAACCTCTTTTTTTTTTTTTCTTTTAATTTTATTTTTATTTTTGTATGTGTCTGAATGTACTGTATGCATGTAGCTCTGTGCACCCCTGTCATACAATGCCGCAGAGGTCAGAAGAGGGTCTTTGATTCCCCTGAACTGGAGTTCTCCTGGAATTGGAGTTGCAGACAGTTCTCAGCCGCCATGTGGATGCTGGGGATGGAACCCGGGTCCTCTGCAAGAGCAGTCGGTGCTCTTAACCACTAGGCTATCTCTCCAGCCCCTGGGGTTAACCTCTTATACATAGCAAGTTTCAGGGTAGCTGAGGATACAGCTAGACACTGTCTTTAAAAATAAATAAAAGGAAAAGGGAATGTAAACTTGTACAGCCACTATGGAAAGCAGTGTGGAGAACCCTTGGAAAACTCAAAATGAGCCTACCACCTGACCCAGTCATACCACTCCTGGGTATATACCCACATGATTCATCTTACCCCAGAGATACATGCACAGCCATGTTTATTGCAGTTCTCTTCACAATAGCGAAGAGCTGGAACCAACCAAGTGCCCCTCAACTGATGAGTGGATAGAGAAAATGTGGTACATCTACACAGTGGAGTATTCTATGCAGCAGTAAAAAAAAAGACAACATCATGAACTTTGCAGGTAAATGGATGGAACTAGAAGATATTATGTTAAGTGAAGTAACACAGTCCCAGAAAAACAAACGACGAATGGTATCCCTCATCTGTGGATGCTAGCGCCAATAACCTAGTTGTAAGTATTTCTTGTTGGGAGTGATGCATATTGGAAAGAACAACAACAACACCAACAACAGAAAAGACTGCATCAAAGAACCGACTGAAACGATGAATCTGGTGGGGAGGGGATGGGAGGGAGACACAGGTCTAGATTCAATTTGTAACATAATCTTGTACAAAAAATTATATATAAGGGCTGGAGAGATGGCCTAGCAGTTAAAGAGCGCCGACTGCTCTTGCAGAGGACCTGGGTTCAATCCCCAGCACCCACATGGCGGCTAAGAACTGTCTGAAACTCCAATTCCAGGAGAACTCCAGTTCCAGGGGAATACGACACTCTCCTCTGGCCTCCACGGCATTGCACAACACGGGTGCATAAACCTACATGCAGACAGTACGTTCATACACATACAAAAATAAATAAATATAAAACAATACATTAAAAAAAGAAAAATTTTCAGTCGTCAGCCACAATATATGTCAGTTGACCCAGGGAGGTGTATTCCCTAATGACATTGTAGCCATATGAATGTGTATTATATATTCCATGATGTTTACACAAAAATAAATTCACCTAATGATGAAAAAAAAAATAGTACCACTCACAGAGTGGGTGGGAGCCAGCCAGTCTCACTTTTAATCCTACCATTCAGAGGCAGAGGCAGGCAGATCTCTGTGAGATCGAGGTTAGCCTAGGTCTACATGGTGGCTAGTTCCAGGCCAGCTGAGGATAAGGGAAGAACTACAATAAGTTAAATAAATAAATACTATTTTGATAAATGAAAATGATAGGAAATTTGAATTTCAGTGTCCATAAGTGTTGAGGGTTTTTGGTCAGTTCATTTGTTGAATGTTATGGATCAAACCTAGGGCCTTGAGTATGTGAGACAAGTACTCTACTAGTGATTTACATGCCCAGCCCAGTGTTCATAAAGATTTATTGAAACACAGTTACTTCCATTTGGTTTTTTGAGGGTTTTTTTTGTTTGTTTGTTTGGTTGGTTGGTTTTTTTTTTGTCTTTTTGAGACAGGGTCTCCCTTTAGTCCCAGCTGGCCTGGAGCTTGCTATGTAGACCAGGCTGGCCTTGAACTCTCCTGAGTGCTGGGATTAAAGGTGTGCACCACCACACCTGACCCATTTGGCTGCCTTTGATTCTCAGTAGAGATCTACAGCACTCTGGAAGAGCTGTAGAAAGAAGTAGAGCACTCTGGAAGAGCTGTAGAAGTGAGTTTCAGATAGACCTGGGCTCCAGAACGAGACCTTGTCTCAAAAAAGAATAAGGCTGGAGAGAAGGCTCAGTGGTGTTTTTTTTCTTGTTGTTGTTGTTGTTGTTATTGTTTTGTTTGTTCTGTTTTATTTTAAATACATTTTTTAATTTATTTTTGTATGTGTGTGAATGTACTGTCTGCATGTAGGTTTGTGGACCCGTGTCATGCAGTGCCGCGGAGGTCAGAAGAGGGCGTCGGATTCCCCTGGAACTGGAGTCAAAGACAGTTCTCAGCCGCCATGTGGGTGCTGGGGATCGAACCCGGGTCCTCTGCAAGAGCAGTTGGAGCTCTTAACTGCTAGGCCATCTCTCCAGCCCTTGTTTGTTTTGTGAGACAGGGTCTCCCTTTAGTCCCAGCTGACCTGGAGCTCACTATGTAGATCAGGTTGGCCTTGAACTCAGGGAGATCTGCCTGCCTCTGCCTCCTGAGTGCTGGGATCCAAGGCATGCACCACCACACCTGGTGCTCAGTGATAAGTAGTGCTTGTAGCTCTTCCAGAGAACCTGGATTCCAGCACCACCTATTCCTGGTGGTTCACAAAGGACTGAAACTTCAGCTCCAGATCTGGTGCCCTCTTCTGGTCTCCTCAAACACCCATGTACCTGTGACATAGAGACACACACATCAATACAAATGAAAATAGATCTTAAAAAAATCGTACAGGGGGCTGGAGAGATAGCCTAGCGGTTAAGAGCACCTACTGCTCTTGCAGAGGACCCGGGTTCGATCCCCAGCACCCACATGGCAGTTAAGAACCGTCCTTAACTCCAATTCCAGGAGAACTGCAGTTCCAGGGGAATCTGAAACCCTCTTCTGACCTCCGCGGCATTGCACAACACGGGTGCACAAACCTACATGCAGACAGTACATTCATACACATACAAAAATAAATTAAAAAAAAAAATAGTACCGGGCTGGAGAGATGGCCTAGCGGTTAAGAGCGCCGACCGCTCTTACAGAGGACCTGGGTTCGATCCCCAGCACCCACATGGCGGCCGAGAATCGTCTGAAACTCCGATTCCAGGAGAACTCCAGTTCCAGGGGAATCCGACGCCCTCTTCTGACCTCCGCGGCATTGCACGACATGGGTGCACAGACTTGCATGCAGACAGTACATTCATACACATACGGAAATAAATAAAATTAATAAAAAAAAATTAAAAAAAAA
>VZQC01007142.1:8562221-8575644 GCA_009823505.1 Rhizomys pruinosus | reverse complement strand
AGGATGGATCAGAGAGTAAAGGACCCACCTCCAGGATGGATCAGAGAACAAAGGACCCATCTCACAAATGGATTAGAGAGTAAAGGACCATCTCCAGGATGGATCACAGAGCAAAGGACCCGTCCCCCAGGATGGATCAGAGAGCAAAGGACCCACCTCCAGGATGGATCAGAGAGTAAAGGACCCATTTCCTCCAGGACAGATCAGAAAGTAATGAATCTGCCTCCAGGATGAATCAGAGAGAGAGAGAAAAAAAACAGAATAATAGAATGAATATCTGTCTATCTCTGTCTATCTACCTACCTACCTACCTATCACACACACATATAGATGGATAGATGGATGGATGGATAGATAACTCGAGAGAGATCTCATTGTGGGAGTCCTCTATAGGACTGATATATTTGGTGGGGATTTCTTATTTGGTTTTCCCATGTTGTTGATTTTTCTTTGTGCTTTCAGTGTGTGGATTTGATTCCTTTTGTTTGTAATCTGATGTGAAATTCAAATGTTTCTTCTTGAGAAAAAATAAAAATTAAAAAAATAATAAAGGGAAGTTATTGGGGCTGGAGAAATGGCCTAGCAATTAAGAATGCTGACTCCTCTTGCAGAGGATCCGGATTCAATCCCCAGAACACACATGGCAGCTGAGAACTTTCTGTAACTCCAATTCCAGGAGAACTCCAGTTCCAGGGGAATCAGACACCCTCTCTGACCTCCACAGCATTACACAACATGGGTGCACAAATCTACATGCAGACAGTACATTCATACACGTAATTAATTAATTAATTTAAAAATTAATTAAAAAAATAAAGAAGTCACTCAGTTTGGGCAAAGGCGTTCTTCATTCAGTGAGTTCACCTCACAGACTTAAGTCTCAACAAGTGAAGAAAGCTTCCAGGGACATGAGACCCTCAGGGCTTAGAGAACTGCCCCTGGATCTTGAACTCCAGCAACAAGCAGCCTCAGTCCATGCTGTGTGTGTCCTGTCACTTTCTGGGTCTGCCCAGGACCTCGTTCATCTTGTCACGTGTTCTGCCATTGAGTCACGGCTCCAGCTCCTCCTCAGTTCTTACACCTCTGAATTCCACAGGGATTACCTTGAGCTAACACCTTCCCTGCCAAGGGGCCTGACATTCAGATACATCAGACAGCTGGGCAGGTTGCCTTGCCTGCATGGACAACACCATTTGTTTCTGTTTTCATGTTCTGCTAGGACGTGAGTCTTACACAACTTTTGCTCACTCTATTGTTAGCACACTCTTGTTCTTGTTTTGATGCCATGGCAAGTGGAATTCTTTGTTCATCTTCTGTTTCCCAGGGTTCAAAAACAAATGCATATCTGTTATCTCAGCACTCAGGACACAGAGGCAAGAGTATTGAGAGACCAACCTAGGCTACATAGCAATTTCTAGACTAGCCTGAGCTGTACCACATGACCTTGTCTCAAAATACTGCTCCCAAGCACACAGACACACAGGAGGGCTGCAGAGATGGCTCAGCAGTTAAAAGCCCTGACTACTCTTTTTTTTTTTTTNGGCCTGGTTCTCATTGTAGTACACTTCTGTAAGTTTAGTGTTTTATGGGGGGGGGCATATTCTCTTGTTTTGTTGTTGTTGTTTGTTTTGTTTTGTTTTGCTTTTTGTTTGTATTATTTATGTTTTTGTACTATTCTTTGGGCCTATGGATGTTTTTGGTTGTTATGTTTCCAGTAGGAACTTCTACTCTGCTTTTGTTTAATTTAATTTTGGCTCTGTTTATATCGTTTTTATATTGTTATAGCTTGGTTGTTTTCCATTCAAGATTGGAAACTGAATGGGTGCACGTTTCAGGTTCTTGCAGTGTAGACTGGTCTGGGAGGATGGTGGGACAGGGTGGTAGGAAGGCTGATTAGAGTAGTAGGAAGGATGGTGTCTGTCAGACAGTTCAGAAGCTAAGGAGTTTAGCTAGTCTGTGTTAGGAAGCTAGTCCAGAGATCTGAGACAGAGGAATTGGAGCTGGCAAGGGACAGGGTGATAGAAATTGAATAGAGTTTCAGACACAGTGGGGAGCATCTGATTTTCCACTATCTGGCAGGACAGGTTGGTCTGGCTGGGCAAGAGCCAGGAAGGATGGGGGTAGTGCTTGCACCTTAGGAAGGATTTAGCTATCTATACTACAGTGTTTAGCTAATCAGTGTTAGGAAGTTAGTCCAGAGATCTGAGGCAGAGGAATTGGAGGCTGCCTGGGTTCAAGGCTGGTAGGGGACAGGGTAGGAGAACACCAGAGGAAAACATAGAGCACAGAGGATAGTCTTGACTTTTTCATCCATTATGCCATACATTTTGTCTTTGAAGAATTCATTCTAAGTTTTATCTTCAATTATTAAATCTAAAATGCAGTAGTTTATTTCCACTGTGAACACTGTTGAGAATATCATTACCAGATCTGCCTGCCTCTGCCTGTTGGCAGCCTACCATACAAACAATGTGTGCTGTACCACGCCCTAAGATGGCGCCGACTTCCTGAGTCGCTAGAACAACAAGCCGCTTCCCGCCGTTGCCTTTGCATTGGATAAACTGCGCATGACTACTACTCTCTGAGCCCGCGCCTTGGGCATGCTAATGAGGCATCAGGGCACTGCACCAATCCAGAGCATACACGAACCCTCTAGACTGCTATATAAGCAGTGCTTCTGCCCCATTTCGGGGTCCTTCTCACAAAAGAGCTGTGTGCACAATAAATACTGCTGCACAAGAATCCTGTTGTCTGCGTGAAGTTCTTGCCGGCGAGACTACTGCGCGGGACATCTGCCTCCCAAGTGCTAGGATTAAAGGCATGCACCACCACATAAGGCTTATATCCCTTTTAATACTGTGAGACATAGCATTTATAAACAGATTAACTCTTAATTGTGCAGATTTACTAAATAAATAATATTTATTTTCCATGTAATGAGATGGGACAATTATCTCAAGTACACTAGTATATACTGTGAGATGTTCATGCCAGCTTTGGAGCAGTCTTTGACTGATTTTCTTTGAGTGCTTAGAGGTACTTTACCTAGGCCTGGCAAATGTCCCCACATTTGTAACATGTGGAAATAAATTGTACCCTAGAATAGAAGTGATTATTCCTTAAAATGAACTTAAAACATAAGAACCAAGGACCATAGTGTAATTTAACAGTTTTAGCTCACATGACAGTTTACTTGTAAACAGCTCCATCAGCCCCTTGATAAAAACTCTAAATTAGAGAGATGAAAACTTAAATCAGAGTAAAATATGACTCTAAACTTATAACAGTCAACAAAACAACATTTTAAACTTCACAATTTAAACAGTACTGAGGTCATCTAGCTGTGAGATAAATTTTCCTATTTTTAATTTATGATTAAATTGGGTTAGCTATGACTCAGAAATTGTACAGTAATTATCTTTACATTTTTAAAACCATCTGGGTAGATTTTTGTATACACATGTTTTAACAAAGGTGCTGTTCATGAAGCAGCCTGCATCTCATAGCTACTGACAGGCACCCTACTGGGTCATTAGAGACAAAGGTCACCATCCTAGATAAGCCTGCTGGAGTCTGGACCCAGAGTCTAGTGTGGGGCCCTTGAGCCCATACTGTATGGCCTGTCACAACAATTGGTCTTTGATTTGTACAGCTTACAAAAGCATTAGAAAAATAACCTAGAAACCTTGGCTGTGCTAGGATAGAAGGCATGCTAGGATTAAAGGTAAGGACCACAACCTCTGGCTGGGGAACTTCCAGGAGTGGCCAGACCAGCACAACAGCAGTTCAAACCCAGGGAGTTATGTTTGCTTCCTAAGAGGAGGAAGGCGGTGGGGAGAACAGACAGGAAACACAATAAAGCCCATTAGCTGCCCCAGGAGGGGTAGCTCTCTTACCCTGGAGGCAAGAAACAGGACTGCCCCAGGCCATTCTGGTATCAGTTTTTCACCCAATCCAGACAAAGATATCCACATGCCTTTGTCTCCTGAGTGCACACACACAAAAACTTAGATGCACGCTTAGACACTTGGAAGAACAGTTACCATAAACACAAGACATAGTCAGATGAAGAGAGGAAATGCTGCATGCATGGAGCTGACACCCTATTGGTCCCAGAACCAAAAATACAGATCCTTTGCCTGGATTTCAAATCACTGAGGTGAACCCCATGTTCACATTTTTACCAGTGGAGAGTTAGGGTGTCCCCCATCTCCACACTCAAGGAGCAATACTGCATCCATTTTCTCCTAATTGATCACCCCAGACCAGAAACTCAAGTTTAAACAAAGCCAAAATGAAAGTAAACAGAAAAAATGAATTGAGATCTTTCTTACTCAAAAGACACAGCCAGCCAAATGAGATGTCTCTAGTCCCTCCTGTGGGAGAGAGAATCCTGGGCCCCCCTCCAAGGGTATATTGGTGGGGGCAAATGAGTATCCTTAGCATGGGCAGCTGAAGGGAGTTTGGGGGGGGGTTAGGATGGGGGAACCTTCCTCATCCGGGTAAAAGTCAGGGACACAGGCAGGGCCAACTTCTTGGTGTTCTTGTGGCAGGCTGAGCTATGCTCACACAGAACATTCTTCACAGAGGAGCCCTTAAGGTTTGTAATCATGGTGAGGAGGGGCAATGCAAACAGCCTCCACCCAAATGAATCCAAGTCTGGAGATTTCACTTTAAGGCCACGTGTCTGGAGGAGAGCCTTAAGGGCAGCCATCTGTGGCTCCTGAACCTGGGGAGGGATGTTCCCCATGAGAGCAGGAAATGAGAAGTGAGGTTAAGTGTTGGACTGAAGAACCAACAAAGCAGCAGCACAGGAATGTATGTCCCTAGCCAAAGGCAAACACACAGAAAACTAGAGACAAGAGAGGTGGGTTGGGGGTGGGGGTGGGGGCCGGGCGCTCACCGTAATGTCAGGAAAAACAAAGAACACAAAAGGGGGCCTACTCACTGATCAAGGAATGGGGTGCCTCTCCAGCAAGAGGTGGGGTGGGATGGGGGGTATTGGAAAACCACATTGGGCACCAGATGTAGACAATCCCCCAGGCCTGCTGGGGAATTTCGGGATTCAACTGTGAAGAAAAGGAAGTGGGAGATGCAGAGTCAAGACACAGACCCTGGGAATCAAGTGAATGCAGACAGAGGGTGAGCTGTCATGGATTCATTTATTGGGAACAGGGTTAGGGTTTATGTACTGTTTGCATTCCTGCTCTCCTCTGACCAACTTTTGCTATTTGTATGGTCTCGCCTGCCTAGGGCAGGTTATGTTGATGAGGGACAAGCTCTGTGCATGCATAGTTTTCAGTATCCTGGCTACCACAGATAGATAGATAGTAAGATGGACAGAGAGAGAGAGAGAGAGAGAGAGAGAGACAAACACATGGGGTATGTTTGGTAAGGAGCTCAGTGCCAGACAGAAGAGAACTTCCTCTGGGTGGTAGGTGAGAGTGATCCAGAAGATTCCTAAAATAACAAAGGCCTTTACTAAACACAGAGAGGACTTTGGATTCAGGACTTGGAGCAATAGAGCAGGAACTGACCTAGAATACTTCTATCTAATATTTAGGTCCTATAATCCTAGATGTTAATATGCAAATTGCTAAGGGAGAAATTCAATCAATGGTCCAACCCAGCCCTAAAGGTTAATAACAATAATAACTGGCAGAGCAAGCTACACCAATAGGTGTAGTGGTGGCTCTGTTATCTGTGTGATTATCAATAGCTACCTTATTAGACTTAAAGCCCTTTCAATGAGCATGAACCGATGGGTGGCATTGCAAGTTTAGCCAAATGCACATGGTTGGAGAGGACATAGAACCTAGAGAAAACCCTAGCTGTGTCATATCTCTAGACAAATGATATGTCTTACCATAAACCAAACATAAATCCTTATATTCACAGACAAGCATATCATGCACCAATCCTTGAGGAAGCTTATTATTGCAACAGATGCATTTTACTGGAGAGTTTCAAATCTTGCCACATAGAGTATATACATATGATAGATGTACAGTCCTGGGTGACATATCTACAGTGAACCTCTGTACCTAAGGCTCATTGAACATAGCAGAGTGGAAGTTAGAGAAAAACAATGCATCCTTCAACCCACACCAGTAAAACTTCCTCATACAACAAAGTGTTATGCACCCCACACAAATAAAGCTTCCTCATACAACAAAGTGTTATGCACATTGAGGGTACAACTGGCCAAGCTTTAAAGAATAAGAGACTGTACAGTGTGTATATCCCTCAGTAGAACTCCTATATTGTACCTCACCCACCCATGATCAGATACAATTTCAGAAGAGGTTTAGGAAAGAGTGCAAGAATCAGGGCTGATTCATGAACACCAGGGAGCAGAAGCTTTCAGGCCACTGAAAGCATGCACATGTGAATTTGTGAACTTGGTGGCATTGAGAATAGTACCTAGGGCAACTCAATTAAACATGGGTCCAGAGACGAGGAGAAAAATGGTGGTGGGCCTGTTCTAGACTGAGAAATATTTGGAGGCTGTTTGCTACTGGGTGATGGAGAGTATGCCTTACTTACAATGTCCAGATAGGCTGAATGGACTCCAGTGGATGAATGTGTACTTATGGGCATCTTAAAGTTTGATTGGATAAGACTTACCATGTATGGTGAAATACATGAGGTCTGGTGGGAGTTGGAGGGACACTGATGGGGGAAAGGGTCTAAATTTGATTAAGTATCAGAAGATCCAGTTAGAATTTGGGGCTAGTTCTCAGCTAGCACCCCTCAGGGCACCATGTGGGTGGGAGTCATGGGATTTCTCTGACCCTCTCCTATGAAGGAACAAGAAATGTGGCCCAGGTACAGGATGCTAGGCAGAGCAACAGTATGTAGAGTTGGAGAACTGGAGGTCTGTGATTGGTTCTGGGAACTGACATCATTTTGCTTATAAAAGCAAGCTGCAGGGCTGGAGAGATGGCCTAGGACCCGGGTTCGATCCCCAGCACCCACATGGCAGCCGAGAACCATCTGAAACTCCAGTTCCAGGAGAACTCCAGTTCCAGTGGAATCCAACACCCTCTTCTGACCTCCGTGGCATTGCACGACATGGGTGCAGACAGTACATTCATACACATACAGAAATACATAAAATTAATAAACAAATAAAGTATCTCACAGGTTTTGCTAAAAAAAATAATAAAGCAAGCTGTAGTAGGCAATAATTCAAATTACCATCATTATAGAATTCCCAGTGTTATTTTTGTGTGCATACAGGCCGAAGCAAGCCTGAGTTTCCAGTGGGTTGGACAGCAGTCCTTTAGACCACCAATCTGGATAGCTGGTGTGGTGAAGTGAATTGTGAGTACACATAGGCTGAAGATAGACAATGAGCCATCAGCCTGGAGTTCCTGTCCATGGGCCAGCAGTCTTTGGGCAGGTGGATGAAGCATGACTAAAGTGGGAAATGTTCCATTGTCCCACTTTTTGCATCCAACTCAGGCTAAGAACCTGAGTTGGATGTAACCAACTGACCTCTGCCAAGGGTCAGTTCTCTATAGTGGCCACAGGTGGATACTGTGCTCCCCTTCCCTTAGCAGGACCACCCTGTACCTGCTCATGGCAAAGGAAGCTTCCTACAATTAAGAACTGTTCTATGAAACTACAAAACTTAACAAAAAATGTTTATAAAAAAGAATGTTGCTACAGAATAAATACATTCACTATCAAAATTCTAATACAGTTCTTCACAGAAATTGAAAAATTATCACAAAATCATCCATATGGAACGTGAAAGGCAAAGAACAAACAAAGCAATCCTGAACAGTAAGAACACCTCTGTAGGTATCCGCATGCATGAACTCAAGCTATACTACAGAATCCTAGTAACAATCACAGAACAGTTCTGAACGAAAAACAGACACAGTGATGAATGGAATAGAATTCAGGACCCACATAGTAAACTCACTCATACGTGCATCCATCTGAATTTGACAAACAGGCCAAAAATATACATTGGAGAAAAGACAAATTTTCCAACAAATGGTTTTGTTCAAACTGGATAGACACATTTAGAAGAATAAAACTAGAACATGTTTCTCACCTTCCAAAAAACTAAGCTCCAAAATATCAAGGACCTCAACATAAGACAACATAACCTGAATCTAATAGAAGATAAATTGGGAAATATGCTTAAACTTATTGTCACATGAATGGACTTTCTGAATGTGACCCTAAAACACAGGTTTTAAGAACACCAGTTGATATGTGGGACCTCATGAAACTAAATTAAAAAGCTGTGTGGTAAAGGACACTGTGGTGGTTTGAATGTGTATCCCCCCATAGGCTCTAGGTATTCAGACGTTTGTCTCCAGTTGGTGGCGCTGTTTTGGGAGGTCTTGGGGTGTGTGGCCATGCTGGAGGAAATGTGTCACTGGGGGCAGGGCTTAGAGAGTTTAACAAGCCTCCTGGTCTACAGTTGCCCTCTCTCTGTTTCCTGTGCTCTTTGCGAGATGTGACCCTCGGCCTGTCACTCCAGCTCCAGCCGCCATGCCTCCCACCACAATGGACTCTAATCCCCTGGAACCGCCAATCGTAAGCTCAAATAAACTCTTCCTTTTATGAGTTCCTTGGTCATGGTCTTTTATCACAGCAACAGAAAAGTGACTAATACAGACACCATCAGTTAAGTGGATGAGGTAGCTTAAAGAAAGAGAAAAAAATTCTCAAAATATCTAACAGAGGGTATCTAGAAAGCACAAAACCTCAAAAACCAAGAATGGTACTGAAGAAAGAATGCTCCAAAGATTAAATATAAATGTTAGGATATGGCACAATCCCCCAGACAAATAAAGAGAACACAGGACTTTAGGCACTCCAGGATAAAGTTTACTTCAGGGTATCAAGGGCTAAGCTCAAATGAATATAGAGTCAGCACTGAATGGTGTCTGGCCAGGGAATTTAAAGGAGGAGGTAAGAACTCAGGTAGGGGGTGGGGGAAGGGTGTTAAGCAGAATTCTCCATCTTTTCAAAAGGGTGGAAGATTCCTGACTATTCTGTGATGGCCTGCTGCTCCATAACCAAAGGCAGGCAGGGAGAGGAGGTTTGGCCTTGAATGCCTCTGCATTTCAAATGGACTCCAGCCTTTGCAGAATTCATACCCTGACAATAAATATGTTCAACATCTTTATCCATCAGGAAAATGCAAATTAAAACTATTTTGAGATTCCATACAGCCCAGACAGGATGGCTAAGATTAAAATAATATGAAAAATCTGAGCATGGTAAGGGTATGTGAAAAGGAAACATTGATTCACAGCTGGTGGGAGTGCAAACTGGTACAGCAATTATGGAAATCAATATGGAGGTTCCTCAGAAAGCCAGAAATAGATCTATGACATAATCCAGTTCTACCATTCTTGGACATATATCCAAAGGAGTCTATATTCTCCTACATAAATACCTGCTCACCCATGTCCATTTCCATTCTCTATACAATAGCCAAGGAATGGAAACAGCCTAAATGTACATCAGCAGATAGATGGCTAATAAAGGAGTGGTAGATTTACACCATAGAATATTATTTATCTGTAAAGTAAAAAAAAAAGAAAAAAAAAACAAAAAAAAAGAATTATTATGCGGCTGGAGAAATGACTCAGCAGTTAAGACACTGATTGTTCTTGCAGAAGACCCGGTTCAAATCCCATCACCCACAGGATGACTAACAACCGTTTGGAACTCCTAGTTCTGGTGGATCCAATGCCGTCTACTTTCCTCCTCAGAATTGCACAACGCAATTGGTCCACTTGATATGCATGCAGGCAGTAAACTCAGCACATAAAAGTGAAGAGAAACAGAAAGAAAAAACGTATGTAGTCCTCAGGTAAATGGAAATTAGCTAGAAACATCACCTGATGGAAGAACCCAGACCCAATTATGGACATTTTGATTTATTTTCTCATCTTATGTGATGTAGACGTTGTATCTTATAGGAGATGTATTTTTCATTGTGTAATAACAAGAGAGGATCGGTAAACTAGTAAGGGGCTATGGTCCAGGGTACTTTCAAAATAAGGGAACTAGAACTTAGTGATAGAAAGAGGAATAATGGAATACAAAATGTTAAAATGGGGTTGGGATTTGGAAGACAGAAAATAGAGGCACACAGGGGAGTGGTAACTTATACTAGAGGACGTGTTGACTAAGTCTATGGGGGAATCTTGCCTAAAATTTAAATGCAATCCACACATATAAATATTTCCCTGTCACATAGTGACAGTCCTCCTAGTAGATATCAACAGCTAACAAATAAAATGTCCAGTGCCTCGAATGGGTTGCCTGTTTTGTAGGTGCTGGCCAGGGAAGTGCCATAGATGAAAGGCTATTGCCAATGCTCTTGATTATCTCCAGAACTAATAATAAGTTTTTGATCTGGCCTGAAGAACAAACAAAATTGTATTGAGATCCAATAGAATGTGGAGACAATACAGCAGGTACTTACTTAGATATCATCTGCACTTCCTATCTTTCATGGCATTAGAAAGTGCTATGCAACTTATCATAGGAGAGAGGTAATCACAGTTTCATTCTACTGAGAACCCTGTGAAGATACAGTAATAGCCAATAGTAAGACATGTCCATTGGTGACATAGTGGTACAAATGTCAAGAGAGTAACCAACCAAGTTCTAATGTATTTTAAGTCTCACCCCACAACCTGAATCTTGTGTTAGCATCACTCTACTCAGGGGCCAAACTATGTGTTAGAGAAGAACATATGCCCTACGGCTTAGCTAGTTAATATTATAACTGGTTAATAGTGTAGAATTAACTGACTAGTCTTTAATGAATTATCTTTATACTCATAGAAAAGTATATCTTTAAACCCTCATCACATTAGCTTTTTTTGTTCAGAAGATGGTGATTAACACAGAGAATACACAATTGGTTATAGGCAATTATATATATCAGAATATAATTATATAATTCTCTACTATATATATGTAAAGGGTGCATTTTAAAAGTAGCATATTGTGCTTTTTGTGTTTAACCCAATATTGTTATAGTTCTATGGCTCTGAATAGATTACACAGTTGATTCAGACCTAAGTGAATCAGTGAAAGTTTATGATGCAATTGGAAACTTCTCTGTTTCTTTTTATTTTTCCTAATGACACAGCAGCTTCACATTGAATAAAGAATTGAACAAAATGTTCCTGTCTGGTTTAGCTTTCTTTGAATTCAACAAAATTTTATTCCCTGTCTCCCATTATTTTTTACAGTGTGTTACAGTGATCACAATATGACTTCCACTTACAGCTTTTATTACACTCCCAAATAAATGTAATAAAAATTAAACTGTAAGAAATGTAATAAAATGTAATAAAAATTAATAATTTCAGCTGCTCTATATCAAATGCATTCTGCTTTTATTGGTTTGTGTATGTTGAGTTTGTTAAATAGCACATTATTATTTTGTGTAGAAATATTTATATATTTATCCGTATATTTGCTCTTTCTACTGCCTATTTCTTCTTGCATTCTCTATTTCTTATTTGTTTTACTACTGTTACACACAGAATTCTACTTTATGACACTATTTGTGAAGGTTTTTCTGGTGCCTCAAAACATTTGTTTTTTAGGAAAAAATATCTGTTTTCTCTTACTGTGGCTCATTTGATATTAGTGTTACTTTCCCTCCCCTTCTGCTTTGTAGAATTTCTCTCTCTATTTAAATTATAATAATTGATACCATTAATATTGTTTGACAATATGTTCCACATTACAAATCATGTCTTTTCTGTATGTCATATGTGCTCGGGGAAAGCTAGAATCTATGGATTGCTTGAAAATAGTTCATGTTTTTGTCCTATAGACTATTGCAATTTATATAATTTAGGATTAAAGAAATAATAATATTTTAGTGTAGATGTAGGTGAGTAAGTTATAATAAAATGTTTCTTAGTTTTGTCTAAGATCAGGCTAATTCCCGGTCTCTTTAAATATTATATAAACTATACATAGAAATTAACAATATGGAATATCCCATAGTGCCTGTATTTTACCTTAGCTTTATTTCAGAGAAATATACTATCTCCCAATGAGTAAATAAATGTACATATATGTACCCAAATCATTGTGTTTTGGTATAAGCATAAATGATAGTTCTATAAATCCATTTTGTATGGCGGGTTTTCTATTTTGTTCTGTTAAGTGTGTAGTGTGATGCTAAGATACATTGTTCATGTATGATGAAAGGTGAGTAAGCCTTCTTAATACCATTATAATAACTCATATACAATCAGAACTCCATGTCATTATAATGCCTCATATACAACAAGACGTGGAAGAATATTTGTTGAATAAACATATGAAAATATAATATAGGTGGATAAAAGAATGCATACTTTGAGCCGGTCATGGTGGCACATGCCTTTAATCCCAGCACTTGGGAGGCAGAGGCAGGCAGATCTTTGTGAGTTCAAGGCCAGCCTGGTCTACAGAGTGAGTTCCAGGTCAGCTGGGGCTACAGGGAAACCCTGTCTAGAAAAGACAAAAAATAAAAAATAAAAAAAAGAATGAATACTTTGATCTAGATTTTCTGACTCAAAACATTCTCAGATTTCATTGAAATGCATTGTTATGATCTGGGTGCCTGTAGTTATACAAATTAACAGTAATTTCTGGTCATGTAAATTCCCACTAAATGGGATGAGTTCAAGAGATGCACTTTGTTTATGCTACTGATGATTGGCATATGCTTCTGTCTCAACAGCTTGCCAGAGAATGAAGATTATTGTGAAAAAATTAAGTACCTTGTAAAATAAAAGTTACTCCAATGCCAACCTTCCAAAAAAGTCTGCTCCATGATATGAGAAGACTCAGTGCCTTATAGATTTATCATGAGATACTGAGAAAAGCAGTGAGCTTCATTCTCAAACTCAATGTTTGAAATAAACCAAAACAAATACCAGATGAAAGAGAAAAGAGAAGGCATTAAGGCTCTCCTCCTTCCTCTTCTCCCCCTAAAAAAAAAATAAATAACAGCAAACAGCTATTACAACCAAATATGAAGGTAAACTACATCAGAGTGAGACATCATAAAGTAATCCACCAGCAGACAGGCTGGTGGAAGCACAGGCTACAACACTTTCAGATCTATAGGAGTCAATGAAGTATTAAGCCTCCCCTGGTTTATACCTGAAGTTCTCAGGAGGTTCATTTTGTATGTAAATTCTGTTTCTTTTACACTGTTCAACTTGCTTGACTTTTTTCCTTTAGTATACTGAGCGACTAATTGATTAAAGTACCTTAGCATTTGCCTCCAGTCTTTTTGTATCCTCTTCCACTGTTCTAGTGAAGAAATAATTGTCAAATCATAAATTTGACTCTATGCTATGACATGATAAAGAATTTATGAAGTCTAATGGAAAAAGAATGTGTTAGCACTCATATAAACATC
>VZQC01007142.1:8432730-8562091 GCA_009823505.1 Rhizomys pruinosus | reverse complement strand
CCCCACACCTGGCTTTTTTTTTTTTTTTACTTTTCTTATATAAAGAAATGTTGGACATTAGTAGAATAATTCAAATATTGAGTGTTGAGATATATTAGTATTTGTTATTAACACAAAGCCTAACTCATATTTTACTGTGAATTATTTCTAGTTTAGATAAAATTTTCTACATTTTTAGATAAATATCTCAAACTATTTCTGATGATATACATTTTTTCTGTGAAATAAATCCGTATGGTAATGATTTGTGTGTAGTTGGTATTATATTAACCACAAATCTCTTTTCTGTTCCTTTCCCTTTTCCTGTCCTTCACTGCATTAATGTAAGCATGTGCATATTCATGTGTGTATTGAAGTGGTTGTATGTACATGTATGTGTTGGTCAGAGGCCAACCTTCAGTGTCATTGCACAGGTGCCTTCCATCTTTTGTGGGGCATAGTCTTCCAGGCCAGGAGCAGAAAGAACTGGCCAAGGAGCTTTCGGGGATCTCTCTCTCTCTCTCTTTCTCTCCCTCTCTCTCCAGCTTTCATGTCATAGCTACTTTTATGTTTTTTAAAAATATTTTAGTCAATTTTTGTGGATTTCATACAGCACATCTTAATCATATTTAGCACCCCTCCCTCTGCACTCATTCATAGCTTGCTCACAGGCCTTCATGCATTTTGTCATATCTGCTCAGGCTGATTGAGTCAAGTGTGTGTGTCCAGATGTCCTTCAGTGTCAGTTCATCCACTGGAACCTGTTCAGTCTGTCTAGCGTCACTCACTTATTGAAGATCAACTCCCCTTAACTCAGCAGAAAAGTAAGAGCTTCGTTTAATTACAGAATTTATCTAAAAATAAAATTTTCTTTTTAAAGTATGCATTTTTGAGATGAGGTTAATAGTGGTTTTGGAAGTCAGGATCACACACAATAACTAGAATAAAGTCTAACCATAAGGACACTATTCAAGGAAACATAAACAAAGGCAGCAAATAAAGGAAATACTATAGAAACATGTAGCGTATTAAGTTCAATCTTTTATTAAAATTTTTTTTATTAATTTTTTATTTATTTATGTGCATGAATGTGCTGTCTGCATGCAAGTTTGTGCACCCGTGTCGTGCAATGCCGCGGAGGTCAGAAGAGGGTCTCGGATTCCCCTGGAACTGGAGTTCTCCTGGAATTGGAGTTTCAGACGGTTCTGGGCCGCCATGTGGGTGCTGGGGATCAAACCCGGGTCCTCTGCAAGAGCAGTCAGCGCTCTTAACCGCTAGGCCATCTCTCCAGCTCCTAAGATCAATCTTCTAATCCTTTAGCATCAGTCTTTTTGTTTGAGTCTTCTAGCAGCTGATCTATCTTATTCTCAGACACTATAATTTACCATTTTTATATATCACTTTCTGTCCATTATTGAGTAATATACAACAAAATGACTTTATGCAAAATGAGAAATATTTTATTCATTTGGGGAAAACACTGTTATTTCTATTACAAAGCTCTGCCAATATTTAAAATAGGAGCAATCAGAATTTGATAACACAACCTCATAAACATGCAAAATTTTAATGACATAAATTTACCACTTTTGGTCTTCAAGAATATATCCAGGAATAAATAGCTGAACCCACATTGCAGAATTTCCTCTGGGAGTATCTACTTATCTCTTATCCTGAGTTTCTTCTGTCCTCATGGGTCCACCTACATTAACTTTGATTTTGAAGGATAACAAAATGCCTGGATGTGGTTATACAAGTATACATTACAGGCTGAGTGATCTTAATTTACACAGAGAATAAAATATAACCAAATTTTACAGAAGTTGGGAAGAGAAGTTTAGTTATCAGATAATCTGAAGGTGGAGTTATGGATGGGGAAAACCAAGATATTACTCCAAATGTACAAAAATTAAGGAGAATATGCCCTAGGACTCCATTATATAATATAGATCCTATAGTTAATACCTATATAATGTGCATTTTGAAACTTCTGGAAGAGCTTTGAGAAATACGCATAATTATCACTTCAAATAAATAAAACATAGAACAAAGGTAAACAATTTTGGAAGTTAAGAGAATGGACTAAAGGTGAAATGGTTAGGTCATGCTTATCTCACATTTATTTTTCTGTAATGAATTCATAGCCTTGCCTCCTTCTCCATTTGACAAGTGCAGTCCTCTCCCTTTATCTCGTGGTTTGATTCTCCATGTTTTCAGTTTTCCATTGTCACTTGTGGCTCAAAATTTTATTTAAAAATTCCAGAGATAAAATTCATAACTTTTAAACTTCAAGACATTCTGAATAGGATAATCAAATCCTTTACCCCATCTGTTCAGTCCTGCCTGGTGTTAGGTTATGGAGCCCTCCCCCCAAAATAAAGGACCAGGAGGTTTAGGCTCTCCAGAACAAAGTTTAATTCAGGGTAGCTGGGGCTAGGTTCAGGGAATAGATAGAGCCAGCACTGACTGGCATCTGGCCCGGGAATTTAAGGGAGAAATTGGGATTAGGATTTAGTGAGAGTGGGGTTAGGTAGTGCACTTTGCAGAAGTCTCTGGCTTTAAAATGGCAGAAGATTCTTGAATATGCTCTGAAGACCTGTTTTCCCATAACCAAAGACTGGCCTGATAGAGCAGGATTCTGGGCACCACCTGGTCTTAGATGCTCTGCATTTCAATGGGCTTCAGGAACTCACATCCTGACACCTGGGACTAGAATCTCCCCTTTGTCTAGTTTCACAGGGTTGCAGCTAAAGAGCACCCCCCCAACTGGGGATTGCCAAAGGAAGGAGTGTCCAAGTGGATTCTTTTGGAGAAACTTCAGAACAGAAAGGAAAGAGAGTTGGATTCCAATAGAAAGCCTAGAGCTAAGAGAAGTCAACACTCCTAGCAAAGGAGTAAAGGAGAAAACAAATCAATCAAACAAACAACAAAGTGTATCTGAAGGAGGCAAGCAAAGCAAGCCTTCAACACAGCGAAGAGGTATTTGGGATTCAAATTAGAATACAGGCAAGGNTGTGTTGAAGGCTTGCTTTGCTTGCCTCCTTCAGGATACCTTTGTTGTTTGTTGATTGATTTTTTTTTTCTCCTTTACTCCTTGCTTATGGAGTGTTGACTTCTCTTAGCTCTAGGCTTTCTATTGGAAGTCCAACTCACTCTTCCTTTCTGTTCTGAAGTTTCTCCAAAGAATCCACTTGGACACTCCTTCCTTTGGCAATCCCAGTTGGGGGGGTGCTCTTTAGCCTGCACCCTCGTACCTGTGCTTCAGGTGGTCTTGGTAGATCATGGATCAAGACTCACACAAACCCACCTTTTATACCATCTGGGATAACTCTGCCCCCACAGCCACACCAGCCAATCTGGCCAAAGATCAACAAAGACAACAAAATCCAATCAAACAATCCACCTGGCTGAACCACCCAGCTTTTACCTGTGCTTCAGGTGGTTTTGGGAGATTCCCACTAAATTTATTTCTATAGTGACAAATTTCAAGTACAAAAATCTGTATATGCCAGGCATGGTGGCACATGGCTTTAATCCCAGCACTAGGGAGAAAGAGGCAGGCGGATCTCTATGAGTTCAATGCCAGCCTGGTCTACAAAGTGAATTCTAGGACAGCTGGGGCTATGGGGAGACCCTGTCTCAAAAAGACAAAAAAAAATCTGTATCCATAGGCATACCTCTTACGTTTGCCAAATATTAACATTCCTCCAATTTAGGTTCCTTTTCTTTGGTTTGACTTTTGGGTAATGTGCTTTACAAACAAGGACTTATTTGAAACATAAGAAAAGGTGAGGGGTTCACTTGAAATGTTGGCAGGTGAACAACTTCTTAATAGTGAAGGGAACCAACCACACGTGCTAATCCAGAAGGATCCTTGTAAATTGCAAGCAGAATAATGTAGAATTTGAGGAGGCAAAATAGGTTCAGGGTGGCATCCCACATATCTTTAGGTAATAAAACATCCCAGTTGATTGCAATTTTCTCACAGCTAAAACATATATGTAGAGTATATGACATCTATTTATAAGAGCAAGTTTTGAGCATTATGCTGTTAAAAACCTTAAATATTCTTATGCATAACTGAAACTCAATTTGTGACTCCAGAAATATATTTGTTATGACTCAGGAAATACTCTGAGTAATAGATCTCAGCTGTTTCCTTTAAAACTTGCAAGTTTATCTAATCTGTGGTTCCCATTGCCATTTTGGTAAGAAATATGTAATGATGTTATTTCCATCTTTACCATACTGAAGCATAATGCTTCAAATATTCTTTGATGACTTGGAAAGCATTAGTATTACCTGGTAACAATCCCCTATTCGGTAAAAATGGATGGTGACTTCCAGCTGACTGATTTTGGAGCCCTCCTGAAGCTGTGCTGGCCTGCCAAATTAATGAACGGCTGTACCACCTGCCTAGGAGGAGCAAGTGTGATTCATTCTGTTAGCCCTGCTGATGCTGCCATGGTGCTAAACAGATTTGGAGCAAAGAAGCCTATGTTAATTAAAACCTAAAAGGAGCATAATGAATTTTCCTAAAAACAAGTTTGGCATTTGCACCCTTAGTCATTTGGACTGACAATAATTATCAAAATATCCAAGGGAATACCTTCGAAAGGTATCTACTTGTTTACTGTCTTTTCTGGTGAATAGAAAATCTGTCAAGGTTTTAAGGTGTTAGTCAAATTACAATTTACCTGAACAGAAAAAGCAAGTAGTAAGCACAGTAGTCTTCCAGATTCTCTGGAATTACAATATTTGACTTTGAATTTTATCAAGTTATGTAAGAACCAAAAAAAATTGCTAGATAAAGAAGATATTGATTTTCTTGGGGGGGCGTTAATGCTTAATAATCATCTTGGTGTGATTCAAAAGATTTTTAAGAACTTCATGAAACTTATATTCTTTATAAAATGTAAACTTACCCATCTCCATGATGGATCAGAGAGCAAAGGACCCTCCTCCAGGATAGATCAGAGAGCAAAGGACCCTCCTCCAGGATGGATCGGAGGGAAAAAAAAAGAAATAGAATCAATAGAACAAATTATCTATCTATCTATCTATCTATCTATCTATCCATCTATCTATCTATCTATCTATCTATCTATCTATCTATTATTATCTATCTATCTATCTATCTATCTATCTATCATCTATCAAGAGATCTGTGTCCTGGGTTACCTCCAGAGAGATCTCATTGTGGGAGTCCTCTATAGGACTGATAGTGTTTAGTGGGGATTTCTTATTTGCTTTTCCCATGTTGTTGATTTTTCTTTGTGCTTTTGGCATGTGGATTTGATTCCTTTTGTTTGTGATCTGACATGAAATTTAAGTGTTTCTTCTTGCAAAAAAAATAAAAAAATAAAACATAAAAAATGTAAACTTTACTATTAGGACTGTTTTTTATTGAGATGGATGATGTAAGGACTCCATGGACTTAAGAGCCCTAAAAATGCTTTCTGTTCTAAGCATTTCAATTCCTTGGAAAAACAACAAAACCACTCAACTCTGAGCATGTGGCGCAGACATTCCACAGAGGCAGTATCAGCGATGCCAACATCAGCTGTCAATTTGAGTGCCCATTGACTTCCCACCTCAGCTCTCCCGTGGACCCTTATGGGCCAAGTCTACTCCACACTCCCAACCCGCACCTTTCCTTCTTTTTTTTTTTTTTCTTCTTCCACCTTCATTCTACTTTTGTTATTTTCTTGAGAGTTTCATGTCTAGCTAAAGAACAGTGGGGTGGGGGAGGGGGAATCAAAGAGAATGTTTTCCTTTTCAATAGTTTGCTCTAAGTCCAAATATGTCTCATTGAAAAAAGACCACAAAAAAAAAAAATGGGAATGATGCAGAACTTTTGGCAAGGAACTTTGAAACTTTAAAACAGTTGAAGACCTCAAAATGTTTGAGTCTGCCTTTGGCATGTGCCTATGGTGGCCTATTGTCTTTGTTTATGAGGTGAAATTGAAATGATAATTTCAATAATCACTTTAAAGTTTTCTTGTATTAGCTTTTTATAAGTTTACTGAGGTACTTGTAGTCTCTTACTAAAAGCACTGAAATTATTGTTTAGTTTCAAAGAAAGAAAAGGGAAAAGATACCTATTAGAATTTGCCTGAGTGTTTATCTTGTGGTGTAAAAATGAATTATGCAGTTAAAACATTGCTTCCTTGTTCCTCAGCACCTCTAAAGGAATCTCTCTTAGAGGTGAACTGACTGTCACGCAAGGAAAGTGGTCATGCCATTGAGCCCTGATGCTGCTTCCCAGTTCCTCTGCCACTTGTGTCATCTCGCTGCTGTGTCAGAAGCAATTGCACTGACAGCTTCAAATTGGGCACTATCCTGCACAGGTAGTTTTCTTGGATTGTTAATAAACCTGCATAATTTTGGAAGTAGAAAATAATAATGTAGTAAAAATCAGTTGTTCTAATTCATTTGGGGGAAATAGCATTCTTCAACAAGTTACAAAAGGCAGATTTCAGCTGGGCGTGGTGGCACACACCTTTAATCCTAGCACTCAGGAGGCAGAGGCAGGCAGATCTTTGTGAGTTCAAGACCAGCCTGGTCTTACCAAGTTGAGTGATCCAGGCACTCTGTAGCTGGGGCTACAGGGAAGAACCCTGTCTTCGAAAAGACCAAAAAAAAAAAAAAAAAAAAAAAGAAAAAGAAAAGGTATTCTGTATTATCCATCTGTGTGTGTCCCTGGATACCTTGTAATATGCTGTAAGTAATCAATAAACATTTATTGGATAAATCAACAAATTTAAGTCAGGACAAAACAATTTTCAATTTTTTGGCACTCGAGGACAATTTTATTGTTAAATAAAAAAACAACAAAACAAAACAACCAGGGGCAGGCAAACTGTAGATCTCAGCAGCTGCCCAGAGGAGAACAAGAAAGGAAAAAAACAAAACAAAACTCATGTTCTTTGAGTTCAGTCAGAATAGATGTCAGCCACATAGTGAAGAGGGGGCTTTAAAGAAAGAGTCAGTAAGCATAGAGTGTTAGGAAAAGCATGGTTCAGACAGAGGTGGAAAGGGAAAAGCTAAACTTCTGTGAATAAGTCAGGAAAGTGGGCAAACTAGTCCTGTAAGCTACTTTGATAAGGGCTAGGAATTCTAGGAAGGAAATGGACATTGGTTTACTAAAGGGATAATTATTCTGCCCATCTCTTTAGCATGGCTTAGAGTGAACCCATCTTTCTTGGGGGGGCCCTGCCTTCCTGAGGCTGGTCCCTTAGGCAGATCATTGACCAGCTCACCTGGAATATTAGGTCTTCACTGAAGCCATAGAGGTCCCTTAATGGGCCTTACTGCAGCTGTGTCATTTCCCACTCTGAAGAGGTAGTCCAAAAATCATCTAAGAGATGAGCTGAGATTGGGGAATGGCTATAACCCACTTTCACTGTGGAGTTCAAAGCCGTCCATCAGGAGGAATCAATGTCTGGAGTGAAGTTCTGGTTCCAGCCTTCATGTCTAGCCTCCAGGCGGAGTGCTCATTTAGAAGAGATAAGAAGGCAGAGCTCCGTTCTGGCGTTCCTGCCCAGAGGCATTTTTTATGTGTGGGAGTCTTTTGCCTTCATGGATGTAAGTGCATCACATGTGTGCAATGCCCGCAGAAGACAGAAGAGGGTGTTAGATCCCCTGGAGCTTGAGTTATGGAAAGTTGTTACCTGCCTTGTGGGTGCTGAGAAGAATCCAGGTTTCTGCAAAGCAGCTGGTGGTACTCTTAACTGCTGAGCCATCTCTCCAGACCCTATGCATAGTATTTTTTAAATTTTATGTATATGAGTGTATTGCCTGCATGTATGTATGTAAGTGCACTGTGTCATGCAAAACCCACAGAGGTCAGAAGAGGATGTTGGATCCCCTAGAACTGGAGTTAAGGATGGCTGTTAGCTGCCATGTGGGTGCCAGAGAACTGAACTTGGATCCTCTGCAGTAGCCAACAGTGCTCTTTACTGCTGAGCCATCTCTCTGACTCTGTATTCATATTTTTAAAAATAATTTTGTCGAATTTTTGGAAATTTCATACAATATATTTTGATCATATTTACACCCCCTCTTCTATCTGTTCTCCCGCTACAGCTCCCCTCCCGGCTGCTGTTCACACACTCTGTCATATATGTTAAGGCCTATCAAGCCAAGTTTGAGTCCTCAAATGGCCTTTGGAATGCGTTCATCCACTGGAGCCTGGTTAACCTATCTAGTGTCACAACCTCGGAGAAAGAGAAAAGCAACTCTCCCTCTTCTGGTAGTTATTGCTTGCCAATAGTTCCTCAGCTAAGGTTGGGGCTTCTTACCCATTTCCCCACTTCTACACTGGGATCTTGTCTGGTTTGAGCTTGCATGGGTCTTGTGCATGTTGTCACCATTGCTGTAAGTTCATGAATAACTTCCTAGATGTCTGGAAAACTCTGTTTCCTGTGGGCATCCACCACCTCTGTCTCTTACAATCTTTCCACCCCCTCTTCTGTGATGGTCCCTGAGCCTTAGGTGGCGGAGATTTTTTTATAGGTGTCCTATTCAGGGATAAGCACTCCACGGTCTCTCATTCTCTGCGCTCTAGCCAGTTGTGGCTTCCTGGGTTAATCACCATCTATCGTATAAGGAAGCTTTGCTGATGAGCGTTGAGAGATACATTAATATTCTTTCTTCCCTCTGTTCCACTGTGTGTCCCTGAGCCTTTGGTGGACAGGTTGCATTGTAGATGTGTCACTTAGGGTTGGGGACCTCACAGACACTTATCCTCTGTGTTTGACCAATTGTGTTAACTTTGTAATAGTCTCCATCTGTTGCAAAAAAAAAAAAAAGCTTCTCTGCTGAGTGGTAAGAGGTACACTTCCCAGGTTAGTTGGGAGTTCTCTGGCAGGGAGAAGGCAGGCTTTATATCTTTTGACAAAGCTTCATACTTCCCTCTATAATGGCTGTACTAGTTTAAAGTCCCCCTAGCAATGAATAAAGGCTTCCTGTTCCCCACAACCTCACTAGACTTTGTTGTTAGATTTCTTGATCTTAGACATTCTGGCTTTGGTGAGATGGTATTTCAAAGTAGTTTTCATTTGCATTTCCCTGATAGCAAAGGCTGTTGAACACTTTTAAAAGTAACTATTGGGGGGCTGGAGAGATGGCCTAGTGGTTAAGAGTGCCAACTGCTCCTGCAGAGGACCTGGGTTCGATCCCCCACACCCACATGGTGGCTGAGAACCATCTTTAACTCCAGTTCCAGGGGAATCCAATGCCCTCTTCTGACCTCCGTGGCACTGCATGACATGGGTGCACAGACCTACATGCAGACAGTACATTCATACACATACAAAAATAAATAAAATTTTAAAAAAGGTACCTATTGGCTATTTGTGCGTCTTGCTTTGAGAATGGTCAGTTCATTTCATTAGCTCTTTGTTGACTGGCAGTTTTGGTCTTGGGCATTTAACTTTTTCAGTATATGTTGTTGGTGAAATTTTTTTTTAATTTTATATTTATTTAATTTATTTTTTTATTTATTATTGATTTGATGTGGTAATGAATGTACTGTCAGCAATAGGTCTGTGCACCCTTGTCGTGCAATGCCGCGGAGGTCAGAAAGGGCGCGGATTCCCCTGGACTGGAGTTTCCTCCTGGAATTGGAGTTACAGACGTTCTTCAGCCGCCACGTGGTTTCTGGGGATCGAACCCGGGTCCTCTGCAAGAGCAGTCGGTTTGCTCTTAACCGCTCAGGCCATCCCTCCAGCCCCTTTTCATATTTTAAATTTTAGACCATTCTGGTGGGCTGTTTGTTTTGCTGCTGGGTTTTGCTATGGTTTTACCTTTTCCCATTTCCTTATGTTTTTAGTTGGTTTTGGTGCTAGATATTGAGCTCTGAGTCTTACACATGTACCAAGTGACACCTTCAGCAGGGTGTGGAAATGATATATAATCAATAACATAGCCAATCTGCACCTGAGATGGGCCAGACCACAATAAGGTAGGCTAGATAAATTCCATTTTGTTTAGAAATCATGAAGTTTCTGATTTTAACATAAACCTCTGCTGTGCTGCGGTTGAATTCAGGAGTGCAACAGGGCCTATTCTCAAGCCAAAAGGTGTGGTGAGATTAGCTAACTTCTACTCTTTGTAAAATGTTTGATATGTTAATCAAATACCTCTGCTCTGGAAAATGCTTGCTTAAAACTGGTTAAACATCACCCTTGTAAAAGCGGCTGTACATATACGGAGCCCCAAGGCCGTGCTGCTGCCCCTACTCTAGTGTGGGGGACAGTCTTACCAGATTGCCATAATAAACCTTCTTCACAATTTTCCTGTGCTTGTTTCTGACCCATAACAACACCCTTGCAACTGAGAATGACAATTACTGTTGTAGCACTAAGAAATCAGCAATTATGCCTTAAGACAATTTATTATTACAGGAAAAGTGTTTCTAAGTGTATACGCTCCAAAATTCCACAGTTCTGTGTTAGGGCTATGACACAAGCCTTTACAAAGCTCTCTAGGATATTCTTTTTTTTTTTTTTGTTTTTTTTTTGGTCTTTTTGAGACAGGGTCTCCCTGTAGACCAGGCTGGCCTTGAACTCACAGAGATCCACCTGCCTCTGCCTCCTGAGTGGTAGGATTAAAGGCATGTGTCACCATGCTCGGCTCTAGGAGATTCTTTTTTTTTTTTAATAGTATATCTTTTTAAAAAAAAAAATTATTGCCGGGCATGGTGGCGCATGCCTTTAATCCTAGCAGTTGGGAGGCAGAGGCAGGCGGATCTTTGTGAGTTCAAGGCCAGCCTGGTCTACAGAGCGAGTTCCAGGACAGCTGGGGCTACAGGGAGACCCTGTCTCAAAAAGACCAAAAAAAAATTATTTATTTTATGTGTATGAATGTACTATCTGCATGTAGGTTTGTGCACCCGTGTCATGCAGTGCAGCGGAGGTCAGAAGAGGGTGTCAGATTCCTCTGGAAATGGAGTTAAAGATGCTCAGCTGCCATGTGGGTGCTAGGGATTGAACCCGGGTCCTCTGCAAGAGCAGTCGGAGCTCTTAACTGCTAGGCTATCTCTCTAGCCCTAGGAGATTCTTAACAGACCATCTGTTAAGAAACTGAGAACACTGCTTGTTTTGTACAATGCAACAAATAACAAGAGAAATGAATCTCTATCTTTTATATGTCTTTTCAATGTGCTGATTGTGCACATGTGTATACACAAAGAAGGTCCACATGTATTCTCCCAATACCCAACAGATAATCCTGCTAATTCCAGTATCAATTACACACATGTTTAGCATGATAGTGCGATGTATGGTGGCTTTAAATCATGGTATTGTTCTATATCTTCTTCTTTATATTCCAGGAGCACTTAACCTTACAGCATTAATGCCTCGTATTATTCAGAGTACTTCATAGAATGATTCCAGTATATAGGCACTCAATAGTGTTAGGTCTGGGTTTCCCAGAATTCCAAGGGACACCCAAATATCCACTTCCTCCAGAGGCTGTCAATCTTATGACCTCTTCCCCTTTACCTGAGGTCCCACCCAGTGACTATGAAGAGGCGTGCCTCAGTCACCATCTTGCTGGCTACCCTACCATGTGCCAACAGGTAGTCAGTCCTGGCAATTCCTGAAGTAAATATGTTTCCAGAGTGACTAAGCCTCATGTGCCTGTCTTTTTTCCATGGTATAATCTATTTGTTAGATTAGATTAATCTATTTGTTAGATTATACCATGGAACAATTATCAGTGGCTGAGTAGTAAGATCACCTGGCAATCTTTTGGAAAAGACCAGTGTCAATAACCCTCCCTAAAGTAACTGAATCAGGGAAGCTGCACATGGCTTCTAGTATAACCAGGATGAGAACGACTGAACGCACACATTCCCAAGACCACAAATCCTGCCAACTATGTATGTTTCGAATCTAATGATTGGTTTATCAGTGTACTGGGACTTTTGTATGCATGTGTGTATATGGTTCTTTTCCATGATATACAAAGGCAGATATATATTACAGTATTTCTTTTCCTCTTTTGGATGCTAATTCTCTCTCTTATTTAAATTAAAAATTTTGTCCAGAAACATTCTGACCTGGTTTACAGAATCTTAAAGCATTGTTTCCTAAAAGTATACATTGCTTAATATAAAATATTAACCCTGGAATTAGAATTTAGAAAATTAGAACTAGAGCCCATTGTTTGCTCTTTGTGATGGAGGAGTTCATGGGATGAATTTCTAATGACGAGGACTTGTGGAATACTAACTTGAAAAGATAAGGAAATATCACTACCAAAAGACCTGCGGCTGGCATTCTTTAGCTAGCTTGAATTACAATTACATGGCAATCTTATTTTTTCTCTGCATATCCATTGGCATGGCTAAAATTAGCAAGACTAAAAACAACCAATGTTGGTAGGATGCGGAGTAACTGAAACTTTTATACATTGATGTGGGAGATGGAAAAATGTACACACTGTATGATCCTCTTTAAATGAGAACATTTAGAATACATATCAATAAGCTATGGTAATAGAAACTACCCACTTTAAGGAGGTCTGGCTGGGAAAGGGCAAGAAGGAAATTTCAGGATAAGGAAAGTAAATATATACATTTAAAAAGTCTGTAAAATTAATATTCGTGCTATTTGTGCTTTTTATATATATAATCATACTCACATAGTAGTCTTGAAAGGAAATATTACATGAATTGGTAAAAGCTATTTTTATTTTTTACTATTTTTGTTTTATATGCGAGTGTATTGCCTGCATGTGTGTAAGTGCTCCCATGTGGGACAACGCCGATGAAGGTGAGAAGATGGCGTTGTATCCCCTGGAACTAGAACTATGGATGGTTATTAGCTGTCATGTGGGTGTTGGGAACTGAACCTGGGTTCTCTGCAAGAACAGCCACTGAGCCCCTTCCAGCCTTGGTAATAGATTTTTTTTTTTTTTGGTCTTTTTGAGACAGGGTCTCCCTGCCAACCTGGCTGTCTTGGAACTCACTCTGTAGACCAGGCTGACCTTGAACTGACAGAGATCCTCCTGTTTCTGCCTCCCAAGTGCTAGATTTAAAGGCATGTGCCGCAGTAATTGCTATTTTTAAGGGACAGTAATAACCTACAAGATTTTAAAATTGGGAAAATCTAAACCATCTACTTTCCTTTTAAGTATAACATTGATCAGATACTTTATAACTTTATCTCATTTAACACTAATAGTAGCAATGTGCACTAAATGCCATTGCATTAGTCAGTACACGTTATTATGGCAATACCTGAAACAACTTAAAAGGAGGAAAAATGAATTTAGCTCATGATTACAGAGGAATCAGTCTGTATTTAGCTGGCTCCATTGACTTTTGGCCAATGGTAGTGAAAGAACATCACAGAGGAAGAGGATGGCAGAGGAAGGCTGTTCACCTCAGCAGCTAGGAAGCAAGGTACAATAACAGGAAGCAGGCATAGCCAGACACAGCCCTCATGGACATGCTCCTAGGGGCTAAGAAGATTTTCTCAGAGGCTCTGCTTTCCATACTTCCTCCAACTCCTACCAGTCTATTCAAATTTTGAATACACCAGTGAATTAAACCATTGTTAGGTGAGAGCCCTCATGGTCTGACTGTCTCTGGAAAAGCCCGAGAGATATATGCAGAGATGTGCTTTCTTCATCTTCTAGACATTTTTCAGTCCAAACAAATTGAACCAAAATGATCATTAAGCCTATTCTATAGCTAAAGACACCAAGACTTGGACTATGCCCCAGATAAGCATGATTTAGCTGACAGGAATAACAGAAGATATCCTTGGTCATGGTATGTGACAGCACAGCCAGGCAGTAGCTGCCATGCCTAGGGAAGTCCTTAGATGTCTTATAAAAACTCCAGTCTCTTTCTGCATGGGTCTGCTCTCCAGGACTGGTGTGAAATATTATTGTAGGGCTGTAGGGCTCTCTATGGCTTTTGAGTTTGGAGAGATACAGGAAACCATGACCTTAGCCTCCCCAGGTCATATCAGGGTTAGGGATCAAAGATGATTCCCAGTACAAAATTGCTGTTGTGCTTCAGCAGAAAGAACAACCAGTTCTGTTTCTTCTAAATAGATCTGTCCCAGTCACAACACAACTCAGGCTCTGAGGGTAGAGGCTTGTGCAAGTGGCACAAGCTACCACCTGTCACCCTTCTTTCATCTTTTTCTCCTGCAAGGAAGGAGATCCTCATAACCAGATGTCAGTCTACCCTGGATGGATTTGCCATGCAATATAACACTGGTTAGGATTCCTTATATTACAGTACAAACCTATTTCAACCACCAAGCTCAAATTGAGAGCCAATGGATTCACTTTTCTAAGTGGGCAATACATTTGAGTGTGGCTGAATTGAAGGCAAGAAATTTGATTTCCTTCCCATCTCAGCTCGTCTTTCCTGTGCCTCAGCTTTGTCTCTGGCAGCCTTCCCTGTCTTAGCATTGAGAAACACTCAGGATCTCTGGAATAATAGTCTATTTTTTCTCCTCTCTGGTTCCAATAAAAACCCATACCATTAAGCTAGCACAGATCACAATTATTATTTTCACCTTATTTAGGGCATTTACTATTCTTTCCTACTTCCCTATAGAAAACATGGAAGCTGTGGCCCAGTTTCTTCTTGCCTGTTGTCACCTGGGGTAGCATTCCTGGTAACCTAGGCCTCTTGATTTGCTCTGTGTTTTATTTTCTATGTGTTCTCCATAATCAATCCACAAAGTCACTGACAGGTATTTTGTTCACAATGACCAAATCATGAGATGCTAGTTGTTTGTATTTTTGTGATATGGTCTCTCTAGTTCCAGCCCACCTGGAAGTCACTGTGTGGACCAGGCTGGCCTTGATCTCTACCTCATTTGTGCTGGGATTAAAGGTCACACCACCATACCTGGTATTCTATATCTTTTTAAGATATAATCTAAACTAATTTTCAATTATTGATTTTCCATTATGTTCAGATTCTAAAAACCACTAAAACAATGAAATATAGCAAATATTAAGCTGTGGAAAACTCTTGATAGAACAGCTTGCCCAGGTAGATATCAGTAGACAGACTCATCCCCCTGCCCTTCTCATTAATCCTTACAGACATTTTACTTTTCATATTTCAGTCAGATTTTGTTTAAAATATTTGAACTTTTAAAAACATTTATTTGTATATGTTCATGTGTGTGTGGAGGTTCATGTGCCAGGGAACCCATGTGGAGCCAGAGGATAACTTTGTGGATTCAGTTCTCTTCTTCCATCATGTGGGATATGGGTATACAACCTGAGTTGTCAGGCTTGGTGGCAAGTACCTTTACTCACTAAGCCATCTCATCAAACCTTGTTTAAAATATTTTCTCAGCCAAGCATGGTGGTGGACGCCTTTAATTCCAGCACTCGGGAGGCAGAGGCAGGTGGATCTTTGTGAGTTCAAGGCCAGCCTGGTCTACATAGCGAGCTCCAGGCCAGCTGAGACTAAAGGGAGACCCTGTCTCAAAAAGACCAAGACAAGAAAATATTCCCACTAGGAAAACATCTCCAACTTCCCTTTCACAGACTACTGTAGTTTGGATCTTAAATAATCCCCAATGTGCATATGTTAAAGGCTTCGAATGTGGCTTTGTACAATAAGAAGTCAGGTCTAGTGACAGGTCTTTGGATCACTGGAAGCATGCCCCAGAGGTGAAGCCTCCCCTCTCTTTCTTACCTGGCTATGAGATGAACTGGCTTTCTCTGCCATGTGCTCAGGCCATAATGTATTGTGGCAGTACAGGCCTCAAGGAAAGAAGCAATTGGTCATACAGTAAAGCATCCAAAATTGCATCTGACACACATCTGAATCTTAACTTCTCATATCAATAGTAATTTGACTGCTTTTGAGTTAAAGAAAATGAGGGTGTTTCATGTCTTTGCTTTCCCAAGCCCATGAGCAGACACTGGACTTCAGTGCAAGTGTACACTTGGCCGTTTCCTGGGTTACCTTCACATCCTACTTTACATATCTCTTCCAGAGAGGGGCCTGGACTACTCAATCTCGGGACATTCCCCTCTGTTTCTCCCTCGGGAGCAGCTTCTCCTTTACTCTTTTCAGGCTGTCTACTTATTCCCATAGGGTGCTCATTAAGTTGGTTTAGCATGTAGCTCATTTCCAAAAGTATATACATTATGTTTGAGATATCAAAGATCAAAAACATTGAGGACCAAAGGAACGAAAGCTTGCATATTAATTACAAGTTTTCAGTTTGATAAACAAGGACACTAAGAGTTAGTAATTTTGAAATAAACTCAAAATTTAGAGTTGGTAGAGATTGGTAAATGAAAGCAAAACTGTGTGTGTGTGTGTGTGTGTGTGTGTGTGTGTGTGTGTGTGTGTACTCAGGATAAATGACTTACTTCTTGCTTGCACATTTCCCTGGTGTAACACTAAAAACAAGCTAATAGCTTATGTTGAGCTCATCTTTCCAGACAGGTGACATTTAATCAGGTCAGAGAGAGGATGTGTACAGAATTCCATTTTTATGGCTGCATTAGAATGGAATGACTGAGAACTTCCCCTGAAAATTTAGGAATTTTTTTTTTCTTAGAGCAAATTCTAGGCCATATCTTTCTGTTCATTGTTTTTGCTCTACTTTAAGGTGTTTTAGTATTCTGCATCTACTGGTGGAGAGCAGTAAGCTACTTAGCATTTAATCTTGTTCTTTTGATTATGTAGGACATGGTACCTTATGTAGGACATGGTACCACATGGTTTGTTATATATACTTGGCATGTCCACCCTTCACCTCCAGGCTCAGCTTTCTTTCCTTTTTTTTTTTGTTTATAAAAATACTCTTTATTTATCTTGGAATGTCTTTTGACACTTACATTTGTCTCTAGATTCCAGGCTTTTTAGAAGAAGAATAAGTTACTTTGATTCTAAGCAGATAAGCAAGTAGCTGCTGAGAGCAGTGGGATTTGAAATGTTTACAGAGTTGAGAAGGAAATCAACCTTCACTTGCTGCTTCCTTGTCTTTTTATTTGATCATGTGTCCCCTAATTAAACAATGAATAAATACAGGTTTAGGTGTGTTTGAACCTTCCTCCCCGATCCGTCCTCCGAGCTCCGTCTTCCTGACTCATCGGGTAAGGATGAGGAACCCAAGAGTCCCCCTTCTTGTGTTGCCTTCTTCAGACTCTGGAGAACAAAGGTAAAACAAACAAAGAAAGAGTCAAGAACAACAACAAAAAAGAACAAAGCCACGTCAGATGCATATTGGGGCATCATAAATCTCCTCGGACTTGGAAGGAAAATGCTAAGGTCATTTCTCAAAAGATGCTTCATATCATGAAGGCTCCAGGTGTAAGCAGAGTGTCCTAGATTTTGTGCATTTGCTGCCTCTCCTGGGCATGTGAAAGATGGCATTAAACCTCAGGTCCCTAGGGAGCTGAACTTCTTCCAGGACCCTCATTGGGCATCAGGATGATAAAAGCCAACAGCTACCATCTCTCCATATGCAATTTGACACTGCAGTTGAAGGCATGGTTTAGGATTTTATGAGTTTTATGTAGGAAAAATTGGCTCTGAAGACTCTTCCTAAGTCATGGAAGTGGGTACACACTTTATAGTCTCCAAGGAAGAGTTAGATTCTTTTTTTTTTAATTTTCAATTTTTATTGATGCTTCATGTATTTCATACATCATTTTCCAATTCGGTTCAGGCATATTTCCCTTTCCCTTCCCCCCACCCCACCCCACCCCATCCCAGATCATTCATTCTGCCATAACTGTCCTGCATCTTTTTCTCAGTTTTTTTTTCACTTTTTAACAATAAGTGATAATTTATGAGTACAAGCATCCTTCATGTAAAACCAATTTGCAAGCAGTTGTGCCCAAACCCAAACAGCCCATGGGTCCCACCATCCATTAGGGGGTCTTGTATGTTCAATCAAGTTGATCAAATGAGTGTCCAGACTATATGGGTGCCTGTAGTTTTCAGTCAGTGTTTCACCATTCAACCGCATCAAAACAGCCATTACAATTCTGTCACGCTACCTCTTGCCACCACGGATTGTTTCCCTAGGCTTAGAAAAGGTAAACAGTTTGGATGATAAGCAAAACAGTCTATTTCTCTGGAGCTGTTTGTCTTGGAGTGCTGGTCAATTCTGGCTGTTTCCTTTCATGGCTGACAGTTTGTCCAGGAATAACCTTTTGTGATCCTACTAATGAAGCACAAGCAATAGATATATAGGTATTTTAAACAGTACTATTGTTTAGGGTAGGTTACTTTGGTGTAGACACAGATATTTGGATGGTATGTTAATCCACGAATTAACATTTTTTTCTGTTAAATATGACGGGTCTTACTGTGGCTTATAACATCTCCTAACCACTAGAGGATGTTATCTTGTGGCAAAGATCAAGCCAGGGGTTATTCTCCAAGGAGGAAACAGGTCTCCCTGCAGCCCCACTGTCCTGGAACTTTCTTTGTAGACCAGGCTGGCCTTGAACTCACAAAGATCCACCTGCCTCTGCCTCCCAAGTGCTAGGATTAAAGGGGTGCGCCACCACGCCCTGCCAGGCTCCTCTTTCTTACCACCTTAGTATCTAATTATAATCTGTCATCCTTGGCAGAGCACCAGAGGCAAATTCTGTTAAAATTCCACCCCTAAGCTTCTCTACTCCCAGAACTGATTCAGAGCTGCCATCTTCACAGATGTGAAGCCTTCCCAGAGCACCTGGTGACCTACTGCATGCTGGATCACTGGCACTTTCTTTGGTATTGTTTATGCATATATAGCCTTGAAGAATCATAACACAGAGGAAACTCAGTAATCCACAAAAACATCGGAGATTCTGAAAGTCTCTTGTACAAGTACATTTTCTGAGCCTAAAAAGTTAGCAGCAAGCCTGGTGGTACACATGCCTTTAATCCAGTCACGTGGGAGGCAGAGGCAGAAGATCTCTATGAAATTCAAGCTCGGCTGGTCTACTAGCAAGCTCCAAGCCAGCTGGACTAAAGGAAGACCTGTCGTCAAAAGAACAAAAAAAAAAAAAAAAATAGCAGCAAAGAATCAGATGATATATCAAATCTGACTTAATTTCTCCTACATATTTAGATTACTGGAGAGTATAATCAACTGATGACTCTTTGGTTGTGTAGAAACTGTACAGGGAATAGATGGGCATTGTGGATATAGTATATACTGATGAACTTAATTTCATTTACTTTAGAACATGTACAACTAATGTTTTAGTTATTTATGTCCTCAGAAAGAAATTATTTCACCTCTCAATATGAGTAAAGGAAGGGCGAATGAAAACAGGGTTTAAATAGCTGCATCATCCGGGCGTGGTGGCCATACCTTTAATCCTAGCACTTGGGAGGCAGAGGCAGGCAGATCTTTGTACATGTAAACATATAAATTATTTTTTACAAAAGCATTTATTTAGAAGGGAACAGAACATATGTGTCATGAAAACAGAAGAGGGGGACGATCAGGGAAGAAAAGGGACCAGCCAGAGCTGGTGGAGGAGTAGCTGGAGGCATTCGTCAGAACAAACCATAATGACACATACGTGTAATATCATAATAAAACACATTATTTTGCATGCTAACCTAAAAACAATGAAAAAATTCTTTATACACACTATTAATCATTTAAAAGTTTATAGATTAAATAAACCTACTAGTTATCCAGTGAGAAATAGCACAGATGGGCAAATAGGACAGCGCTGTACAAATAGGATTGCTTTCTGGCGCATTCTACTGTTTATCTTCCACCCCTCCACAGAATAGATAGGCCTTCAGCCTCACTTGAAAGGTGAATGTGCTGAATGTTTCCTGCCTTTACATTTTAGGGAGACCGGCACTCCATGAAGTTTAAGAACACATCTCTTGACTTTCCAGCCAAATTTTAGAACCTTGGAAACAACACTATTTTTGTAAATTTTTTTTCTTGAACTTCTTATTCCACACAGTTCAGACTTCTGCATGAACAAATCCAGTCACTTGAATGTAATGCAAGGGTGAATTCAATAGTGGCTGCAATTTCGAGGCATGGAGGCTGTTTATGATGACCTAAGTCTCATTGTAAGGCATGTGGAGACTGGTTTCAGCAAGGCCTTTGGATCTGATGTAGCATTATTCCACATCTGACTCTGCTCGCACTCTGTATCTCTGAGAAGATTGAACATCAACAATTGAAAAACTGAATTCTGAAGAAAAAAATTGAGGTATTTTATGGGTTGTGTCATTAAATAGAATAACTGAAGAAAGGCTGAAGAAATGTTCATGGTAAGCAATCAATGCTTAAATGTGAACAAAGAGGATTAGGACAATGAAAACAATACCAACTGTGATTGCTTCACATTTTATTTACTGACTGTGCGAGGGACATGCCTTTGGTCATGAAACCTGAGAGAAGCCTCTTTATCGAAGTATGAGGAAACAGTACAATTAAACAGAAGTACTTCTTGTTTCTCTCTTGTTAGGAAATAGAACATCACTTCTATTTCCCACACATGAGTGGATCTGGCACATTCCAAGGCTTGGGTGAGGAACACAGAAGAGGATTTCCGAGAAGAGGACGATAGAAACAGAATAGGAAAATTAAACAGGGTATTTATATGTATAAACAGATCCTACAAAGAAACCTGCAGATAAAAAGGATCTTTGAGATTTCATGACTATATGGAGCCAGGTTTCTGATAGCATAGATAACTTGCTGTTATAGTGCTTGCAAACACTAATGGAAACTGGAGATATCACCAGCTGCTGAGGAAATCACGTTTGCAAACCAGCTTCACAGTTTGGCTCTACAAGGGTAAGGAGCAACAAGGAGTAACTGCTTAATGTGTTTCCTGCATTCTTCTTTTTTCCCATTGCATACTGATCAAAACATTTTCATTTTTGTCGAAAGTGGTAAGAAACGTAAATTCAATTGAATTTTGTTGACCAAAGGAATTGTGATAGAAATACAAAGTAGCATTTATACTGTGTGTTTCCTATTTTGCAACAAGTGTATCTCAATGTCTTACACACACACATACCTATATATACTATATATATAATATATATATATATATATATATATATATATATGTCTCTTCCATTTCATAGCTACAACAAAATTAGGTAGGGAAAAGACATTGTCAGCATGCCACCAGTTATGACCATGAACTATATACTTGAACTGTCATAATTTGGTAATTGGGATACAGCAGCATTGTCTTTTGATAATTCTGAATTCTAAAGACTTAACCTGAGGGTAACATCAAGATGGATGCTACTGTTTTCAATGGGAAGCTAATCTCCTACCAATTCACTAACAATTGCAAAGGTCATTAATGTGAAAAAAGTATCTCTCTAATATTTTTCAGGAGTGTTTTCAAATCCTGGCATTTATTTTTTGATACTGTACAGTGACCACAGCCAGGGCTAGAGAAAAATGATCTCCCTGGGGTTGTCTGTAGTCTGCACTCTGATTTCCTCCTCTGGGCCCAGTTTCGTCCAGACATTTCAACAGCTTGACTAAACCTCATCACCGTTTAGCTGCCAAGCCCAGTGGCTGCCAATCTCACTAGTAGCTTTTTAAGTACACCTGTTGCCTGTGCTATGTTTGAATCAAGAAGAAGGCTAGACTTTGCTGGTTCACCCCAGTGGCAAGGAGCTCTCTTAACGAAGAATAATTTTTAATATTACTTCATCATTCTTCCTTAGGGTAACTTTTTTTTTTTCTGCAAGTTTCTAATCTTACAGAGAAATTGCATTTATGCTAAATCTGGTATGTTTGTGGTTAGTTTATAGAGAAAAATGGTTTTGAGAATGAATACTAATAATTTCATACTTGCATAGGGGTATATGAGAGAACAACAAAACTTGAAGACTTGGTTATGAACTGAGAGGTTTTAACTATAATAATCAAATACCATTTATAACAAAGTTAATTTGATAGTTAATGATTTGCACTGCATGGTAATTAGGTATAAAGACTGGGTAGTTCATTTAAAGGACTGTAATTAATGTGGATCATGGAACTAAAGCAGCATTTTTGGAGCAAGCCCAGTGGAGAGATGAATGGAAAAGCAGTTAGAGCTGGCTTCTGTTCTAAGGCTTCCGGAATAGCAGAGCCTCCTTGGGCAGGCTTCTGGGCTTTTCCATCAGCATTTGCTCCAGGCCAGGAGGCTGGTGGCTGGGAACAGCCTTCCCTACTCACAACAAAGGTGATATAAAGTTACAAAGGGAAAGTACAGTGGATTCAGTTTTGACAGATTTCCCAGTCTTTGAAACACTGTATGCTATTTATCTAGACCTTTGAAGTCTTTTACCCTTGAAGAAAAAGGACATATCAGATTATGTTTATACTTTGGTCATCATATAGCATCCATAGGCTTCTTCTAATCAAAGTCTTTGCGGCCCCTAGGGATTTATGAACAATTTTTTGCTCCATTTGAGCACCACTCATTGCTCATAAAGTATATATGTTTTTTGTTTATATCAGTGGAGTATCTGTCTGTAACGTGGTAGTTTACTTAAAGTGTGCTGTTTGGGGGGCTACTCATCAATCTACATTTTTTTAAGACTGAATACAAAAGTCATGACAGACTCTACACTGCCTCCTACAGGTCTACTCCAGTAGTTCCTTTTTTAAAAATCATATGTATAATCTTATAGACTATCATAGTAGCATACATATAATATTCTACACACCATCATAGTAGTATACACATCACAAAATACATGATTTTATAGTATACATGAAATAGTATACACCATGATTATAGTAAACACATAACAATACACCACCATAATCATATATCAGTAATGCTACAACACAATCATAAAGTTATAATCACAGTAATACATCATGATAATAGCCATCATAACAGAATACATACAATACTATACCCATCATAGTAGTATACATATCACAATAATAAACCATCATAATCATAAATGTCATAATAAAACACTATTATAAAAGTATATAGATCACAGTTATAAAACATCACTATATAGCAGGGCGTGGTGGTGCACGCCTTTAATCCTAGCACTCGGGAGGCAGAGGCAGAGGCAGGCGGATCTTTGTGAGTACAAGGCCAGCCTGGTCTACAGCATGAGTTCCAGGACAGCTGGGGCTACAGGGAGACCCTGTCTCGAAAAGACTAAAAAAAAAAAAAAAAAAAAAAATCACTATAGTATACACACCATCATAGTAGTATACACATCAAAATAATACTCCATAATATTAGTATACATGCAATACTCTACACACTTTCATAGTAGTATAACATCACAATAATATGTCTTCATGTAAGTATACTTGTAATAGTATGCAAATAACAATACACATTCATAATAGTATACATGTAATAGTATATGCCTATTATGTTAGTATACACATCACAATACACCATCATAATAGTATATATCTTATAGTATACACACCATAAGAGTTTACACATCATAATACACCATCATAATAGTATACATGTAATAATATACACACCATCAAAATCTTATAATTACAATATACACACATTTAATAGTACACACCATCATATTAGTATACACATCACATAATACACCATCATAGTTATATACATGGAATAATATAAACACCATCATAAACATAAAAGTATACAAATCACAGTAATACATCATCATATATAGGTAATACTATACACACTATCATAGTAGTATAGAAATCACAATACAACATTATAATAGTATACATGTGATGGTATTCACATCATTGTAATATACACTTCATATTAGTACACCATCATAATAGAATACATGTAATGTTATATAGACCTTCATAGTAATATATGCATCATATAATACACCATCTTCACAGTATACATATAATATTATACACACCTTCATAGTGGTATACACATCATATAATACACCATCTTCACAGTATACATATAATATTATACACACCTTCATAGTGGTATACACATCATATAATACACCATCTTAATAGTATACATGCAATATTATACACACCTTCATAGTAGTATACACATCATATAATACACCATCTTAATAGTATACATGCAATACTATACACATTTTCATAGTAGTATACACATCATATACCATCTTAATAGTATACATGTAATATTATATACTTTTTATACACACTTTCATAGTAGTATACACATAATATAATGCACCATCTTAATAGTGTACATGTAATATTAAACACTTTATACACACTTTCATAGTAGTATACACATCATATAATACACCCTCTTAATAGTGTACATGCAATATTATATACACCTTAATAGTAGTATATATGTATCATATAATACACCATCTTAATAGTGTACATGCAATACTATACACACCTTCATAGTAGTTTACACTTCACATCATAATAGTATACACACCTTCAGTGTAGTATACACATGAAATAATACACCATCATAATAGTATACATGTAAATGTATATATATCATTATAGTAGTATATATCACAATATGTCATAATATACAATATCATAGTAGTTTACACATCATAATAGCATTCATGTAATAATACAGACAATATCATAGTAGTATACACATTACAATACTACACCATATTACTACAACTTCATTAGTATAAACATCACAATAATGCATCATCATAATATTCATATAATAGTATATATACCATCATAGCAGTATATACGCACAATAATACATGTTATTATACATGCAATAATCTACATATCTTCATAATGGTATAAACATCACAATAATACATCATCACAATAATAAGCAATCACATATGTATACATGCAATAGTATTCCCATCATTATAGTAGTATAACATCACAATAATAAGCAATTGTATATATATATATATAAGAGTAGTCACATTATCATAGTAGTATACACATTATAATAAGCAATCACATATGTATACATGCAAATTCACATCATTATAGTAGTATACACATCACAATTATATACCATCATAGTTGCATGCATGCATGTAAAAAATTACAGTAGTATACACATCACAATTATATATATCATAGTTGCATGCATGTAAAAATATACAAATTATCAAAGCAGTATACACCTAAGAATAATAAACCATCATAACAGTATATGTGTAATAGTATACATATTTTCATCATAATGGACTATCATCATACCATACATGTAACAGTATACACAATGTCATAGTAATATACAGATCACAACAATACACCATATTACAATACATGTAATAATGTACATGCCATCATAATGATATACACATCATAGTCATACACGATCACAATAATATACATGTAGTAGTATACACACTATTATACTAATATATACATCATAATAGTGTAATAGAATATGCAGCATCATAACAGCATATATGTAATAATAGTATATACACCATTATATTATACACATCACAATAATATACTATCATAATAGCCATTGCAATATATCATAAGTCTATGTATAATAAAATACACTTATAATACATCATAATAGGGTACATATAATTGAATAAACACCATCATAGTAGTATATGCATCCCAATAATATACCGTCATAAGTGTACATGTAATAGAATACACATTATCATAACAGCATCATAATAGCATATATGTAATTATATACACACATAATTATATACAGATCATAATGTATCAACCATCATAACATACATATATAATACTATACACACCATCATACCAGTATACACAGCACAATAATATACCATCATAATATTATACATGTAGTAGTATACACACTGTATTAGTCAAGGTTCTCTAAAGAAACAGAATTAGACTAACTCAGAGGACAAACAGAATTAGACTAACTCAGAGGACAAACAGAATTAGACTAACTCAGAGGATAGTGTTGGAGCAGTCCAGCAATGACTGCAACACACTGGAAAGACTGAGATTCTGGTTGTTGCTCAGTCCAGGAGGCTGGATGTCTCGGTAGGTCCAATCTGATGCTGAAAGCCTGATGGATTCTGGGAAATCTTATAGCCTGCAGTCTAAATTGGAATCCCAGGCGTTGGTCACAGCATCAAGTTGTGTGAGAGAAGGCCAGTGGCAGAATGCCCAGTAGTTCTTAAATAGCCAAACAGTTGCTTTTGCAGCAGTTCCACGCACTAGGTTCTGGGGGAGAAACATGTTGTAAATAAGTGACATATAAAATTCCCCACGTACATAAATATATTGTTTTAACATATATGTCATTTTATAAGTATACACGCATTTCTAGGATCCTGCGTACTGTACCAGGTAGTTCAACTTTCAGAAGCATCCTTAAAAGGCCTTCCTTATGCTAGCGCATTAAAATTCAAGATTTGCCTAGCCAGAATTGGGAAAAAACTTATTTCCGTGCGCTAACACTGTTTAGAGGCAGTTGAAAGCACTTGGTAAAAGAGAACGGGATCAAAAGGAGGTGACCCAGATGCATGGGGACGTGCCAGGTCGGCTCCCAGGGCACAAATGCAGACCCAGACGAAGCCCACTAGTGCACAGGGCAGCGGGCGCCGGGCCCTCTCCAGGAGCGGCGGACGGTGTGGCCTGCGCCCGGCCGGGGCGCGGGGAGGGGCCTGCGGCGGCCCGCCCTCTCCTGGGGATGCCGGGATGTTTACCCTCCTGACAGCAGCGGCCGCGGGAGGCGGAGCGGGAGTTGGGAGGATGGGCCGCTGCTAGGCTCGCAGTCCGGAGCGCTGCCGAGCCGGGTGGTAGCCCGCGCCTCCAGCTTCGCGGGCGGGCGGGGAGGACGCGATCGGCTCGGGGCCGCGCAACGCAGCCCCCGGGCCCCCCGGTGCCGGCACCTGGCCCAGCAGCCCACTAGGGCGCAAGGACCCGGACGCCCCGGATTCCTGGTGAGTCGTCGCGGGGCTGCGGGCCGGGGAGGGAGGCCCGCCGGGTGCGCCGGGCGAAGGGAGCTGGAGGCCGCGCGCGGGGCCTCGGGCTCGCGTGCTCACGGAGGGAGGCCAGGGCCGCTCTGTACCCGGCAGAGAGGCGACCGGAGGTCCGGTGTCAGAGGCCCTATCGCCGCGGTAACCTAGAAACTCGGTGGCCAAGGCGGCGGCAACAGGTCTTTGGTTTCGGGACCCGAGGAACTCCAGCGAAGACCCGCCCTCGGTTGGAGCTGATTGGCGGCCTCGGTTATTTATCGCTCGCGGATTGGTTCAATCTGTCTCTCAGGATTAGGCTGCAGCCCAATTTAGAAAAGTGAAGTTCTCGGAGAGGGAGAGCCGGGATGGTGGGTGAGGGAAGCGCGGAGCCGAGGTGGCAGGAGACGTGCCAGGACCCGGGACCGAGAGAGGACCTGAAACCGAGCCAGACCTAGGGGACGTCGCAGGGCGCGGCTGGGAGGCTGGGGCGAGCGTTGGTGGGTATGGAAGCTGTAGAAAGAAACAAATTGAAGGTGGAGGACAAAGTTACTGATGAAAGGAGCTCAGAGAAAAAGTTAGAAAAGGGAGTCGTGGCTGGAAGTGAGCTCTACCCATGAGGATGCTGCGGATCCGAATGTCGGCTGCTTTCCCTGCGCACCCTTCGTCACACGAATTTGTGGACTCATACTGTACTCACGAACTGATGCCTCTGCTCGGGATAAATACTTAGGATCTATATTTACTTTACAGTCAAATAGATGTTTCAGCCCTGGCCACTGCACTGGATGTAGGCAGTACATTAAGGGAAATTAAGTGACTTTTTCCTTGAGATTCCTAATCCTAAAAGGCGTAATTAAACATAAGAACCAGATGCCCCGTTTGTAGAGTACAGTTAGAACCACTGTTTAATTTCTCCAAGGGACCTTCAATGTGTGTGTGCCTTGTGTGCAGTTCGCGGTGTGCTCTGATGGGTTGCATTGCGTATTGTCCTTCAGAGTACGTATGTTAAAAATTGTTCTGTTCGGAACCATGAGTTGGTGATTTTGTGGTGAAAAAATGGCTTAGGACTTGCAATTAAAATTTTATAGGATGTTTGGGATCAGACAAACCCTGAAAACGGTGACTGGGAAGAGATGCAATTCGGCCTGCATTGCTTTGCGGCATTTCTTGTGGAATGGCCTCTAGTATTCTTGGCTGAAGCCTTTGGTGAGGGACCGTGCGCTTGAGGCGGCCGTTATTTCATGTTAGCAGTTCTCTAGTACATTGTGGAGATCTGGTCCTTACTTGGCTTTACTCCCCCCCCCCCCCCCCCCCCCCGCCCAAACCGCAGCATCCTCTATTTTGGCCTTTGCCGGGGAGATGTTGAACTTCTTGCAAAAGCTTTGCCTCTTGGAGGCAGAAGAGCAGAAAAGTGGAACGTGGGATGGAGTAAAGGGGATCCCGGCACCCTGAGATTCCGCTCTCTGGCGGGAGACCCGCCCTGTAAAGCACTGACAGCTACTGCAGCCAATGAGCGGTGGGGGACTCCACCGCTCGGTAGGGCGGGTACTTCCTACCGCTGCTCTGGCCGGGGAGATGGGAGCCGAGTTCCTCCGGAGGATGTGGGCCTGAGCTGAGAGGCTGGCCCAGGCAGTCTTGAGAAATCAGTGCATAAAAATAGAGGGAGGGGGCTCTGGTTTCTTCTGCGCCCTCCTGTTTCTAGGTTCAGCCCAATCTTAAACGCACCACTTCGACTAAAAGTTTATTGTAGATAAGAAATGAAACTAGTCAGCAAATTAAATATAGTTGATGACTGTCTGGAGCTTTACCCTGCGATCATCCGAAAATGAAAAGCAAGAACTCTTTAGGCATTTTTACGGCCTAAAATCTTCCCACGGTCATTGAATTAAATAGTAGTTCAAGATTGCGTTCATTTTCAGGCAAATAGATCTGTTTTATAAACTGAACTACTATTCAGGGTTCTTTTTCTAGGTAGTATCTGTCTCACCCTCCATTCCTTTCCCCTTTAGCACGCTTTCCTGGCTAGACTGATTTGTCTCCAGACCAGCGCTTACTCTGAGAATGGGAAAGCACTTCTGGTGTGATGGCTGTGTTCTAGTGGACGAGGGGAGCCTGGAGGCCCACATGCCCCTGGACCCAGTTCACAGTCAGCATGGCTGTTTCAGACCAGTGAAAGTACAGTTCCACAAAGCACCCTGCTCCTGCCCCAGCCATCCGGCGGCGACCGCACTTAGCATCTAGTAAGCTCTGGCATACTACAAACATTACGTAGTAATAAACATTGACTGAAAATTAATAAAATGACTGTGATGTTATAAAAATGTGCACAGTAGTTGTACAAATCACTGCTCCAGTCATTCTCGATTTCATCCAAAGAATTCTTTTCAAGTATTGAATATTATGAGGGCAGATATTTTAGCTCATAGTTTAAACTGCATTACAGCGAACTTACTGGAGTTCTTGGAGATGAGGTGGAAATGACATGAGTAAGTAGTGTTTACTCTGAATTGTTTTATTATAAGTTAGTTTCTCTGTTTCTACAAATGTCTAGGAACATTTTCCTAAGAAGTATTGCTTTATGCTTTTGAAGATGTTTCAATTTAATTCTTCCTCTTGCCATTTTTGTATGCATGGAGATAAATATGGGTGAAAAACATTTCGTTATAATCAAATATATGCCCTTGGAATATAGAATGAAGTATATAATGGCACTTTAGAATTTTAAAAAAAAACTTTTTTCTCGATACAGGGTCTCATTCTGTAGTCTAGGCTAACGTGGAAACTACTATGTCTATAGTCCAGGCTTGACTTTAAACTCAGGGTGTCTTTCTGACATTTCAGGCATGAACTACCATGTTTGACTTAGAACTTTTAAACTTACAGAGTTTACTTTTTGTGCTATAAAGCTTTTTTTTTTTTTTATTTTGAGACAGGGTCTCCCTTTAGTCTCAGCTGGCCTGGAACTCGCTCTGTAGACCAGGCTGGCCTTGAACTCACAGAGATCCACCTGCCTCTGCCTCCCGAGTGCTGGGATTAAAGGCGTGCTCCACTGTGCCCGGCTATGCTATAAAACTTTTAAACTGTTGACTTGTTCATAGTTTGACTATCCATATGGTGGTATGTATTTCTCAAAGTACTTTTTTCTTCTAAAGATAATGGTTTATAATTCATGATTTCTTTTTTAATTTTTTAAATTTATTTTTGTATGTGTATGAATGTACTGTCTACATGCAGGTTTGTGCACCCATGTTGTGCAATGCCGTGGAGGCCAGAAGAGGGTGTTGGATTCGCCTGGAACTGGAGTTACAGATGGTTCTCAGCCGCCATGTGGGTGCTGGGGATCGAACCTGGGTCCTCTGCAAGAGCAGTTGGCGCTCTTAATTGCTAGGCCATCTCTCCAGCCCCATAATTCATGATTTTTATGAGGATAGATGGTCATGAACATTCTTTCTTATTGTGTTTTCAACGCTTATCAAAGTAAGCTCTGACATATTATGTATATAAGGAGCTTATAGGATGAGCTGTACTGTAATGATAGCTGTCTGCAGTATTAAGCACAACAGTGTATCAACAAAACTTAACTGGCATAGAAAAATTTAGAAGTGTATGTTTTCTGTTACTTAATGGAAGTAGGCCTTTTTGTAAGCTTCCAGTGGTCTTCTGTGGACAGCAGTTGAGGAATACTTTTTAAATTCCAGACTGCCTTTTTATAGAACTGGGGTTTATAAACTTTAAATGGCCACACAGTAAATATTTTTGACTTTGAGAGCTGTGTAGTCTGTTGGAGCTCCAGCCTTTGCAGCCACAGACAATACCTGTGTGAGCGGTGGTGGTCATACCAATAAGACTGTATTTGTATAAATAAGCTGTTTTCCCATTCTGGCTTTAGTAAATGACATCAAAGGCTGAAATATGAATTCTAGACCATTGATGTTTGAGCTGATGTAGATTTCCCTATAGCAGTGCTCTATAAAAATTTTTCTTAAAACTCATGTGATACCTTATTAGAATTCTGTACAATAATGTCCAACTTTGCATTCCCACAAGTTTGCTTTCTGGTGTTCACATATATAAACCCATTAGGGAATAGGGTAAAATTATTTATTAGACCAGAATAGATAAAAGATTTATTAAAGAAAATAATGCCCAAGGAGAGACAGATACGGGGCAGATTATCTGAGACAATTGCCCCTGAGAAGGAATGGGGCTCTTTTTGTCCCTGCATTAAGACACTTTTCAAGTGTCTTAATGTTCTGTGCCTCTGGGGGACCTTAGACCCATCCTGTGATACTGAATGAGTCTGTGTGGACTCCTGCTTCCTCCTTCTGAAACCAGGGTAGTCTGATGCTAGTCATTTATCTTCACTTGATCAATTAACAGGAGTGAGTTTCGGTGTATTTCATTAATTAGTTTTCATCTTAGGCCTATCGTTATGACTGTTTTTGTTATCTTTAGAGGGAATTTCTGGCATGAGCAAGAGGTTAGACTTCTTTCTTTTTTTCCTTTTTTTCTTTCTTCTTCCCTTCCTCCCTCCTCCCTCCTTTCTTCCCTCCCTTCCAGAAAAGTAGAAAACTGAACATGGTGCTGTGGCATCTGTAATCTAGTACTAGGTAGGCTGAGGCAAGAGGACCGAGTTCCAGGTCTACGTGGACTACACAGTGTTTCAAACAACAGCAAGAGCAAAAAGCAAAACCCAACCCCCCCAAACCAAAAGCCCCCCAAAACAAAGAAAAACAGACTTAGTTTCTTTTCTAGTTAAACTATGACTGGAAAGGGCCCATGCTTCTGAGGGCTTGTCATCAGGGGATGTGTGCGTATGAAGGGGAAGCACCTCCTCCCTTAGAGTTAGTTGTAGGCTTGGCTGGGGGGCAGCTACTGAGAAACTGGAATGGAACAGAAAATGAAACACCTTGCAAACCACACAGTAGAATTTCCTAGTTCTAGCCAGGAGTGGATTTGGGTTGTGTGGCAATTTTGGCTCCTGAAGCCCTCAGGGAGGACAGGCTGGGCCTGGACTTTGCAGTTTTCTGGCCAGTTGCTTTCAGCTACAAGTAACCTCTTCATCCCACTGTCCCGAGTGCATATTATTTTTTCCTGTGTTTATCATGATGTGAACAAGCCTAGGCATAGTGCCCTAGGTTTGTTTCTCTTTTTTATGACCCTCACTGAGTAACTTTAGTTTATTCAGACTGTAGTTTCTCCAGCTCACATAAGGTTGCTTTGAATAGTAAATGAAAACATCCTTGTAGGTGCAGAGTGGTAGGTCCAGAAAGTGGTGGTTTAATTTAATCCATTTTTCTATTCAAAGCACCTTCAGGGTGGGGAACTTTCAGCAGAGTCGTGTGCTGACAGACGCTGTCATCTGCTCTGCAGCTTCCTCTGCTCCAACTCTCCTTTTCTTTGCCCTGTCATTTCCATATTTATAATTTAATGGCTTACACATTTGAGATATTTTTATGAATTTTTAAAACTTAAATTTGGAGCTGTAATAAGGAGGAAGTGTTCTTCTGTGGCCCCAGAACTATCCCCTCACATTCTGGTCCCAGAAGTGGCTTCTCTGGGCCCAGGCCATCAAACGTAGGTGGGTTTCCTAGGGTTTCTCTAACATACTATTGACAGCCTGCATTTATTCTCTTGCAGTTCTGAAAGATGAAAGTTAGAGATCAAGGTTCTCCTCCTTGCGAGGGAAGGTGTGTGCTGTGTCTTTATTTTAGCTTCCAGTGTTGGGCAGGCTTTGTCTTTCCTTGGCTTACAGAAGAATCACTCCAGTCTGTCTGTGTCACAGCCTCCCCACACATCTGCATCTGTTTTTTTCTTATGAAGACATCCTAATGGCCACATATTTACCTCTTACTATCTCTTATTAAACTTGAGAAGAGGTTTATTTTGGTTCACAGTTTGAGAAGGTAGAGTCTGTCATGTCAGGAAGGCATGGCCGTGGGAGAGGCTTGGACCTTGGTGGCAGGAGGCTGTGGTACAGCTTGTTCACAACTTGATGAATCAGAGAACAGATATGAAACGAGCAGCAAGGCCAGGCTGTAACTCTCAGGTTATCCCCTCCTACTCCCTTCCCCAGTGGTCTACCTCCACTAGCCAGGCTCAGTGCCACAGAGGATTCACAGTACAGCACCACTAGCTGGGGCCCAGTGGGGAGGAAATATTTCATGTTCAAGCCATAACCTTCTGCCCTGACTCCCATAGGTTCATGACTGTCTCCCAGTTCAAATAGTATTCTGTCTAACTTCAAGAGTTCTCATCCTCTTAACAGTATCAACATTATTTAAAAATCCAAAGTTCTAGCTGTGAACCTCTGCAAAGTAAAAAAAAAAAAAGTAAGTTGTATACTTCTTGTATATAGGGGCAAAGTCAACACTGCTAGTCAGAAAGGGAGAGATGGGGCATGGCAAGGAAGATGCCAGCAGAACGAAACTTGGAGGCGAACAGCAGATCCCGTCGCTCCATGTCCAGCATGTGGGGCTCATGGTGGCACCTTAGCAGCACACTTGACCTCAGCTCTGCCATTTGCAGCACTTGTGATGTCTCTGTGCTAAGTCCACTCTGTGCCTGCAGCTTTCCTCAATAGACATGCATATTCCTGGCACCTCCAACCCCTTAGGGTCTCCATCATCTCTCAGGCTTCAACTTTACAGCTTTACACATCAGCCTCTCAGGGTCTCTTCAGGTAATCCAGTCCTGCATACTGTACTGCTAATCATTTTTACACTTAAAATTTAGCAACAATATCTGTTGCTCTCTGTACTTTTTATTTAGATTCTTTACAAAGGATCTTGTCATTTCTGATGTTTTTGTTCTTAACAGCAGATTTTAAGCTTTCATGAGGGGGTGTATCTGAGAAATAAGGGCACTTGAATTGTCTTATACATTATGAGTAATTTTTTTTTTTTTTTGAGAGACAGGGTCTCCCTATAGCCCCACCTGGACTGGAACTCTGTAGACCAGGCTGGCCTTGAACTCACAGATCCCCCTGCCTCTGCCTCCCCAGTGTTACGATTAAATGGGTGCACCACCATGCCTGGCTTAAAGATGGTCCTTAGCTGCCATGTGGGTGCTGGGAACAGAACCTCCATAAGAACAGTCGGCGCTCTTAACCACTGAGCCATCTCTCCAGCCCCCCCCTTTTTTTTTTTTTGTAATTTTGAGACAAGGTCTCCCTGTAGCCCCAACTGGTCTGAAACTCACTTTGTAGACGAGGCTGGCCTTGAACTCACAGAGAGCCACCTGCCTCTGCCTCCTGAGTGCTGGGATTAAAGGCGTGCCCGGCTGAGTAATTCTTTTAAAACAACAACAAAAAAGAATGCATTTACCTTTATTATCTTGTAGCTTCCTTGAGGGACTGTAGGTGTGTAGCTTATAAATCAGATATTTTTAGAACTGGAAGGAAGCTGGTAAATCACCTAGATTAGACTTTTCATTTAACGTGAGACAAGCTGAAATACAAGGATACAGGCTTGCTAGTCTGTGTTTCACTAGATCGAATGTTTCCTGGCTTTCACTTAGGCTTCTTGCTTGCTCTTTGTATTGTAATGGGAAGGATGCCCCTGTCAGTCGGCACTGCTCTTCACAACAGGCACTGCGTGCTTTCTCTTCTGAATTAGCAGAATCTTGTTTTGTTCCTGGCCCTTGTTTGCTCAGTAAGGATCCGCTGATGGACTGACAGCACTGCATCTTTCTCAGTGTCCATGTCAGGGTCTTGAGCACTTCCCTAAGTCAGCAGATATCCGAATGCTTAATCGTGCACTTGTGAAGTATTTCTGTTGCCTCAAAAAAGAGAAACATTAGGGCTCGTTGTTGTTTTTGTACTTTGAAATCAGATTGAAGGAGAAGAAATTACCAGTGTGAAGATTTGTCCTAGGAAGGAATCCTTGCTTAGAGCATAGAGAGGGCAGTAAGTCGGAAAGTTCCTAGATTCTCAGAGGTTATCTGGTGAGTATTTCCCAAAAGGTTAGATAGATCTCTTTATTAACAGTAGTCCAGCATTGTTTGTAATCTTCTTGTGTGTTGAAATTTTAGTATACCCACAGATCATTTTCTCCCTTGAGTTTCTTTCCTCCACCATGGCTGTCAGTTTCCTTTACCTGTGTATCTGTGTTTGCTCTTAGAAACTGGTCTGGCTGTATTCATTGTATGTGCTCCTTGTGCACTGACACTGCTTGCCAAGCAGAATGGTTAGAAATGGAGTGAGCCAGAACTGGAGAATTCACTTTCTGATTCCTTTAAGTAGTTTTAGCCATTTGTACGCTGAAAATAATTTCGACATTGAAAATATTGCCTGGCTGTTGAGAATTTTTCCTGAAACTGGTCCTCAGAGTACCCTGTGTAAGAGCTTCGATCTGATGATCATGAGCTTTGGTATTGGAATGATCGCTCTGTGATGGAGACTTGTACCTTACATAAACATGTAGGTGGCTCATGCAGGTCCCTCAGGCCACAGCAGGGACTGCTGTGTTGTACAGTCTTTTTATTTTGTGTTGCTTTATAATGTGAACCTTTTTCTGTTGACACATCCCGTTTCTAGCAGGGGCGTTCAGTGGGTGGGTTTAGCTTTCACCTGGTAATCAGTCTCTTCCTGCTTATGAAATGCCACAGCTCAAAACCTGGCTAGATATTGTAAAATCACTTTTAGAAATCGACTAGAATTACTAAATAAAGAAAACAGATACTTTATGAATAACAACTGAGTAAAGTGGAGAAACATTCCATTTCAAATGAAGTAAAAGAAAATAGTAAATGTGATAGTTGAGGTTGTATCTCAAGCCCTTGTTAATGGACCACATGTGTTCCTTCTGTGTTGTTTTCAGCATTTGTGGCATTTTCCCAGCATGTCTTTCGGCTCACTGTGAAAGCTGACTACTTTCCTTGCTCCTGAGTTTGTTTACCCCATAGGAGCAACCTTCCTTGGCATTGCCATGTAGAGAATTAGCCTTTAGCTGCCAAGGCCTGCATCCTACCTGGGGCTGGCTCTCTGCTTCGTTCCACAGCTTACTTGCACCAGACTTTTCTGTCTTGAATATCTGGCCATGCTGGAACGTGTTCAAGAACATGAGGATGAGTAACTTGCTCCTTTTTCCATGACTGCTTTATTTCCATTTGGTGCTTTGATAACATGTGACTGACTTGACTGGTACTTGAATTTCTTCCTGTCAGTAGATACCGCCTTTGCATACAAGCGATACTCTTTATTTGAAAAAGCCTGCTTGGTGTAGGAGCAGCATAGCTCCTTTTGTTTATGACTGACTGTCTCCCCACCTCTTTCCCTGATTGCTATTGGATGGCTAAGTCCAGGATCGTTTCTATAGCTTTTGGAATACCAAATGCAGGATTTGATAATGCGAGCTAAATTAATAGCCACAGAACTCAGTTGAGCGTCTGGCCTTGGGGGGAGCGTGAGGAGTATGAGTAATGGTTCAAACCACTTGATGAGCTTGAGCTCAAAGATGAACCTGTAGAGTCTGGGGGAAGAGGGTCAGGACACCCAGCCACTGGAAGGCGGTGGAGCATGGTCTCTCACAGGGTGAGGCCTCCATCTAGGACTTGTTTTGATCATGAGCTAGAGCACACACACGGGATGCCAGAAGTTCCACATTTTTGTCTTGTGAACTTTGTGGGTATTTGCATATATATTTTAAGAATGTTCAAAAGATGAGCCAGTTGACTGCACAGAATTTGCTGCTAAAGTCAACTTCAAATCAAGGTCAACTCTTCTGAACTATGGAGCCCTATTCCTGAAAGCCAAGTGCAGACCAATGATCTCTGGAGTCTTCTGGTAGCTGTAAGATGAGTGGTTCTGTGATCACATTCATTTGTGGCTCTTTTCTTTTTTCCTACTTTACCCTCCCATTCCCAGGCTAAAGAGGAATTTGGAGGTCGTGGGGCAGTAGCTGGAAGTAAGCAGAAAGGGCAGCACCTCACGCAGCAGTGGCCATCCCGCAGACCCAACCAACAGTGGCATTTCTGGGAGGTGTGGGTAGAGCTATTGGAATAAAGTGGAGAAGAGAACAGACACCATTAAAAGGGAGAGGGGGCTGCAGAAAGTGAGAACAGAGATGGGAGAGGCACTTTCTTTGCTGTCCAGTCATTTCAGATTATTCTGAGGTTTCTCGGCTTAGCATATTGTAGGTATGCAGTTCGAGCCATCATTCCTTAGCATTCTTGTAGTTTTAATTAAGGAGGTAAACATAAAGCATTGCGATTCACGCATTGACTTTTGTGGTGGCTGATTGCTCATTCTAGGTGTTCGACTCTGAGGTAACTTCTGCAATGCTTGCTTGGCCTTTACGCCTGTTTTCCACACCTCAGTCATTTTATTTTACTTCAGTTTATTATTTTGCTCCAGTTTATTATAGTCATCTTCATCTTTTAAAATCCTGCCCACTATTTTACAAAAAAAATTATGTAAAAGAAAAGTCTAATTCTTCAGTCTCTGGGCCTTTAAAACTTTTGTCTCACTGTAGGTGTGCTCGTCTTAATGTCTTTCCTAGAATATTCTCTTCTGGAAGGTGTGAATCATGTCCTGTATGTATAGTGTTTCCTATAAAGCCTATTACCATGCTTGTCAGAACTGGCCATTCAGGAAACAGGTAGCTACCTTCTTCCCAGAGACAATATGAAGCAGGAGGTCTGGGCAGGCCCTAGCCCTGAGAGATTGAATGTCCAGAACAATTGAGCAACTGTTTCCAGGGAAGTCTAGGATGCATGCCAGGTACATGTCCCTGCGAGGCCCACACAGCAAAGTAGGAAGGAGGTCTTCCTGTGTGAAGTATGAGGGTCTCATCTGAGAGTGGTCACTGTTGGGTCATTCAGGGACCTAGGGAAGATAAACTTTGTATGTGAGTCTTAAATTGAGTTCTGAAAAATCTCAAGTGGTTAAGTGGGCTAAGATGAGAATTAGGGTCAGGTATACTAGACTTGGCTTGATACGAGGAACGTGTGGAGTCAAGCCAGACACCAGCTAATTTGGCAATTACATGTGTTGCAGGCATGAATAAGATGGATTAAAGTGGATGAGTTCCTGGACATTAGGCCATTGGGTTAATACAGGACCCCAAGTCAGATTCATTTGGCTTGCAGATGATTCATTAAACCAAGACAAGCATAAATAAAAGTTTCTTTTTGTGTGTGTGAAGGAGGGTGCATCTCATGTTGAATTTGGGATGTTTGTTGCATAAACTGACCAGAGAATGGTCAAGAAGGAGGTTTCCATATCATTTAGGGCAGTGCTGGCTCCCATGTGGCAGCAGCAAGTGAGTATGGAGGGAAGGTTGTTGCAGGTCCTGTTCATCTGTGTTCAATTAGAAAGACATTTTTGTTAAAAGGCAAATCAATATTCATGGATACTAGGGACAATTAAAAGGTAACTTGTTACCTGATCTGATTATATTACATAAGGTGAAATATTTTTTTGTGCACACTGGAATAATCTCATTTCCATTGATCTGTTTTTAAAGCCTTTTAGTATGAGCCCCTTTTCTGTTACTTTATTATTTTTTTTAATTTATTATTTTTATGTGTATGAGCATACTGTCTGCATGTAAGTTGGTGCACCCATGTCATGCAATACCATGGAGGTCAGAAGAGGGCGTTGGATTCCCCTGGAATTGGAGTTAAAGATGGTTCTTAGCTGGCATGTGGGTGCTGGGAATCGAACCTGGGTCTTCTATAAGAGCAGTCGGTGCTCTTAACTTCTGAGCTATCTCTCCAGCACCTACTTTATTATTTTATAGTTAGAATAGTAGATTATTTTTACAGGTTCAGAAGGTTCAGAAAACAATTTCACTGAATACCCCACATATATAATTCCATTTTGAATATCTGAAAAAATTTTCAGGTTTTGGTTTGACTCCTTGTTTAAGTCTTTAATATAGCATCCTAGATAGCTTTCAGCCAGCAGAACATTATATTTGTTGTACATAATATTAATTTAAAATTGTAACGCTTATAATATCTTCGTAAAATTGGTTTTACAGGATAAGCGTGCTGGAGAAAATACATTTTATATTTGTTTCTGCAATATGCTTGTACGTGTTAACAGGCATCTACTCACAGTTTGGCATGATTTTTTAGTTTTTGCTCAAAAGAGCAACTGGATAAATGCAAGATGGTACAGGTCAGGATTAAAATAATTTGGCAGAGTTTGTTGAGAAAGTTTGCTTAGCAGCTCCCAAGTTAACTTTGAGAATAGTCCCCATAGAATAGTATCAGAGAAATTCAACTTACTTTCTGTGAAGGTAAATTTTCAATATGCTACATGACCATGATTTATAAATACATTTGAAAAATCTTATGCTGGGGCTGGAGAGATGGTTTAGTGGTCAAATACATTTGCTGCTCTTCCAAAGGACTAGAGTTTGGTTCTCGGTACCCCATGAGGCAGTTTGCAACTCCCCATAGCAACACTTCCACTGGATCTGGCACCCTCTTCTAGTCCCCATGGGCACCCCCCCACCCCAGGTGGCATACACTCACAGATACATATATACCTTAAAAAATATTAAAAAAATCTTGGTTTTGCCAGGCACGGTGGCGCATGCCTTTAATTCCAGCACTCGGGAGGCAGAGGCAGGCGGATCTCTGTGAGTTCAAGGCCAGCCTGGTCTGCATAGAGAGTTCCAGGACAGCTGGGTCTGCAGGGAGACCCTGTCTCAAAAAGACCAAAAAAAAAAAAAAATCTTGGTTTACTAGACTAGTTTGCTGACTGTGACTCTTAGTGTCTTTTATGCACTTGTGTTTTTCCTTTCTAATTTTCACTTTCTTAGAAGGTAGCTATGCTCACGATTATACTACCAATACCACACATTTTTTTTCTTCTTTTAATATTTATTTACATTGGGATATGTTTAGTTAATAAAAGAACAAACTCAAAGATATAATTATTATACCTTTCCTTTTTGGTTGAGGCTGGGGAGACCAGGAAGGCATGGAGTTTGATAGAAGGGAAGTAACAAACTAGCCTTGTGTTTGGTTAAACTTTATGTCCTACTAACCTAATTATTCATTAAATAGACAGTTGCTGTGACTCAGGTCCTGAGAATGCAGGCAGGGCCTGGGCCAGGGTTGGTGAAAATGTTCACTGGAGAGACAGCAGAAGACCTGGCGTTCTCGCTTTTCCTCTTAGCCAGAGCCTGGCTCTTCTAGTTTTTAGGAGCATCAGACAAAATAACTGATGGTAAAAGTTTACAACTTTATGCATTATTGTAAACTGTATTTGGCAAAGAAAAGAAGATTTTGGAGATTCAGCAATAACGTATACTATCTGTAACAGAGGTGATATAAAAAATGCATGAATTATTATGGGCAGTTAATAAGCCTTTTATAAGGATAAAGTGGAATATTTGTTAATTCAGAAAATTCCATTAAATTTATTTTAGTGAGCTCTTTATTTTTCTGCCTTTTGATGACTTTTCTGTTAGTGAATACTTGTTATAGACCAAAGGCTGCTGAAAACAAATGACCTTATAATAAATAATTCATACTAATCCAAGTATTTCTAAGTACTTGCCTGCATTCCACAGGGCCTTGTCAACTTCCTTGTGAGTGAATTCTCCACAATGCATTATTTAGTGCCATAAATTCAGTAGAATGTTTTTATGATCAGGTTTGGAATATGGGTCCAAGTGATTCATCTTAACTCTTTAGGTTATATCAGTCTGTTTGCTGTGACATTTAGTGAGCACACCAGGCTGTAGATGTTCCTGTGTGAGCAAATGAATGGTGCAGGAGTCACAGGAGAGAGATTAGTAATAGCAGCCTATGCTAGAATTAGCCTAAACAAACACAGAGTCTATCAGGAGTGTTTTGACAAACCTCGTTCAAAGGTCTGGTTAGAGGGACCATTTGTCTTTCCTATTCTCCTAGGGAAATCATATGAAGATAAGCAGGGGAAATGACTCTTTTATCCCTGTACCATTTAGCACTTTTGAGAAGCATTAATAATTTATTCTTTAGCCTTTTGCATGGAAGGTATCCCGTATTTGTTGCTTCTGGGATAAAGATTTGAGATCTTGCTGTGTCATTGCACCTGTGCATAATATATTTTCCTTTAACAGGGAGCAACCGAGAAAGAACACACATACCTTGTCCTTTAATCACCCCAAATTAGATGTCCATGTGGATTTAAGTTAAGTTTCCTGACTATTAGATGAGTAGTCTTTATAATCACTTATGTTCTTTCTGGATTTGTTTGGTTATTAAATATTTATTGGAGTTTGTTACTGGAGGTGTACCAACAAGGAATAAACATCAGCCCTTAAGTAATTCTTGCTACAAATATTTAGTTAATGGAATAGACTTCAGATGGGCAGATAAGTTCATTAAAATATACTGTGACAAAGGGCTATCTGGGAAGGAGTAAGACTGACCAAGACTACTAGCTGGGAAGACTATTTCAGTTTCAGTAAGATGGTACCTACCACCTGTGTCAAAGGCACATAGGCTTGAAATAATCTGGCATTGGGGGGAAAACAAATGGTTCATTAAGGCCAGAGTAATGTTACTGTGGGGGAGAACACTAACAAGGAAAGACTGAGGCTCAGAAAACAGTACTTCATTCATTATGTATATGGGATGCATGCACTGATAGATAAGAGATGAAAATCTGATGACAGTGTCATCTTAGGTATATTGTTGTATTTGCTGCATGTGTGTAATGGGGGTATTGAGTAGGAATCATATTGCCAAAGCCAGGAGGAGTAATGAGAAGATTGTGGTATAGTGGCAAGGGTCGTGAGGTCAGGGTTAAGCAGAGATATTGGGAAGTAGAATTAAGAGTTGAGGACTGAATTAGGTAAGGGAACAATAGGGTATGATATAACCTAGATAATTGTATGTGTTGAGGTGGAAGATGCTGTCATTAAGAAAGGGAATGTGGGATTGAATGGGTTTATATTGCCCAAGATTTTAGACACACTGCGTTTGAGAGAGCAGACAAGTATACAACTGAGAGGAAAATGGGATTTTGGAGCTACAGGCTTATGAGTCATCAGTATGTAGGAGTCAGGCTCTGAGCCAGGTAAAAATGCATGTTTATTGATTTAAATAATCAAGGGACTTACTATTAAAGGAAACCTGGGCAAGAGAATCAGCAGCCTTGCTTATTGATCATAGAGCAAAAGATGCATTTTGTATAGAAATGATAAAAGTAGGTAAAATAATTTCCTCACCGTGCTTTTTGTAATAGATTCACGTGGTTCCTTTGATTTATTTCAAATAAATGCAGATTTAAGTTGTAATAGATACACCTGTGATATTTATTCTAAACCACTAAGTCATGAACCCAAGTTACTGGAGTTAGGCTCTTCAGCCAATTTCAATGGATCAAATCTTTAGTGGTACAAAGTGCCAGAAGTAATGGAACAATTACTTCATTGTTTTGAAGGAAACAAAGCGTTGTGGCTAAATATATATAAGACCAATTACTGTTCTTAAGTGATGTCAATAGAATGATATTTTTAGATTTTTCAATGATTAGAGAAATGTGTGTTGCATGTGAGTTAAAAAAAATTAGTTGAAGGTATACTATTGGAGAAAAGTTAAAATTTCCCAAAGTAGTGTTGGCAAGTATTGAAATAACTGTAAATGTAGAAGACCAAATAAATGTTACATAGGACTGGAAAAGATACAAAATGCCAAAAACAATTTAGAAAGCTAGGCTATGGTTATAAAGCCCTTAACCTGAGCACTAAGGATGGAGGATTGGGGAACACGAACAGAGCAGCAGGATGGGCTCCGTAGCCCGTGCTCAGAACATAGATTTCAGCTCCACTTCTAGAATGAGCAGAGGTGTTGTTGAAGGAGGGCTGCAGACAGCATGGCATCACCATTAAGAATATCAAAAAGGGGGGCTGTATGCTTTTTTTTTAAAGCTTGATAAAATCAAAGCAAGAAAACAAGGTCCGTGTGGCAGGAGATTAAAAATAAAAATAGTGGGAGGGGCCAATACCCCAGATACAGTGTACATAAAACATTTATTGTAGTATCATACCTTATTTGTAAAAGAGTTAGATCAGCAAACATTGCTCAGCTATGTGCATTCAGAAAATAGCCTTAGAACAGATCAGTTTGGAAAGGTTAAAAATATAAGAAGTGGTCCAGGATTTATTTATAAGAGCAAATGACAAAAAGATAGGAGTAGCAACATGGATTCTGAAGTGAGTGTAAGGAAGGTAAGTGTTAACTGAGGCCAAAGACCTGTTTACGTTGACTAGTGCTCTGACAGTGAAAAACTGGTAACTGGAATAATTATTGTAGTGGAGGTTGGCTTTACAGTTAAGACTTCTGAGCTTTTAAATTTGTGCTTTAAAAAAATGAATAGGAATCCTTTAATTTATGCTGTTGAATTACTGTACTCAATACCAAAACCTGACCAAATTTGGACCAAAGAAAGCATTTCAATACCTTGACCCAACTGTATATAATAGATTACCATACTTTTCCAAGGTAATAGTGCAGATTTTATAGACTTTTCTAGCTACAGCAGTTTAGAAAAAGCTTCATAGGGCTGTCTTGGGGAATCCACAGTGTACTTCAGCATGTGCTAGGAGCCTGGTAGTTCAGTGTTTTGCATATTCATTTGACCATGGATGCTATCTTTTTGTATCTAGGTAATGAAATATAAGTTAGTAAGTCATGGGATTCTGGTGTTTCAAAGAGTTGCAAAAATAAGAGTGTAGATGTACAAACCTCTAAAAAAATTAAAACAATGAAATGATGCAGTTGGGGCCTACAAGATGGCATAGTAGCCAAAAGCACTTGGTGCCAAGCCTGGTGATCCGAGTTCTAGCCCCAGGATCCAAAATAAGAGAAGGAGAGAAACTTGGGCAAGTTTTCATTTGACTTCCACATGCTCCATGGCATGTGCCTCCTCCCAAGGTTAATAAGTAAATGTAATATAAGATGTAAAAAGTGTTATTTATACAACTCTATCAGTATATTATAGTGATATATTTCATTAACACACATTATCCATATTATAGTTTATGAGATAGTTCTTATAGAACTATATCATTTTATTTGTAATAATATAAAAATTATATGTTTTAAATAATAGTGACCAAGGGTGATTTATCCAGCATATAAAGATGGATTACTGGAAAATAGTTATATGAGTCAATGACTCATTTGGTTCACTAAAGCTTGTATGTCAAGCTTAGTAGAAAAGCATTTATTATTATTGGATCCCTCCATTTTTCTTTAAAAAAACAAAAGCCTCCAAAATTGGGATTATTATTTGACCTCAAATATGGTGAATTTAATTTTGTAATTTCATATAAGTCTATACTTTTACTTTTTAAGGTCTTTTGGGGGTAAGAAATATATTAATTTTTGTCTTCTGTTACTCAGTCTAATAAAAGACTTGCAGTTTTAGGGATTCATTGGTCCATCTGTTTGTTAAGTAAAAATTTAGTTTATCATGATATAACTTTAGATTAAAATGGATTTTAGAAAATATTTTTCTTTATTATTATTATTTATTATTATTATTATTTTTTTTTGGTCTTTTTGAGGCAGGGTCTCCCATTAGTCCCAGCTGGCCTGGAGCTTACTATGTAGACAAGGCTGGCCTTGAACTCAGAGAGATCCGCTTGCCTCTGCCTCCCGAGTGCTGGGATTAAATGCGTGTGCCACCAGGCCCAGCTGTGTATTTTTTTAAGAAAATTGGAGAACATGACTTTTCAGAGTTGAAATAGATGTTCTTCAGGACATAGGTTTTATTTATTCAGCAAGTCTTGAATTCTTTTTAAATATTTTGTTATTTTTATTTTATGTATATGAGTATATTGTCATGTACTTAAGTAAGTTCATCCATGTTGTATAGTGCTTGCAGAGGTCAGAAGAGGGTGTTGGATTCCCTGGAAATGGAGTCATGGATGGCTGTTAGCCACCATGTAGGTGCTGGGAACTGCGTCTGGGTCTTCTGAGAGAGCAGCCAGTGCTCTAAACCACTGCCATCTCTCCTGCCCTGAAGTCTTGAATTCTTAGGATGAACTTAACTGTGGTTAAATCCTTAAGTGATCAAGTATTCTTTAAGATTGTTGAGCATTGAAGGAATACAATAAAGGGAAAGGAATTCCTCTCTGCATACAGCAAGATGCAGAAGACAGCCATAAAAGAGAAGCATTTGTGCAGGGAAATTAAGGGATTTGGGGACCTGAAGCTGGCCCAGAACGTTCCAGGATGTGGTTGGGTTCTGAACTAAACACAGCTTTTCTGTGGTTTTGGCGGCAGAGTGTTCAGTACTTGAAATCCTAGCCCTGGAACTGTGGCTTTACAAAGTTTGAGAAAATTTTGTTCATGCGCAAATTTCAACAGTTCTACCACCAGAAAAAAAAAAAAAAGATTATACCCAGCTAATTCAAAGGGTCTGTGTGTTTGTGTAAACATGCAAAATAGACTAAATTCAACACTAATTTATAGGGGTCAGGAAACCAGATTCAGTTATTTTTCTTTGTGCAGTCTTAGATGTCACTTGTCTCCTTTGAGGCTCTTATCTGTTATCTGAAATGATTTCCTACTCACTCCATGGTGATGTTTTCACAGGCTGTTTGTGGAAGTTCTTTGAAAAGTATAAAACAATATGTAAAGAGGTGGCGACGCCTACTGGCAGTCATTTTGCTGGAAGAACACACTGGACGGTGTGTAAAGCTTCAAAGTCAAGACAGCAGGAAGCTTGAAGATCTTTTTTCTCTCCTTTTCATTTGCATTTTTCAGTTAAAAATAAGCATTCAACTTGAATTAATACTTAAAATCCTTTGTATTATGAAGCTAACCAGTACTGCAGTTGTATCATAATTCATAATTTAGATGTTGACATTTGGTTAATTCAGAGTATATATTGAGAACTGTTGTTCCACACAGGGAGATGAAAAACATGAGTAGTTTGGGGGTCTTCTTTCTAGCGTTTCCTGAGGATTGGGTAGGCATTCCCTCTCAGGACAGAATTCCACGGAAGGGATGGGAAAGGCCCGAAGGGAGCACAAGGACATCTAGGTTGGCTTAGGAGTGCTGGAGACTGCCCTAGAGGGCGTTGTTGTCATTACTTAGCACATTTTCCCCCTTTGGGATATATTTTCTTGCTGTTAATTATGACTCTGATTAATCAAATTCTAATCTTTTAGGTAGATGTCAGGTTATATGTTGCTTTTGTTTATTGAAGAATCACAATGAGAACGTGCATGGAGAATTTTCAGTAAATTCTTTAACTTGGAGGAAACAAATTTATATCATTAAATGATTTAAATTCATATAATCATTTACTAAAATCAAAAGTATGAATAAGCAGTAGGCTTATAGCTCACACATTTTTCAGTGTTGGCTTATAATAGAAAAACTGTGAAATACTTTATGAAGTGATGCCCTAAATATACCTCTCTAATGATTGACTTCATTTTAATGTAAGAAAAAGATCTATATGGGAACGGTTAAAGGGGACAAGTTCTACAACTGACATCACTCATTTTTTATATTTTGCTCATTAACTTTAAATACATGATTCTGCCCATGTTATTGAGATAACTAATTATAAGTTGTAACCTTAAAGTATTACATTATCTTTAACGAGTTCAGAATAAACAACAAAGTAATCCAGTTTTGTGTCTGTGTCTGTGTGTGTGTGTGAGAGAGAGAGAGAGAGAGAGAGAGAGAGAGAGGTCAGTCATATACTTGGTATGCCTCTATAAGTAAAAACTTTTTCTTCATGGTGTTTTACACTTCAAATTAATCATTACATTTCAAATTAATCAATAATACTTTTCATGATTGTTGCAGAGAAATGCAGCCCCCCACCTCTGCTGTTCCTCAGTTACTAAGGCAAAGAGCAAGGAGAGAACTCCCCAATCTTAGTTAGACCAGAATTTATTAGACTTGCCTGCAAAAAGATGGTGGAAAACACACACTCCAGCCACTAGAGCATGGCTGGTTGTCTCCCTTTCAACATGGCTGCCCGGAGCCCTGGCATAAATTCCATGCTCTAGGCTCGTGCTGGTAAAATGGCGAGAGAGACCCTAGGCTTGCTTGGTGGGCTGTTATATGCCCTGGTCACCAGAGTCCCAGAGTTCCCTGCGTTCTGAAAGTCAGCCAGCATTGTCTGAAGCATCCAGGGCAAACAGCGCAGCTGGGCTTTGCCCTTAGCTCCTCCCTCTACGTACGCAGCCTATCCAGTGATAAGTCCATTTCAAAGAAGATACAGTTTATCCCACAACAATACATTTTAAATGAAGGTCATCTTTGGGATGAATCATGCATTGTTTGTGAGGCTGTGGGCTGGGCTGTAACTGATCCATAGTATCCCAAAATCCCTGTCTGGAGCCCTTTGACTCAAAATGTCAATAAGCTGAATTTGTGTAACTCGAGTCACTTGTTTATGAGCAATTAGAATTGAGTGGATTCTGGAGACAAAAAGGACTGTGGAGATCATGCAGTCTAGTACGTAGCCTCAGTTGTTATGGAGGTGACTGCAGTTCAGAGAGGTGGGTCAGCCATTTCGAGGAAGTCCTTGGTAGAGCTTGGTTATGATGCTGTCCTATGTCAAGTCCAGTCTTTCCTCCTTGTGTTGGATTGTGAGGATCAGTATCACCAAGACCAATGAAGAGCAGAAGGTCAAGCTTGAAACTCACAAGGTTATCTGACCTTAAAGAAGAAGTAATCATTTGAAAATTTGCTTTTCGGGTGGATGAGTCCATAATCTGAATTTAAAATGTATTTTGTTAACATTTAACAGAGCAAAGCAAACAATTCTTTAAAAATGTCAAGTTAAAGGATAAATGGTTGAAGAGGAAAACTCATTAAACTTTGTTAATAAAATAATTTAAAAAAATTAGAATCCTTGGTCTTCTATTTTAATATAAAAATAAGAGGCATGCACATTTTAAAGTGGCTTTATATGTTTAATATGTTAAATATGTTAATGTAGGTGGATATTCTTTAGGATTACCTCTATTCATGGAAACAGAGTGAAGTACCCAAAAGATGAACAGCTGGGAAAGGCTGTAGCAGATAGCAGAACAATCATCTTCTAGAAAGTTCTGTGTAATGAACAGTTTTGACTGGAAGACTGTAAATCCCAGAAAAATTAGATACATGTATAATGATAGCTTTAAGTTAGGGAACTGTGCTTTGACAAACATTAGTGATACTTTCACTACTATTCTGGGTTTTTCTCTTTTGTCTAAATCATGTATTAATAATATGTGGGTCTATTTTAGCCTCTGTATCTAGACAGATGAGGCTATTTTGATCTGTTAGGCTTTGAAATGGCCAGACCGCATGGATAGAAATGTGGTAGGAGGGAGGAGAGGAAGGGGAGACAGAAAGAGGCAGATAGTCTGTATGCTTACTTTCCTTTCACAGACCGAGACCAGGACGATGAATTAGCATTTGAAATTGGTTTTCTGCCTCACATTCTGCTGCCAGGCCGGAGGCCTTGGGCTTCAGTACCACAAGAAATCAAATAATGCAGGGGTTTAAGGATTTTATTTTTTGAATGTTTTTGTTTTGCAGATTTTATAGACTGCTTGCTTTTTGTTCATGCTAGCTATCTGCTTGTAACTTTAACTAAATAGTTCAATAAAGAATAATGTGGTTGGTAACCCACAGTTGCTTACTGTGTTCCCAGAAGGCTTATTGTGGAAAAAGAACTGCGCCAGACATCATCGGAGAGTCAGAGGACTCTGCTGCAGGCTTTGTTGTTAAGAACTTGGTAATTCCTCTTGCTAGTGCTGGTAACAGGCCTGAGTGTCACAGAGCATGCATGCCATCATCCAGGGCTACTACAGGGACACCAGAGGACAATGAGTGCTTCTCAAATCTAGATTTGTCCCTAGATTTGAAGGGAAGCTATTTTGGCAATGGGCCTTTTAGGCAGAAATAGTGGGGCATTAGTCTCTGATTCAGTCTTTTTACAAAAGCCAAAGTGGTAGTATTTGTAGAAGGAAAAGCCTACCCTGAGAACTGGTCTTCAGAGGCTGCCCTGTGTAGCCTGAGACTTTGTTGATATTCTTTGGCTATCTCCCAGGACAGGGTCCATTTGTTGTTTATATTTTTCTTTTTTTTTTTTTTTTTTGGTCTTTTTGAGACAGGGTCTCCCTGTAGCCCAGCTGTCCTGGAACTCTGTAGACCAGGCTGGCTTTGAACTCACAAAGATCTGCCCACCTCTGCCTCCCAAGTGCTAGGATTAAAGGCGTGCGCCACCACACCTGGCTGGTTTTTTTGGTCTGTTGTTTATATTTTTCATCCTTTGTGTCTGCCTGGTTCAAAGAAGAAATTTACTAAATTTCTTTCATCCCAATAGGGCTTGTGATTCCAGGCTAAGGAATTTGGATTTTATTCTTAAGGTCTTGGAAACCCATTGGAAAGTTTCAAACAAAAGGATTCTAGACATGAAGGGAAGGTGCACGTATAACATCTCCATAATATGGTAGCTCAGAAGACCTACATAATGACAACACCATTTGACATGATAATGTAGGTAGGGGACTTTCACAGGGTCCCACATCTAGGTGAAGAGCTTCAGGCATCCATGGGTGCAGAGGGAGGGAGAATCAGTTTTTTCCAGGGTGAGCTCCCTGATAAATTGGTCAGCCCCAAGCACATGTACACGTGAGTGCCACTAAATGGAGTCAGTGTGCACATGTGTATGTGTGTTTATAAATGTATGCATGTGTACATAACAATAATAAAGAAGACAAGAGGACTGAAGAGATGGCTCAGTGTTATGAGCATTGTCTGCTCTTGCAGGACCTGTGTTCGAGTCCTACCACCCACATGGTGGCGAACAATTGTCTCTAACTCCAGTTCCAGGGGATCTGACGCCCTCTTCTGACCTCCATTGGAATATGCAGATACACTCATACACATAAAAATAATAAAATATTTTTTTTAAAAAGAAGACAAGAATTTGAGAGGGGCATGGGAAGAACAGGAGGGAGGGCAAGGTGGAGATGATGCAAGTACAAAATTCTCAAAACTATTTAAAGAATGAAGGTGTGTGTGGGATGTGTATATGTGAATCGGATCAGCATGCATATATTTGAAAGAAGTTATCTTTATGAAACTCAGCACTATACAGTGAATATACATGTATAAAAAGGAACATAGCAATGAAAGTTACTGTAGTACTCTAGGATGATTAACAGCAGTGAGTTATGCATGCCTTCTAAATCCTAGAAATACTTCTGAGTGTTAGTCCGTAACAATTTGTAGTTAATGATGTCCTAAACCTATGGTAGTCATTTGATGGAACAAAGGTTTGAATCTTTGCTTCTTTTGTTGACTCCAAGTTAGCATTTAGAGACAGTCTTTACTAGTGTTTTTCAGGTTCACTGAGATAAAGTGGGATTATGGAGGCTTTATTTTTCATTCCCTTAGCAAATATTTGTGCACTTACTATTGGTAATGCTATTCCTGTGGTTTTGTATCAGCATTGGGAACAGTGTTAGCAATACAAACTCCAGGAGGTGTTTGCATGATCTAATGTCATTAAGAACTCTAAAAGTTCACCATTCATGAAAAAAAGTAAAAAAAGAAATTTTGTCTTTTTTAAAAAATTTTATTTATTTCTGTATGTGTATGAATGTACTGTCTGCATGCAAGTTTGTGCACCCGTGTCGTGTAATGCCGCAGAGGTTAGACGAGGGTGTTGGATTCCCCTGGAACTGGAGTTCTCCTGGAATTGGATTTTCAGACTTTCAGACGGTTCTCGGCTGCCATGTGGGTGCTGGGGATCGAACCCGGGTCCTCTGTAAGAGCGGTTGGCGCTCTTAACCGCTAGGCCATCTCTCCAGCCCTTTTTTGTCTTTTTGAGATAGGGTCTCTCTGTAGCCCCAACTGTCCTGGTACTCACCGTGTAGACCAGGCTGGGCTTGAATTCACAGAGATCTGCCTGCCTCTGCCTCCCAAGTACTAGGATTAGCCCAGCTGGAATATATTTTAAATAATTATACCACCCATGTATTCACTTACCTGTTTTTTTTTTCTACATCATTTTGAAAGGCACTAGGAAATTTTATATTAAAACATGTGTCTACCAGGCTTTATTTTCAAAATTGAAACCCATATGGCAATATAGAACCTTGTGTATTAGTGTGGAGCTTGTCTTTCTTGGTGCTTACACTCTGCATTCTGTTCTTTTTTCTCAGGAGAGAAGCTTCTTGCTTAGTGATTCTATATTTGAGCTTTGCTCTGTCATGATTGGGACTTGTGTTCATCAGTTGATGGAACCCTTTTTTTCTTCCCTCTCAGATATTATGTTTTTAAGAAGTACTATCAGAGGCTGAGGAGATAGTTCAGTGGGTAGAGTGAAACCAGAGGACCATGCTAAACATTGGGCATGGCTGGGGAGGTGGAGACAACATCTCTAGTGCTTGATAACCAGCCTGTGTATTTTGTACAGGCAAAACATTCACATAAAATAAGATAATAAAATATTTAAGAATATATTAGAGATTTAAGAAGCACTTGTGATCTTTATGTCCATAATGAATATGAGGAGCAGGTAGGTAGTGTCTGTCCTGTGTGGGCCATGCTGCGTGGAGCAGGTAGGTAGTGTCTGTCCTGTGTGGGCCATGCTGCGTGGAGCAACTTCCTCTTTTGGTCACTTGCTGTGAGTGTCCGTATGAATTGTCCACTAGTATAGCCTGGAGGACGGGCCTCTAGGCATGCCTATGGGGGGTTGTCTTGCTTATGTTAATGGAGATGGGGAGACCTTTCCCATGGTGGGTGGCCTCATTTCCATGGGCTGAGTCCTAGACTGGACTGGTTAGAGGGAGCCTGGCACAAACATCTCTTACCATCTGCTGCTGTCAGCCCTTGCCACAGTGTCTTTCCTGCAGTGATGGACTGTAACCTGTGAGACAAAACAAACCCTTTCTCCATTAAGTTGCTTTTGTCAGAATAGTTTGTCAAGGAAGAGAAACTAAGAATCTTACCTAGTGGACGGCTACTTATCCTTAAAGCCTCAGGCGAATGAATCACTTTCTTAGTGGGAAGAATCCCTTGGGAAACTGAAACTTCCTCACCCATTGGGTTGTGTGCTCCTGTTGTAAGCTGCATTTGTAAAATTTTTTATCACATTTGTGCTCACTCATCAAGCCAATCTTTCTGATGACATTTCGAACACTGTGACTGGGGAGACCTTCCCAGATTTGAGCAGGTGCTTACTGCCTAGAGTGTGCTTGGCATACAATCAGCCCTTAGAAACATTAGTATTGTAAGGATATAAAGACATCATTGTTAATGATAATGAAGAATGGAAACAAGTTCCTGTAATATGTATGTATTACATAGATGAATTTAGTAAATTACCAAAGGTTATAAAAAAACATACTAAATTAAAAGATTTGGTCAGTGATTATATTGGCTTGCTTTGCACTGTAGATCTAAGCTAATCTGAACATAAAATTTCCATGGATTTCTTTAAAATCAGTTGCAATTGTTTTATTTTATTATTTATTTATTTATTTATTTATTTTGGTCTTTTAGAGACAGGGTCTCCCTCTAGCCCCAGCTATCCTGGAACTCGCTCTGTAGACCAGGCTGGCCTTGAACTCACAAAGATCCGTCTGTCTCTGCCTCCTAAGTGCTAGGATTAAAGGTGTGCGCCACCACGCCCAGCAATTGTTTTATTTTTTATCTTTCTCAAAGGTGTGGTTATCTAGTGTAACTATGTGCATTAAATGGACTAAGGGGACTGTAAGCTTTCTTTATAATGTCAGTCTTGTTTTTTCTTAGTAAATGTGTTTTGCATGCCTTCTAGTCAGTTCCTCAAAACTGTAAGCTACCATCTTGACCCTTTGGGCTTCCTTTTTTGGAAAGCACTGATTCCCTTTGGTCTGCTGCATCATCTGCTGCATCTGCTGCATCTGCTGCATCTGCTGCATCTGCTGCATGTGGCTGTTTGCTGCTTTCCCTAGAGACCTGAGGAGGAGTCTTTTGAGCTAGGCTTGCTGTTGTGGACATAAAAGGAACATAGTTCAAAGAGATTTTCTCTCTTGTTTTTGTATTTGCTTTTCCTTTTTCTTAATTATGCTGAAACTGATCTGAACATTAAAAATATTCTGAAAAAATTCTCACGTAAATGAAAGCGAGGCACTGTATGCCTGCGAGCATCACGCACTCAAGTATTAGTTAATCCATATATGTTTTTCTTGTGTTCTTCAAAATCGAGACCACACAGCCATGCTAACTGAAATGTCACCCAGGAAAAACAACTTTAGAATGCTGTAAATTGTTGAGTTGGCTGAGGATGCATACCTTCTTCACCTAGTGTTAATTACAGTACGTTTTTCTGCACATCGTGTGGTAGATGTTTAACTACAAGGTGTTGAAGAAATAACATTGGATAGAAGGGACCATGGTAGGAGAAAGGCAGTCTTGTTATTAGTTTCAATAACCTTGTATAGACCCAAAATGAAACACATTTTATATGTCTGTTTATATATGGATAGATAGATTATATTACAGGGAACGGACTCATTCACTTTGATTGGTGATTGACTGCTGGTGGTCTTCCAGATTAGTTGTCCATTCAATTTCCTGAAGCAGTAACCATTGGTACATACTGAAATATTACAACTGAAAAGGAAAATCTACAAATCATGCCATTGTGCACGAGGCCACCTGTGGAAGTCGGTTCTTTCCTTCCTTCGTGTGCACACCAGAGACCACACGCAGCTTCTCAGACTTGGCTTGGCATGAGCAATCTGGTTGTCTCTGCAAATCTTCTCTTTGTTAAGACATATACACAGAATGTTGAGCCTAGACAGTAACCTCTGCTGTGATCCCTCAGCTGACTGGAAGATTATGTTACCATGTCACCTTCTGCACTGTCCTTTTATTTAAACTTTGGTGTATTTAGAACAGTAATTTTTACCCATGAAAGGATGTATTTGAAGTCATTACCATAGCTATTGAAATACTATCTTTCTACTTTTTTGTTTTGTAATGAAATCAGTTGATGTTAGGATATACTGATTATTTGAAATGTTTGGCAAAATAAAGTTAAATCCTTCAAAGTAAATATTCAGATTTGTTGACTTTTTCACTGTTGTGATTTCCTTTAAAGCTTTGCAACTACAGGAAACCATGCAAAAAACAAATTATTATGTTTCTGTGTTGCTTTTGTCACTTTGTGTGGGCCGGCAGGGCGTACTCCATACTCTTAGGAGCTGACAAAGCAAACAGGCCGGTTGACGTGTCATAGCTCTATAGATACAAAAGATAGGTAGGCTTGGGATCAGAACAAGACAGTTTATTAAAGTCCAGCAGACAACAGGAACATCAGAGTGGTTCTCAGGTCCTACCAAAACAGGAGATATGCCTGGATGGGTGGGCATGTTTCAGTGAGTTGTACAGCCAAGGACCCAAAGCTCCACACCTTGTGCTGCAAGTGGTAAACAATTAAATCTGTTGTCCTATGGCAGCAGGGAGGCTCCTAGTTGTGGGCAGGCTCCTTTGGCTTACTTTGCTTTAACTACCTATAGAAATGGCTCAAGGATGCAGGAAGTGTTGTCCTTCTTGGAGCGGAAGCCCAGGGAAGATTGGGGGAGGGCATGGCAGCTTTTCCCAGCTGTCTACTCTTTGTCCATACATTTTCTTGTTGAAACTAAAATTTTCTTGTGCATTTTTCATCAACAGCTTAGACTAAGTACACTGTCACAGGCTGAGACCAAACCTTTTCAATTTACCTTGTAGCGTACATGATGAGGCCTATTATCAATAAGATGAGGCCAGCGATATTCCTTAGGATTCTGGACTCTGTAAATTGAATATAGCTCTAGAGAACACAATAGATCTTATTTCCAGAACCCTTTAGCTTCCTTTCTTATGTAATAGTGGGTTGTTTCATCTGACTAGTGATTAGCCCATACCTATCCTGTTACACCAGGATGTATGTAAGACCCATTGTAACTTGTAGAAGGTCCCTCAAAGTGAGGATAAATACCTCACCTTTGTCTAGGACATGAACTCTTTTGCCAGAAAAAAATGTTTTCAGTTTTTTACGAAATGGGTTTTATATGAATCCTTGTGTCCTCTGGATGAAAGTAGCCCTAGATGAGGCATGTGCTCCCTTCAGTACCCGGAAATTCCATCTGAGTGCTAGCCTGCTCTTTGGGATGTAGGAGCTGCAAGCTAAGTGATTTTTTTCCTTACTGTATCAGGCAGCTCTCATGACCCTGAAGAATTTGACTTGGATGGGTGCTCACTATATCTTCCAGGATTAATAAGCTACCCCTGGGCCGACATGTGAGTCAGCATTTGCTCTAAACCCATCACCACCTGTTCTTTATTTGAGTCTGTGGATCAGCATGGTATTATTGATACTGAGTCCAAGTCGTTCCAGAAGGAAGACAGTTAGTTGTTCCTTATCTCAGCATTGATGCATATAGCAGGGGAAATTGGGTATATCTGTGCAGGGCAGGAAGCCTGTGCTGGAACCTGGAGCCACATGAAGATAATCAGAGTTAGCAAAGGTGACATCCTCCGTGTTACTCGTTTGTCTAGCTGATGCAATCACAATCAGTGTATGGAACAGCCGAAACAACAGAATCCAGCTGGTGGGAAGCCATCACAGGCCCTCAGTGTCATGTGGTCTCCAAGCCAGCACAGTGACATTTCTCACTGCAATTCAAGTCCTTACTATCTCGTGTGTTTTCTTTGTCTTCTCTTGGAATCCTTCCCGTCTTTTTTTGTGTTGAGCTTAGGAGGAAACTGACTAGGCGACCTGTTACTTGTTCCACCATCACCTCTGTAAGTGGATTTTCCTTGAGAAAACACCCTGTGGTGTGAGTATTCAGTGTATGTGTGCCAGACATCCACATGAAGTACATACCAGAAGTGGCAGTAGCAACAGCAGGACACAGTAAGGGCTCAGTGGCCCCATTCAGATGGCTACAGTAACCTCTGCTCTTTTTGTTCATTTCCAAGTGCAGACAAGTGAATATGTCAAAAACCTGTAAGAAAGTCACATGAGAATTGGAATCCAGAAGAGCCCTAGAGATCTGTGGAACCCTCTCTGCTCTTTATGCTTGCAGTCTTCTCTGTAGATGGGGAGACTTTGGTTCCGTGTCTGGTCCCCTTTCTTTCAAAGGCTAGGAAATGGGTCCAGAGGCCCAGAGTTAGGTATGGAGGCCTGCAGACTAAGCTCTTCTGATGCTGCCTGCTTCTCAGTTCTTCTGGTAGAGATGACGGCTTTCATGGGGGAGTCTGTGCGTCTACAGGCGCCTTGGTTTCAACAGTCTGCTTTGGATTCAGCTAACTGCTTGCTTTGTGGCTTCCGTAGTTCAATTTCACCATTACATTTCTTTGGTGACAGTCAACAATTCATCTCTTTGGGGAGCCCATGTTTAAATAGCTATATCCACATTGCCTCTGGTTGGGTGGTTTTGGAAGACTTAATCCATTATTTATGTCATGTCAGCATACTGCTTGGTGTCCTGTGCCCCCCCCCCCCCAAAGAACCCTGACTTCATAAAGAATGTAACAAATAGTGAGATTCAAAAGGAAATGACTATTTAGCACATTGGCTTGCTACCACCTCCTAGGTGACAAAAGTAGCAGAGACAGAAGTAGTGGCCTGAATGCAAGTAGCAGCTGTGTGTGTGTGTGTGTGTGTGTGTGTGTGTGTGTGTGTGAGTGTGTGTGTCTTTTCGAGACAGGGTCTCCCTAGTAGCAAGTAGCAGCTTTTTTTTTTTTTTTTTTTTTTAATTTTATTTTATTTATTTCGGTATGTGTATCAATGTACTGTCTGCATGCAGGTTTGTGCACCCGTGTCGTGCAATGCCGCGGAGGTCAGAAGAGGGTCTCGGATTCCCCTGGAACTGGAGTTCTCCTGGAATTGGAGTTTCAGACGGCTCTCGGCCGCCATGTGGGTGCTGGGGATCGAACCCGGGTCCTCTGTAAGAGCGGTCGGCGCTCTTAACCGCTAGGCCATCTCTCCAGCCCAAGTAGCAGCTTTTTAAGCCTAGCAGGCAGCGAGAGGAGCAGGTCAGGTGCTTGGCCTCTTGCCCACAAGGCCTGCCTGGTAGCTGTGTTTGCTGTGAGTGGGTTGCATATGAGGACTCTGAGGCTCAGGCTCGCCCCTTCATTGTAGCAAGCAGCAAGCAAGCTTGTTTTTCCATTCCAGGAGCAGACGTGCACTGATGCTACTGTGCAGCAGCTTGCTATCAAAAAGGGCCTAGGATAGAGGGAAGCCAGGCCTTGGAGTTCAGCAGGCTCTGTGAATGAGGCCTTTACTTGGGACACTGAACTCTCCTGATGCTATTAATAATATAAACCACCTAAATTAGAATAGTTTCTTTATTTTAACCTATGTATATTTTTCAAACAATGGACATGAAACACTATGGTAATGTATCACATCTGCTTTTAGTGGTAATAAAGCACTTGGATAATTTATGTCACTGAATCATTGACTGCTTGGTGAAATAGGTCAGGACTGTGTCATCTTCTGTACGGAGAAGAAAATTGAAAGGTTAAGTGGCACATGCCGTGGGTTCTATGTGGAAGTGATAGGAGAGACCTTGGATCCATTTCTGTTTTCTTCTAGTGCTCTGAACCAAATGTGCCTGAATGAGTAGGAAATGAGGTCAGAGTGTCATTTGTATGCCAGCGAATATTTCAGAAAAATTATTACTCCTTGGAGTTTCAAAATCCCGTTACTAATTTGCTTAGGAAAGACATCAGTGTTAAAGTTTGCTTCCATTCATTTCATGGCTTACTACATAGTTTGAATATTAGCTTGAATTAATATTTTACTGGTTTTTAGTGTCCTCGGGAAAAGAGAGTGGAACATGATGTGATTTAAAATAGCTCTTTCAAGAGTTTGTGACTTCTCAGTTTCAGTGTCACAAATTCTCAGTTGTATGTATCTAGGTGTCTTAGTTTAACAGATTTTGAACAGCAATGAAAAAACAGACATTTGTAACTCACAATTTAAGGAACTAAGAATTGTTTCTGAGCAGTGTGTCCAGCACTCTTTAGGATGCTGGGTAGAATATCATGGGAGTCAAGCTTCTGTTAGGTCAGACTTTCCATTATTAAGCCTTCTTTTGGTATATATAAATTTTGGTTGAAAATTCTTTCCAGGGAACAATTTGTATACAGATTCTCAGCCTGGGAACAAACTATGACCTACTTACAAGCCTCTTTAAACATTCTGATGAACGAGAACACTTTTCAAATGAAGGCAGATTTTGTTTAAAAAATATTAGTTCTTTGGACCCAATAGCTTAAAGTGATTCCATTCATTCCTTGTATGGCAGCATTACTTTAGTGTTCAACTTCAAATAGCTGCTTTTTAAACTTGAACTTTAAAAAAATGTACACTTTACTATTATAAATTAAAATGGCATTTAATTTCAAGAAGTTGTTAGATTTAAATGGAGAATTGTATACTTACTAAAGTTAAGCATATTTCTCGATTTCACCGTATTACTTACTTTGTATTACTGTACAAACAGATACTGATTTAAGGTTGAAAAACACTTTCTTGTAACTAATTTTGTAATTCATTTCCCCAAGTGTTTACATTTTATTTGAAAATGAGTCAGATGAAAATGTTAATTTAGCTTTAAGATTTATGTTCCTAAAGATTTTTTTTTTTTTGTCTTTTTGAGACAGGGTCTCCCTGTAGCCCCAGCTATCCTGGAACTCACTCTGTAGATCAGGCTGGCCTTGAACTCACAAAGATCTGCCTGCTTCTGCCTCCCAAGTGCTGGGAGTAAAGGAGTGTGCCACCATGCCCGGCTTCCTAAAGAAGTTTTTAAAAAAGATACTCAGAGTTTTTTCTTTGCCCTTGTCATATTCTTGAAGATAAATAAAAATAGCTATAGGATCTTTCTCTATCAGAGTTAACCATGAAATCTGCTGTTAAAACTTGGCATTTTGTTCTCATTTTGTGGTACTAAGTAGCAACAAACATATGGGCCTCTCAGAGACTCCTAAATATCAATATGCCCCTATCTTCTTAAATCCATACACCTGACTGTTAGATTTTTGGGGAGGGAGAGAAGTTTTGCGAAACAGAAGCAATGAGTGGAATCATCCTTCAGGACAGAGACTGATAGAGGCCAGAAGGCAGACAGGCAGCCCAGCATGGTCTGGGTCTGAAGTAAGAAGTTTTAGTCCCACCAGACAGAGCAAGCTGTCCACTGTTTTTTTTAATTTTATATTTTATTATTTTTTATTTTATATGTATGACTCTATTGCCTGCACGTGTGTAAGTGCACCTGTGTTGTGCAATGCCCACAGAGTCAGAAGAAGGCATCAGATTCACCTGAAACGGGATTATGGATGGTTGTTAGCTGACATGTGGGTGCTGGGTATCAAACCCTGGTCCTCTGGAACAGTAGCTGGTGCTCTTATCCACTGAGCCATCTCTGGGGCCCCCAAGCTCTCTACTCTTTAAAGGTTTTGGAGGAAGGGGGGAAGTACTGCACCACAAGGAAGCAGGCTTAGTTAATGTATGACTTGTGCTGTGTCTGGAGGTAGGAGGGGGTGCACACGTGATGTGGGCCGCCTGACAGGGGCCACCTTCTTTGGGTAGGGGAGTGGGCTTCTGTGTGTGCTCAGAGGCATAGGCACTAATTATTCTTATAAATCTGGATTTAATTTGATTACGAACTTTAATGTGTATGTGACCTAGTATTTTTTTTTATTTGAAAGTGTTTTACTAATCTAACATACTTTAGAAAGAAAAATAGTAGCTTTCCAGTGATATGTTCCTTCTAATGAAATCTTTATCCTATATTTTTCTGTGGCTCCTGTTGTTTCTCTCTCAGGTTTAGGTCTTGATGAGAAGATTAAGGTGGAGTTAATTAAATTCCCCATTGAAAGTGCTTCGGACTCTTCTCCATCCCTGTTCTAGGAAAGTTGTAGTTTCATGTTTGAAGCTCCAAAGGTGAGATGTACTGACGAACATCTTACAGAGCTTTGTTTAAGGATTGGGAGAGGAACATCATAAGCTTATTCAGTGCAATAGTCCAGCAAAAACTGCAAGAGAAGAGATCCTGAATGACTTCTTGATTTTACTGTGTGTCATGGCCATCTGGTTTCAGAATAAGTAGTGATGTGGGAACTATGTATTTATAACTTGGAGGAAACCTTCATAGACTTCATAGAGGAGTTATCCAGTTTGAGAAAGACTTAGAGAAAGACCTAGTTTAATCGTGGTTCTCGGTGTGCCAGCTGTGTGGCATCTGTTGGGAACACAGCCTCTGAGAGCTGCAGTGGCAGCCCTGCTTCCAGACTTTCAATGATGGTTGTCCACTGAGGTCGGAGCTGGCAGCTCTGGGATTCTTTAGCTTTTTTTTTCCTTATGAAAAAAACAGTGTGCCTGTTTCGGCTTGAGGCATCTCATCCACACTGTGTGATGGCAGAGGAAAGCTTTAATGGAGCTGAGAGATTTGCTTATGTCATGACAGCTGTAGACTACAAGGTCCATCTTACTTGAAGAGCAGCCAGTAGGAGAGTACCTAGGAGACAAAAAAGGAAGAAGAAACTGTGGTAGGATGTGGGGCTGGTCTGTCTGTGGAGTCTACCACAGTGACCGTGGGTGCTGTAGGGAGTCTGAGTAAGCCTGTTTTTCTTTGGAGATGGTAATAGATCCCCTGAGGCTGGAGAAGACAAACTTTTTTGTACTACTCCAGCTCCTTTAGCACCTAGAACAGTATGTGACTTTTGCTCAGTGAAGAAATACATGAAAACTATTAGGAGAATTACATAGCTAATGCATGTCAGGTACTTAGCCCAGTTCTTGGCCTGCACCAAACCATAACTGAATCTACCTGGGCTTTATTTTTGTTTGATTTATACAGTGATTAAGTATATTAATTTATTAGCCACGTGTTTAGGAAGTTCTGTAATTAATTCTTGTCTTAGTTACTTTTCTGTTGCTGTGCTAAAACACTGACTAAAGCAGCTTATAGAAGGAAGAGTTTATTTGCCTTATGGTTCCTGGGGAATTAGAGTCCATCATGGCCGGGAGGCATGGGAGGTGGCTCTAAGAAGGAGCAGAAGCTAAGCTCTCACATCTTCAAGCACAAGAAGCAGAAAGCTACAGGAGATCCTGCAAGGCTTGAGAACTCTCTAAGTCTGTCCCCAGTGACACGCTTCCTCTCCCTACTACACCTTCTAAGACCTTCCCAAAGAGCATCAGCAACTGGGGACAAAATCTTCAAATATTTGGAGCCTATGGGGACACTCTCATTCAAAGCACCCCAGTTCCATTTTTCTTAGTAGTTGGTTAATGTGTAATACCGAAGATTCACTGTGAAACTTTTGTGATTTTGTCTAGTTTTGTGACAGTGTCTAATAAGGAATGATAGAGTGACAAGGAGCCATAGGCATTTATAAGATATTATACGAGTATTTTGCCTGCTTGTTTTTAAGTGCATTACATATATGCACTTCCAGAAGAGGGTGGCAGATCCCCCTGCAAGGTCTTCTGGACAGTTGTTAGCCACCATGTGGGTACTTGGAACTGAACCCAGGTCTCCTGCAAGAGCAGCCAGTACTTTTAAGAGTTGACCCTTCTTTCCAACCCCTGGAAGTTTCTTGAAAATGTAAATTGGATATAGTTGCTTTCTAAAAAGTTATTGAAGTGTGAAAAACAAAACAGGCCAGTTATTTCATTGTTCAACCCAACATATTTGTGTAAGCTGAACTCACTCATCCTCATACCAAGTTGTTGGATCTATAAATCATTAGTAGGCTGCTCCTTGTGACCCTTTTGGGTCATGACCTCCCTCCTCTGTGCTATCATTGGTGTCATGACTGGGAGGGAAGGTGGGATAAATCCTGATGGGGATCTGCTTGTCCTGTGAGGTAGAAAGAAGCTTAGTGTTGCTGTCAGTGGAAGGAGCAGAGAGCCTGTTCTGTAGGCCCACTGGCTTAGTTTAGGTTTTCAGAATTTTTTTTTAAACATTTTTTTAATATTTTATTTATTTATTTATTTATTTATTTATTTATTTATTTATTTATTTATTTATTTATTTATTTATTTATTTATTTATTTATTTATTTATTTTTTATTTGTATGAATGTACTGTCTGCATGTAGGTTTGTGCATCCGTGTTGTGCAATGCTGTGGAGGTCAGAAGAGGGCATCGGATTCCCCTGGAACTGGAGTTCTCCTGGAATTGGAGTTACAGACGGTTCTCAGCCGCCATGTGGGTGCTGGGGATCGAACCCGGGTCATCTGCAAGAGCGGTCGGTGCTCTTAACCGCTAGGCTATCTCTCCAGCCCCAGGTTTTCAGAATTTTTAAATCTCTTGATGCATCTATCACTCAGTCTAGTCATGTTCCTGACCTCAGTCTAACAGACTTGCCGAGTGTGATGATTAGTGTTGTCAATTTGACACAAACTTGAATCATGTGGAGACCTCTTGACTGGTATGTGGGATCATCTTGATTCCATCAACTGAGGCAGGAACCCACTGTGGCCAGCGCCATCCCCTAGGCAAGGACCTGGACTGCTTTAGAGTGGAGAACTGGAGCCGAGCAGTAGCATACGTGCACTGGTTGGTCTTGTCTTCTTCAGTAATGTGACAGCTGCTCCCAGCTCCTGACACCATGACTTCCATGTTGTGATGACTGGAACCTGGAACCATAGGCCAGAATGAACCCTGTCTCCCTTAAGTTGCTTTTGTCAGAGTCGTTTATCACGGCAACGGGAAAAGAAACACAGACACTGGAAAAGGAACACAGCCTGTGTTCAGGCTTTATGCCAACATCCTGCTCGTTGACTGCCTTAAAAGTCTTGGGTCTGATTCCTGCCTTCTGACTACAGAAAATGAGCCTTCATGTTCTTCAAAGAAACCCTGTTTCCTTTCCAGGCCACCCCAAATTACTGTCAGTTTGTAATTCCCCAACCCCAGTGGCCCAGCCCAATAGCTGAGTCCATAGCTTCTGTAATTACTAATTCCTGTCAGCTTGTCTTCCAACTCCCAATATATTTCCTTCATTTGGATCCTGCCCCACTAGTAAAAGTTTTAGCTGCCTATGTCTTCATTTTGTTTCTGCTGCTGTGATAAAATACCCATAGAATCACAACTTGGGGGAGAAGGGTTTATTTTAGTTCACAGTTCCAGCTTAAAGTCCATCATGACAGGGAAGTTAAGGCAGCGTGAATGTAGTGGTAGTGGTAGTCCCATTCGTACCAGGAGCCTAGAGCAGTGAGTGCAAGCACACTTGTGCTCAGCTTGCCTTATCCACTTTTCCACAGTGAGGATCCCTGCCTAGGGAGCGGTACCACCCACTATGGACAGGTCTTCTTCCTGTCTAATGAATATAACCCTCCACAGACCAGCATAGGCCAGCCTGATCTAGATAGTCCTTAAATGAGACTCTTCCCAGGTGACACTAGATTGCTTCAAGTTAACAACTAAAACTTAGTACCTTACTACTCATCCATATTTTGACTACCTTAGGTGGTGGGGGTCATTGCTAACAAATAGTTTAGCTGCAGATTCCCATATTTGAATCTGCATTTTAGTCCACTTCCAGTAGCAACTGACATTGGCTAAATTTTCCAGGAACCATACTCTGAACTGCAGCTTTCATATGTGGTGTTTCTTGCGTAACACTTTTGGGAAGAAAGGAAGCAGGAGGAGGCAGAAAAACCTGAATTGCAATGTGGTTGCAATGGACGCCTCAGACAGTCTGTGGGGGCCTTCTAGAGCCAGATGATTATCTCAGATTGATGCAAGAGGCCCAGATCTGAGTCCCCTCACACTGACTCGTCATGGATGTGGTTTTGTTGAGAGGCCGAGGCCTGTGTTCCCTCACACTGACTTGTCATTGGGTCATTGGATGCAGTTGAGAGGGACTCAGGTGTGAGAGCTGTGGCTGTCTCTCCCTGCAACTTGGGGAGTATGTGTCTCAGTATTTCTCAAGGTGATCTGAACACCACAGGACACACACACATCAGACTTCTTTTTAGGTGCTTGCATTCTAACGCCATCAGTGGCTTTAGTGCCTCTCTCTCTACTGATATTTGCTCTAAAGAAAAATCCAAATTTTTCTGTTTTCTTATTTTTCTGTTTATTGCTGATAAAACTTTTCAGTGCCCCACTTCATTCCAACTCTTAAGCTTTGGTTTTCTAAAGTCTGTATAGGGGTCTTTTTTTTTTTTTTTTTTATTTTTAAAGACTTGGGTTTCAATATGTAAGACATGTTTTTTCAATTTAAAATTTTAACAGATATAAACTAAATCTTATGACTGGAATTTTTTTTTTTTTTTTTTTTTTTTTTTTTTTTTTTAGCTCCAGCTGTCCTGGAACTCACTATGTAGACCAGGCTGGCCTTGAACTCACAGAGATCTGCCTGCCTCTGCTAGGATTAAAGGCGTGCCCCACCATGCCTGGCTGTGACTGGAATTTTTATTTATGTTTTATGTCATTGCTGGTTATATTTACATTTAAATATGTGGCTGTGTTCTTTTCTGTTATTTCACCCATTCTTCATTCCTTTTTGCCCCTTCTGCTTCCCTTTTACAGCCGTCCTACGTTTGTGCTTTCATGCCTCAGTGCTTTCCAGTTAAGTGTTCATTTCTCATGGGCACTGTAGAGATTTCCATACATCTTTGACCTATTAGAGCCAAAGCTAACTTTGGAATTTTATCATTTCATGGGAAGTATCTTTGTTCTTTTTAATATAGTTCCTCAGTTTTCTGAGGAATTCTTAATTTAAAATAGTTTATAGAACATGTTAATCAGTAATGGATGATTTGTTTTTGATGATTATAGAAGCAAGTTCACCTGTGGGGACCCTCCCCCATATATCTGATTTCTTGGCTAGACTTGTCAATTAAAAAGAATTTATTCCATACCAGACACTGTGCATGAAAACATCGGGTGGCTCTAGATAGTGTCATTTATTGTTTTTAAATTTGTTTTTAAATTTTTATTATGTGTATGAGTGTATTTCCTGCATGTATGTAAGTGCACCTGTGTCATGCGGTGCCCACTGAGGTCAGAAGAGGTCATCAGATCCCCCTGGAACTAGAGCTATGAATGGTTGTTAGCCACAATGTGGGTGCTGGGAACCGAACCCCTGGTCCTCTGCAAGAGCAGCCAGTGCTCTTAACCACTGAGCCATCATCTTTTTAGCTCCTAGATAGTGTCTTTATCTGTAGATAAGATTCTGGTTTTTCCATTAGAGATACCATGGTTCACGTTGACCAAGGAGAGGTGGCTCTGTCTCTGGGGTTCTTCACGGAACACCTGTTTACCCAGACCTCTGCTCCTTGGTGCAGAAACTACATTCCAGTTCTGTCTTCTGTATTGTGAACCTGCCACAGTCTTTGCTTGAATTTTAGTCCTGTTAGCAACTTTGTTTTCTCTGCTTTCTTGGATTGCTTGAGATGCTTGACTCGATGCTGCTCTTTCTCTGGAGAACTTCTGTTGATTCATATGCTTATTGAGATCCATGGAATTTTAGGTAGAGAGTTCTTGTGATGCATACTGTATGGAATATTGTTTTTATTGTATAAGGTTTCTTGATTTGTAGACTTTTTTTTTTAGAGAGATAAGGTTGTATTTCTATGTTTTGGGGTGAGGAGGGGAGAACACAGCATAGATGATTCCCCAGATCATTCCATATCTCATCCCTAAATTGTTAACTTAGGAAGGCTACAACATATTTCAACTTTATTTTAGTATAAATTGAATATTCTTTTCTTATGGATTCATTTTATTAATTTCATTTCAAAGTCCAGGGGTAGAGAGCAGAGCTTTTGGCTGTTGTCCTTTAAATGTCCCTGGGACTGCTTTGCCATGAGGGTATGGAGCAGTTGCAGAAGAGAACATGTGATACGTGTGAAGCCTGCAATACATGCTACATGGCTCCACAGCAACGATCTTTAGGCATTCAGTGATCTTCCCAGCCCAAAGTTCCAAACACCTCCACAATCCTTCCCCAAAACACCAAGGTCAGGTCTGTCACAGCAATACCCCACTCTTCTGGTACCAATTTCTGTTCTGGTTTGTCTTCCATTGCTGTGACAAAACATTCTGACTGACACCAACTTGGGGAGGAAAGGGTTTATTCAGCTCAGATCTCCTGAGTCACAGTTCATCACTTAGGGAGCCCAAGGCAGGAACTCAGGGCGGGAACCTGGAGGCAGGAGCTGAAGCACAGGCCATGGAGGAATGCTGTTCACTGGCTTGCTCCCCTGGCTCATGCCCAGTCCTCCTTCTTATACAGTACACAACAACCTGCCCAGGGTGGCACCACTCACTGTGGGCCGGGCCCTCCCACACTGCTTGACCATCAAGACAATACTCCACAGATGTGGCCATAGGCCAATCCAATAGAGCCAATTCCCCATTTCAGGGTCCCTCAACCCAGGTGTGTCAAGTTGACACTAAAGCTATCCAGCACAAATGGCAAGCTCAGTTTGAGTCTTCCAAGGGTTCTCCACACTGCTTTCCATAGTGGCTGTACAAGTTTACATTCCCACCAGCAATGGATGAGTGTTCCCCTTTCCCCATAACCTCTCCAGCACTTGATACTGTTTATTTTCTTGATCCGGCCAGGTCTGATTGGAGTGAGATGATATCTTAGAAGTGTCTTAATATTTGCATTTCCTAAATTATTAGATGACTGTAACCAGTTTTTAAGATGTTTCTCCACCATCTCTAATTATCCTCTGTGAAGTCTCTATTCAGTTCTTGCTCCATCTTTTTGATGGTTCATTTGTTTCGATTCTTTGTTTTTTGAGTAGCTTGTATCTCTGGAAATTAATGCTTTGTCAGATGTGTCTGCAGTGAAGGTTTCCCTCCCCTTCTGTGGGTTTTCTCTTCACTTCTCTTATTGTTTTTTGATGTAACAGAAAGCTTTTGAGTTTAATGAGGTCCCAATCGTCAATAGTCGATCTTATTGTCTGTGCAGCTGCTGCCTGATTTTGGAAGTTCTTTTCATAAGCTATGTCTTGTAGTTGCTGCCAAGGTATGTTCTTCTATTCACCTCAGAGTTTTGGGTTCACGTTGAGGTCTTTGTTCTCCATGTGAATTGACCTTTTGTACAGGCGCAAGGAGGTAGGGGTTTTTACTTCATTCTTCTACAGGTGGTGATCCAGTTTTGCCAAACACCACTTACTTGAAGATGCTGTCTTTCCTCCATTGTGTCTCTTGTCCCCCTTGTCAATATGAGATGGCTGAAATTGTTATGCTCAAGGTTTGGATCCTCAGTTTTATTCCCTGGTCAACTAAGGTCCTGAGTTTTTTGTACTCATACCAGAAGTTTTTTATGGACTATAGCCTGTAGTATAGTTTGATGTCCTGTATAGCAATACCCCCTGTATTGCTCTTTTTCGTCTCAGGGTTGCTTTGGCTATTTGGGGTTTATTGTTTCCACAAATGAAATTGGGGTTTTTTTTTTGTGTTTTTTTTCTCCAAGCCTGTGAAGATAAACCTTGGGGATTTTAATTGGTATGCATTAAATCGTACACAGATTGGGTAGGATGGACATTTTTACTATTATTAGTTTTTCCAATCCATGACATGGGAGGTTGTCCATCTTTCTGATGTGTGTTCCTCAGTTTCCCTGTTTTCAGAGGGGTATAAATTTTTTGTTGTAGAGATCTTTGTGTTTTTTTTTTTTTTTCTTGGTTAGTTTTGTTCCTAGTTTTTTTGTTTTGAGGCTTTGTGAGAAGGTCTCCTTGTATTCCTTCTTCAGTCTGCTTGTTTGTTTGGTGTAAAGAAAGGCTACTGGATTTTTCTAGATTTATTTTGTATCCTGCACTTTACAAGTATTTATTTGTTTCTAGGAGTTTTCTGGTAGAGTACTTAAGCATCCCTTAGGTAAACATCCATATCCATTCAGCAAAAAAGGGATAGCTTTGACTCCTCTTTTCAATTAGTAACTTTTAATTTCCCTTTTCCTTGCCATTTATTGCCTCTAGGGAAAGTTTTCAAAGCCTATACTTAAAGAGGAATGGTGCAGGGGGCAGCCCTGCCGAGTTCCTACCTTCAAGGAATGCTTCTGTCTTTCCCCATTAGGATGATATTGGCTGTGGGTTCCTGATAATGGCTTTTGAATTAGCTTGAGGAAGTTTTCCTTCAGTCCAGTTCCCTCTAGACATTAAACATAAAAGGGATGCTGGAGTTTGTACAATAGGCTTTCTCCGGTTAGCTGCGGTTAACCTTATCATGAGTACTGAGTGGGTGTGCTAGTGGACTTTTTTCATTTCTTATCATCCATTTATTATTCGGCATATGTGATTTTAATTGATTTTCTCGTACATGTTGAACCATCCCTGGCATCTCTGGTATCGCAATCACAAAACATGCGTATGCATACATATCTGATGTGGATCTCATATGCGATAAGGAACTGTATCCATGAGTCACTGTTTAGAATTATGGAATCTGTGTTAATTGGAAGGATAGGATCTGATAGTTTCTTCTATTTTGAGAGGAGTTGTATCGTTTACCATGTGGTTTGGTATATATTCGCATGATGCTGGCCTTATAGAAGGAATCTGGGTAGAACGCCTCCGTTTGTAGTTCTTCTTTAAACGACTATATGAGTAATAATGTTTGTAAGTTTTTTTGAAATAGTTTATAGAATTCTGCCGTGAACCATCTGGGCCTGGGCATTTTTTCTTTGGGAGGCTTACTTATTACATCTTCGATTCCTTTCTCACTGAAATTACTCTGGTGTTTTAGGACATGTACGATCTATCTTTTAGAGGTTGTCCTTGTGAAGAGATTCCAGGATTTCCGAATATGTACATCTTCTTTGTTTTCAAACTTGTTGAGAATAGTTTTTTGAAGTATTCCCATATGATTGTCCTGGAATTTTTCATTGAGTCTGTATGTGAGATAATTTGTCACCACACTCCTTTTCATCACAGAATTTCTAATTGAATTTGGAGTTGTTGCTCGTTATTACTTTCTTATTGGTTCAAACCCTGGGCTAGAGGTCTGTCATAACCCTTGTCTAGAATTCTTGTCGAAAAGACACAACTATTGGATTTATTGAGATATTATTATTTTTTTATGTATCGTTGTTCTTTGTTCTTTTCTTGATCCTTGCCTGATTTTTGTGTGTATGTTTCTTGTCTGCTGTGTTTAGGGTTCATTTTTTTTTTTTTTTTTTTTTTTTTTTTTTTTTTTTTTTTTTTTTTTTTTTTTTTTTTTTTTTTCTGTTTTTTTAATGTAGGGCACTTAGAGCTATAAACTTCCCTCTTTCAAGGACTGCTTTTAAAGTGTCCATTGGTTTGCTGTGGTGTGCTGTATTATCATCGTCATTCCGTTCCAGGAATGTTTTTTTTTTTTTCTTTCTTTCTTTTATTTCTTCCTTGACCCATTCAATTATTTAGGAGAGTGGTTGTTAGTCTCCATGGTGTTTTGTAGGTTGTAGGGTTTATCTTGGTGTTGATATTGAGTTTTTTTGGCACTGTGGTCTGACTAGATGCATGAGATTATTTCAATCTTTTTGTATTTGTTTGAGTTTTTTCTGTGTCCTAGTATATGGTCTATTTGGAGAATGTTCCATGAGGTGCTGAGTAGAAGTGTATTCTCCTGGTGTTTGGGTGAAATATTCGTAGATGTCTGTGAGATCCATTTCGTATAGTTGAATCATTTAAGTTCAGAATGTCTCTCTGTTTATCCTTTGTCCTGTTGATCTGTCAAGGAGACTTAAAGGGGTATTGTATCTTCCGCAAACTATTAGGAAGTGTGCTGGGTTAATCTGTGCCTTGAGAATCCGAAAAGAATTGTCTTTATAAAGATTTGTGCAGGTTCTGGTAAGTGTATAATAATCACATGATTGTATGGATCTTCATCGTAAGTTTGTGCTTATGAAGATGATAACTGACCCTCTTTGTCTCTATTTTGATTTCTTTTAAATTTTGGAGTCTATTGTATGATATTAGAATAGCAACACCTGCTTTCTTTTTGGTAGCATTTGGCTTGGAATATTTTCTTCCTCCTTCCCTTAAGTTGGTGCCTATCCTGAAATTGAGATGGTTTCTTGTAGAACAGCATATAGTGGTTTTGTTTCCTAATCCATTCTCCACCATCTATGCTTTTGATTGGGGAATTTTAGTCCATTAATTTTTAAGGCTATAATTGAAAGTTGGATGTTTGACTTCCTTCACCTTTATATATCCTTTTGGACTTATAGCTTCTGATTTTACTCCTCCTAGGTTATGTTTTTAATTTATTTTTCTTTTCCTAAGTGTTTGGGATTGTTGCTCCTCTCTTCGACCCTTTTGTAAGCAAGATTTGGTCTGTATTCCGGACTATGTATTTTCTATCCTCTTGTTTATGTCATGGAAGATTTTATCTTTCTCCTTCAAACTGTAATCAACATAAAAAAATTTTTTTTTAGTTTATTCTTTAGTGTAGTGAATGTACTGGTCTGACAATGCAAGTGTGAGTGCACCTGTGTCATGCAATGTCCAGTAGGTCAGAATAGGGTGTGGATTCCCTGGAACTTGGAGTTTCTCTGGAATTGGAGTTCAGACGCGTGTTCTTGGCCAATCATTGGGTGCTGGGGAATCACCCACGGTCCTGTAAGCGCCGGGTGCTCTTTCCACCAGGCCATCTCTCACGCCACATCAACATTTTTTGCCTGGGTTAAGTATTCTGCGCTCGGCATCTCTGATGTTTGAATTGGATAAGTGTACACCACGATAGGCGTTTAAGTATTCAGACATTGTGTCTCTAGTTGGTGGCACCGTTCTTGGTGGTTTAGAAGGTGTGGTCATGCTAGATGAAGGACATGACGGGCATGCTAATGTGAGTTAAAAAGACCTTGCAGTCTCAGTCGCCTCCACTTGACTCCTGTGCTCATTGAAGATGTGACATTTAGCGTGCTTGTCAGCCCAGCCCCATGCCTCCTGAACATGCGACTCCATGTTCCGCCGGCACTGTCATAGTTATAGAACCTCAAATAAACTCTTCCTTTTATAAGTTTCTTTGGTCATCGTGTTTTATCAAAGCAACAGAAAAAGTGAGCTGAATACAGAGCCATCACATAGTCTTTACACTGGGATGATTTGCTCATTGTTCTTCTTGCTTCTATGAGTATTGCGCTGAGAAGATGTCAGTTGTTATTCTGATGGTTTTCCCTTTCTATGTGACTTGTTTTTCTTTGTAGCCTCAGAATTTTGTCTTTGTTTTGAGTGTCAGATTTAAGTATATGGCATGGAATTTCTTTTCTGATCTTGTTATTTGAGTCCTGTGTGCTTCTTGTATGGGTTTGTCTATTTTTAGTTTGGGGAAATTTCATCTATTATTCAGTTGTTGAAGATTATTCAACACAATTCTCTTGAGATTACTTTTCATTCCTCTATTCCTATGATGCGGAGGTTTGATCGTTTCATAGTGTCCCATATTTCCTGGTTGGTTCACTTTTGTGTATTTTTAAATTTTTCATATTCTTTATTGAACTTTTTAGTTGCTTTGTGTTATCTATTCCAGATCTGATATTTTGTTCTGCTTCCTCTATTATACTTCTGAAGCTTTTTTCCTTTCCTTTCTTGAGTTGGATGAGTGTCTATTTCCTGTTTCATTTCATACTGTGATTTCTTTAGTATTTCCATTTCTTTTGAGCTTCTCAATCTTTTCTTGGTGCTCCTTTTGCTTGGTTTGCTTCCTTTTTTCAGTGTTTCCTACTTACTTCTGGAGTTTTTTTTTTTTTTTCTCCCTCTTAGTCTTTCTGGAGTTTGTCATTCCGTTCCTTTAGTTCTTTCTGAAGTTTAGCATTCAAGTTAGTATCAGCCTCTACGGTCAGTTTTATATTTTTATTATCATTCTCTCTCTCCTTAGTTCTCTGGCTTCTTCTTTGTTTTCTTTAATTTCTCTGCATAGGTCTGCAATTATTCCTCTAAGGTCTGTTTCTTGGGTCACCTCCAGGGGGATCCCATTGTAGCTATCCCCTACAGGGATGGCAGACCTTGGTGCAGAGTTATCCTGCACCTTTCCCATTTTATCCCTTTGCCATGTCCCAGGCATGGGGGTTTACTTTTTTTTTTTTTTGCCTGTATTCAGATGCCAGTCACAAACGTCTTTTCACTATGTTGAAGGCTTGTTTTGCTTGCCTCCTTCCAATGCTTTTTTTCCCCCTCCTTATTTATGAATTGTTGACTTTCTAGGTTTCAAGCTTTCAATTTTGTTTATATATTGGATATTAGAAGTCTAAGCCACTCTTCCCTTCCTATTCTGAGGGTTTTCCAAAAAAAAAATCCACTTGGATACTCTCTCCTCAATTCCAGTTGGTGGGGTAAATATTACTGACTTAGCCCGTGCCCCAGTACCTGTCTGGAGCGAGGTCTGGGCTCCTGTGCTTCAGGTGGTCTTAGCAAGACCCCAGCCTGAGCCCCCTGCACACAGACTCACAATGGCGCCAGGTGCCGGCTGCTGATTCAATTATTTTGATATAGGATTCATTATTAATTTTCTAATGAACTGGTTGTAGATTAATAAATATATTTCTCTCCTTTTTGCCTTTGTATGTCTTTTAAAAATGGCTGGTTTGCTCTCATTTTCTTCTGTCTCTGGAAACTCATCCTGCTTAGAGTCTAATAGTAAAGTACAGATGACAGAGACACACTTTGGGTTTTTGTTCTGCAATGCTGTGGTAAATATTGAGAAGCAGTGCAGGATGAGAGGTGTGTCTTCTCACACAGAGCCTTATATAAGAGAAACTTAAGGTCACAGTCAAGGTTTATTTAAAACTGGAGCATACGTTGAGTTTGGTTTGCAACACAAACCCTGATTCAAAGCCATCAGACTGGGGGGCCCTTTGTTTAGCAAATGCTTTTATAAAGTGTGTGGCAGTCAGAGCACTGCAGTTTGGATTTAGCACCAAGCTAGGGTTTCATGTCTGAGGACAGTTTATTACCATCATTCATCTCAGGGCATGCAGTCTGCTGACTCTTTTTGGCAGAACCTAAAAAGTCAGAGGTACTTCACCGCGTCTGTTTCCAAACCAGAAATAACTCAGACATAGGCTCAGCCACACTAGAGTTCCACATTAGTCCCACTGGCTTAGGATTTGAATGTTCACAGGCATCAATCATCATGTTAAAGTTTTAATGCTGTTGTAGGTGTTGTCAGGAATCTGAAAAAAAAAAAATGTGACCCAGTCTTTGTTCACAGGGAGGACTGGGGCAGGCTGGTTTGGCGTTCTCATCACTTGGGCAGTCAATCACCAGCTCTCCAAGGTCCAGTGTGGAAACTCATTACTGCTGAAGGTGTTATTTTTGGGTTGGAAGCAGATGACTATAGCCCCTGTGTAATGCTGTGTACACAGCCTCTCAGGCAGGTGGTATTCAGCTTCCAAAGTCTTCTTCCTGTTCCATTGCAGTGCTCCCAGAAGCCATGACAAAAGCCAAACTCACAGTGCTCCTTCTGGAGTCTGTTGAGTCAGGGATGGAAGGTTCCAGTAGATAATGATTTGCTGGGAAAAGGCCTTTGTGACACTTCTTTTTCTAGGTTAGACTTGACATATTTGAATTACAGATGTTTTTAGAGTAAAGTTAAAATTTCAAGAAGTTTTCTTGAGTTCTTTTTTTTTTCTTCTTTTTTTAATTAATTAATTAATTAATTATTTTTCTTGAGTTCTTACATGGCATTTGTAACCATTCCTCTCCATTGCCAGTAATTTCTAAAAACTCTCTGAATCTTTGTGATTAGAGTCAATATAAATTGAAGGAGGTTGATTCTCATATGCCTTTAGATTCTCGAATACTATGATTCACTGATAAGTCTTTTTTTTTTTAATTTCATTTATTTCTGTATGTGTATGAATGTATTTATTGTCTGCATGCAAGTCTGTGCACCGGTGACGTGTAATGCCACGGAGGTCAGAAGAGGGTGTCGGACTCCCCTGGAACTGGAGCTCTCCTGGAATTGGAGTTTCAGATGGCTCTCGGCCGCCATGTGGGTGCTGGGGATCGAACCCGGGTCCTCTTAACTGCTAGGCCATCTCTCCAGCCCCTGATAAGTCTTTTTATAGTTATGTTTGCTTAGGGTAGTCTCAAGCTTGGTACTCGAAACTGACTTTATTTATTTATTTATTTATTTATTTATTTATTTATTTATTTATTTTTGGTCTTTTTGAGACAGGATCTCCCTATAGCTACAGCTGGCCTGGAACTCACTATGTAGACCAGGCTGGCCTTGATCTCACAAAGATCCGTCTGCTTCTGCTGGGATTAAAGGTATGCACCATCACGCCCGGCTTGAAACCAACTTTTGTGGAACATTTTTAGTTATACTGAAAGTTTCTAACCTTGTTTGTTTATTTGTTGTTTAATAGAATGAAGAAAATAAAACCTCTTCATCTTTCAAAAAATTAGGGCCTGGGTAGATAGCTCAGTTAGAGTAAAGTGCTACCTGACGTTGATCCTCAGCTGAAAAAAAAAAGGGGGGAGGGGCAAGATAAGGTGGTGCACACTTGTAATCTCAGTTTTTGAGAAGCAGAGGCAGGAGCTCCCTAGAGGTCACTGTCCCACCAGTCTAACCTAAGTGGGAAGCTCCACTGCAGTGAGAGACCTGAGTTTAAAAGATAGGGTGGATGGCACCTGAAGAATGGCACCCAAGGTGGAGCTGTTGCCGTGGATCACAATATAAATCCCCCCCCACCCCAGTCCTATCCTGTAGGAATGGGCTTACCTTTAGCATTCTTTGATAAGTTTGAGCAGAAGCACACTGAACAATACTGAAGATCTCTGCTAGGATTTATGTTTATGGGGACATTGCTATCTCTACCAAAGAAGATGAGATGGTTCTACTTTGCCTCAGCAATGCCTAGGACTTTGGAGGTTTGTTGAATAGGGTTTGGAGGGAGTAAGTAACAACTTGTACATCAAACACTCCCTGATCAGTGAGGAAAAAGCATAGGAAGCAGCAAGATAAAACCCACAGAAATAACACAAGGAAAAAGCAGGGGCTTCCTCATATTTGGAGCTCAGAAAAGGATTCACCTGTAGCCTAGTGAGTGCCAGTGGTTGAATACATTGGGCTCTTTTTTTTTTTTTTTTATTTCCTTTCCTTCTTAACATTCTTGTTTTCTTTAGTGAAAATTATTTTTCACAGGTACTTTTCAGGGAAGTAGTCTGGGTATTTTGACAATGTAGAGGAAAGCTCTGAACAGGAAAACCTGCTGTAGACCTGTGTTCTTGCTGAACTCTGATGTTATTTGTCGCATCTCCTCAGCTGGTCAATGTTGAGATGCTTGGTTTCCATGTTTTAAAGTTCCGATAGATTAATTGTATACATTTGTTATTTAAAAATAAAATTTTATCATTTCATTTGTAGACAGTATCCAAAATAAGTAGTCAAAATAAAAGTTGTAATTTGGGGAATAAATCAGATTTTGCATGTATTTGAAACTAATGGTAAATTTAGATGTTTTATAAATGGAGCAGGAGCTAATTCAGAAGAGGCGTCTGTGCATTTAAAAGAAAACTTTGTCTTCTCTCCCAGTTTCTCCCTTTTTTTAATATAACAATGAATATTAACAACAACAATGTTCCGTTGCCTGCCTGCCTTCCCTTCCCCTTCCCCTCTTCCTCTGCATGGTCAGGCAAGTCCATGACCAAGACTCCATTGCTTGTTTTTCTGTGGCTCTAAATTAGATTGAGAAAGGGGCTGGGCTGAGCTGTTGCTTTCATGCTCTGTGTCTGAAACAGCTTTATTAGTGGGGCCCAGTACAAGGGGCAGTTTCAGCAGTGATTGCCAAGTGCTTATCAGTGCAGTAAGTATCTGGACAAGAAGAGCTCAGCTTAAAATAGACCAAGCCCACTACCTAGTAAATTAAAATACTGTGTAGATTTTGTTTTCTGGGGTTCTTAACCTCAGCCTTTAAGCACTGCGCTATCCCCACAGCCCTACTGTGTAGATTTTGAACCCAGTATATCATAACATTTTTATGTGTTCATTTTTAAATAGAGAAATGCAAGTCTTCCTTCACAACCAGTAAGTCAATCTAGGGATGAGAGTGGGCGAATCTAGCAGATATATTTATGAAAGAAAATGAAAAAATTGTATAGGTGATTCTGGTAGCTAGCTAGCTTTACATCTTCTGATTCATAGTTTGCTCAAAATGATTTATTCTTAAATAAACTTACTCAATTTAACTGTATTTGTTATGGAGGAAATTTGCCATATGTTGCTGTTTATTTATCTTACAGATCCTTAGGTCTAAAGATTTAATCTTGGATTTGAGTTCATCCTTTTTCTGATCTTACAGCAGTACCTATTTTGTTTTTCTTAACATTTGTTAAGCTAGAAAAAAACAGTAAAAAGATAAGCTTAAAGGCAACTATTATAACTTTCCCTTTAGAAATTTATTCTTTAAAATTATGTTGTTTTGTTATTTACATTTGGAGTATGAGTCAGAAACTTCTAGAAAGAGAATAGTGCCACTTTCATTTCACTTTATGTTTAATATATTGATGTAAAGGAGCATGCCAGATGGGGAGTAAAACTTGGAGGACTTAGTAGAGACCAAATATTGTCTATTTTACACTTGCCGCTATAGGATATGGAGTTTACTGAAACAAACAAATCACCCTGTGTAGAATTTTGAGGACATCTGGCTTTAACATGTTGGAGTTCTGTTAGTACCCCATATTGACTTTAACAGTTTAAAGTTTAAAAAAAAATGTAACTTTAGTTTCAGAATCAAGTCTCATGGTTAAATAATACAGTCAAAATGAAAGGCGATGGGCTTGTATGAAGTAAATTTATTGGGAAGCGAGTTATAGAATTGCTGTAACATTTTTAAGTAAAAGCCAGCAGAGATGGAAAATGATTGGCTGACTGATGTGAGCTCATTGATTAATCAATCTAAGGATTTTGTTTGATGTATTACCAGCCTTTTATATGAGTCTCTTAAAATATTGATATATATTAAAAGGAAGCTAAAATTGAACCAGCAGGTGTCAGCAAGAAACATACTTAAACCTTTAGTCTTAGCCTTAATTTTGTTCCGGTGATGCTGCAGCCTACAACAGCCTTACAATAATATTTTACTGAAAACCTAGTTGGCCCTTAATGTAGAACCCTTTCTCAACATGTTAATCTAGTGGGAAATGATCAAATATCTTTAGAACATTTCTGAAGTGGAGCAATAACTCTGTAAGACATAGTTCAAAGAAGAAGTGTTTGCCATTTCTATGAACTTTTCCTTATTTCAGTGCTCTGAAAAAAATATCCTACATCAATTATTCCATATAAAAAATCTTACATGTAGCAGTTAAAATACTTCTGTGGTTAACTGTGTTCTGAGCTTTTAAATATTTCAGTGGTATCAATTAGTTAATAACCATTTGCCCTTTATCAGACCATATAAATTTATAACTTTTCAGTGAACACAATTTTCCATTGTTTATCCTCTAAGTAGCCATTTTATTTTAAGCCCATACTAATTATTATATAGTCAGAGGAAAGTGGTGTCTACTTTTACACAAAATTGGAAGTATTTCTCAATTTATTAGCATTTTGTTAGTGATACCATGATATGATGATTTATCATATACACATATACACAGTACACATCATATACACAAGTGGGGTATCCAGTCTTTGTAATGATAATTACAGAAGAAGGAATAACTGGAGTGTTGCTGAGGTCACAAGAAAGGTGTGTGATAAGCCAGGAAAGTTGGAAGTATGGTAATTTTGTTTTATTTCTTATCATAACAAATAAAATTATTTATTTTACTTGTGTCCTTAACAATAAATCTGGTACCACCAGGATTTATTAAGCTATCATTCTTAAATATGTACTGAAGTGAAATGAAATAGCCCTATGTACAAGTGTATAATGGCTTCATTTATAGTTCTTCCAACCTGGGAATACTGCCAATGTCCTTCATTTTAGAGACTGGATAAAATGTCCATCCATGCAGTGGTGTGCTTGCTACTCAGCAACAAGAATTGATAACCTATTTGCAACAGGATGATGAAGCTCAGGTGCACCATACTAAGAGAAGGAACCATATTCAAAAGGCTGCTTTGGGGCTGAAGACATGGTTCAGTGGTTAAGAGGACTGACTGGCTGCTCTTGTAGAAGACCTGGGTTCAATTACTAGGACCCACATGGTGGCTAACAACTGTCCCTAACTCCATTTCCAGGGGATCCTGTGTCCTTTTCTGACTTCCATGGGTATTGTTTGACACTGGTGCGCTTATACACATGTCGGCAATCTACTCATACACATAAAATAAACATAAATAAAATATATTTTTTAAAAGACTGCATTTATATGGCATCCTAAAAAAGACACAACTACAGGAACAGAAAACAGATGAACAGTGGCCAGGGACTGGGGAGGGATTGATTGTAAGGGGAATCCAGTGACACGGGGATGGAAATGCTTTTGTAGTTTGATCTGATACTGCGTATGTTAGCTGTTTGTCAGAATTAAAGAAATTGAGATAGCCTAGCGGTTAAGAGCGCCGACCGCTCTTACAGAGGACCCGGGTTCGATCCCCAGCACCCACATGGCGGCCGAGAACCGTCTGAAACTCCAATTCCAGGAGAACTCCAGTTCCAGGGGAATCCGAGACCCGCTTCTGACCTCCCGCGGCATTGCACCGAAACGGTGCACAAACCTATATGCAGACAGTACATTCATACACATATCAGAAATAAAAAAAATAAAAAAAAAAAAAAACTTTAAAAATGAAATAAACACCATTAATTCTTGCTTCTCTTTTTCTCCACACATTTTTTTTTTTTTTTTTTTTTTTTTTGGTCTTTTCGAGACAGGGTCTCCCTGTAGTCCCAGCTGGCCTGGAACTGACTCTGTAGACCAGGCTGGCCTTGAATTCACCAAGATCCACCTGCTTCTGCCTCCCGAGTGCTAGGATTAAAGGTGTGCGCCACCAAGCCCGGCTTTCTCCACACATTTTTATAGCCTTAGAACACTACCTCCATTTACCTTATTTATAAATTGATTTTCTTGTATATAAATCTAGATACATTTTTAACTCTGTGATCATTGCAACCTTTTGTTTCATGTAAATAGTATCTGATTAAAGCTCTTTATTTTACATTCCTTCCTGGCGCAAGCTTTCTATTTCAGAACATTTTCTTTTTCTGCCTATTCTCTCTGTTGGTTTTTGTTCATGAGTTCTTTTTTTTTTCTTTTCTTTTTGGTATTTTCGAGACAGGGTTTCCCTGTAGACCCAGCTGTCCTGGAACTCGCTCTGTAGACCAGGCTGGCCTTGAACTCACAAAGATCCGTCTGCCTCTGCCTTCTGAGTGCTAGGATTAAAGGCGTGCGCCACCACGCCCAGCTTGTTCATGAGTTCTTAATTGCTTGAATGGCTGGTTACTTTTTATTTTGTTATGTATTGAAAATTGTATATCATACATTTTTTGTAAGGATACTTTGGAATCCAAGATGTTGTCTTCTCCAGGGAGTATTTTCATCTGTTTTGTCAGTTGTCTGGTGGGATGGGGCAGCAGCTTCCCCGGGTCCCTTCAGTCCAGTTTCAGGATCTGAATTGGTTGGATGCTGAGAAGGCTAGTCTTTTAGAGTTTAGACTTTCCAGGTTTCAACTGAAATGCTGGGAGCATTCACTGTAGTCTTGTTCAACTATGGGCTATGCTTTCTGTTCCAAAAAGGTCAAAAGGAATGCTATACAACCTCTTGGCACTTAACTTGTCTCTCTGCTGTCGACACAGCATCCTGTGGAAAATGTGCGGGTTCTGGCCTTGCTTTCCTTGGTTCTCTTTCTTTTCTAGATCCTTGTCCTTTGATGCTTTATTGGCAGTTATCCATATGCCGCACCGTACACATGTGCCCAGACCTAGAGTGCTGCCAATTGTTCTTAGAAGGGGGTTTAGTCTGAATGTCAGTTTATCTTTATGAAAACAAAGGTTCCTCTGCCCTTTTCCATACTCTTATCCATATACAAACCAAGGTTAAGATAATCTTTATTCATTAGTGAAGATGCAATTTTTAATTTAATGTAGTCTGTTGAGACATAATTAAGTCTATTTAATACCTTCATATTGAACACATTAGGCATATATTCTTTTGCCACATGTTTAGCCCTGTGCCAAGCACTGTGGGGTAAAGTCCTGTGTAAAAAAGTATTCTAACTAACCTTGGCAACATAGACAGGCAGTTCCTACTCATACTTGCCTTTTATATTGGCACAGTAAACAGTGTAAACAAATTAACCGGTTAACTAATTGGCTGGAATCTTAATAAGTATAGTCTACTTTGATACATATAAAATGAAAATTTTCCTCCGAATCTTGATTTATCAGTTGACATTATACTGGGTACATTCAAAGTCATTTAAAGTAAGAATAAATATTTTGACAGCTCAATGTTCCATTTTGTGTATTTGTTTTATTTTTAAAAGTTTATTTGTTCAAACATTTTTATTTTGTGTGTGTATGCTATCTGAACACATGTGCATGTGTAAGCGTGTGCCATGGCATGCATGTACCATGGCACATGTGGAGGCCAGAGGACAACATGCATGAGTTGGTTCTCTCGTTTCACTATGCTGGTCCCAGGGATGAACTCAGGTTGTCAGGGTTGGTGGTGGTGCCTTTGCTGCCTGATAAGACATCTTTCTGGCCCTGATTTTTTAATGATAAATTCTTTTGTACATTCTTATACATAATCTAAAATTGAAATACAGATTTTTTCTTTTTTACAGTAAACTTGAGGGATTAAGAGTGCTCAGTAAGAGTGCTCAGTAAGAGTATTCAATAAGAGTATTCAGTAAGAGTCCATAAAAGTCCTTAATATTTTTTACACCTCTTTTAGAAAGATTATACACTCATATAAAAATTACTTTGGCTTTTGTAATGTATCATTTTGATAAGCTCTCAGTTGTATTTTTTACTATTAAATTTGGATTTTTAGTTAGTGTATTTTATTTCTGTTTCTGATATGTATATTAGATTGAAATAAATTTAAAATGGCATAGTTTATGACATAAAACTATAGGTTTTTAGAGTTGAACTAGAATTACATCTTTTTTAGTACTATGATTTTATTGTTTTATATTTATGTTGTCATTTTTAGGATACTATTTTATTGAGAATATTTAAAAAAGACTTTTTGAAATGAATAGCAAGAGATTCCAGAGTCTGTATTGGAGGAAATTATGTGCTAGCTTACCTAGGTCATGACAGTGGTCATTGTCACTGCTACTAAAGAGAGTGGCAATCCCTTGCACAGATCATTCTATCAGTTAAGCACTATATCTTGGTATTTTGGATAGAACTTAGCAGTTCTGATTTGCAGTGTGTGTGTGTGTGCGTGTGTGTGTGTGTGTTCGCACGCGCGTGCGTGCGCATGCGTGTGCTCGTTTGAGGAGTGTCTTTAAAGTGGGCTTTCTAGCACCCAAACTTGTGGTGATAGTGTTTTTAGGAGACAATTTTAGCATAAGGTGCAGAATGGATAAGAACTACTAGGTTATAAATTAGAACCCTCATCTTACAGCTTTAAATAGAGTGTATTTCTTGAGTTGTTAGTGAAGTAGTTCTAAGTGCAAAGTTCAGGAGGGGAATTCCTTGTTGACTCTGGTCTGCTTGCTCTACAACTAGCAAATGATTTTTGAATCCCATCGTTACTTCGTTGTTAGGCAGCATTCTCCTGTAATGCCATGGCTACTCCTCTCCACTGTTTATGTCTCTGTGGACTCAGGTTCTGCTCCACTAAATGCACTATAGCAATCTGCTACTCAAGGTTGTCCCAGTGTGGCCAGAGGGAACCTTTCAAGCTGGCCTCTGTGTCCTTTCACATGTCCCCTTGTTCTGTGAGCACAGCTTCTGCTACAAGATGGTTCAGGCTCAGCTTGGACTTTCCCAACCCTGGCTCTGGAGGCACCCAGTTCTCCACAGAGCGTTGACTCCTTTAAAGGGAGAATGGCTTTGCAAGCCAAGGCCGATGCTAAATTAAAATGTTAACTATAAATCTTGAGTCTGGGATGGTCTAGAAACCTTCATCATTCTCCTCAAAACTACGATAGCCATCTTAACACTTCTTAAAAGCTTACTCATTGTAACACAGAAATAGAGCAATGAATTACTGACTCCAAGCACTCTTTTCTTTGCATTGGCTGATATAGACATGTCACTTGCTTGATTATGGGAAATACTGGATGACTCAGTCAGTTAAATGGAGACAGGAGGGTGAGGTCAGGAATATTCCTGTTGATGGTGACTTGGGGCCAAGAAAAATATTTAGATCTGGATTTGAGTATTCAGAGTCTGCCAAGTATCAGTCAGGTTAAATTTTCCATTATGTCCCTTTACATCTATGTATGTGTGTGCACATATATCTCTAATCAGTAATTGTCCTTTGGATGGGGTAATGTGTTGTTATTTTTTATTATAATTGTTCCTTTTTTTGATTCATTCCTCTATGTTATCATTGTCTTGTTTAGCAAAACATATCTTATTAATGTTCTCATAGGCATTTGGTTACTTAGATATGTATTGTGAAGAAGTACTGAACATTCTGTGATTAATCTTGAAGATCAGAGAGGAAATTCATTTCAAGAAAAGGAAATTGTTAAATAAGTTTGTGTCATATACTTCAACCCATTAGAATTCTGAAAAATCATAAAGACTATTCCTGAAGTTGTTGTCTGAAATCTCCCTTTGGATTCATACACAGTTTCTTTGTAAAATTTCAGACTGCATTAGGAAGCTGGAGCTGTGATAGAATTATATAATACATGTTTAAAAACAGAAGGAGAAAGTCTTTTTTTTTTTTTGTTTTTTTTTTTGTCTTTTCGAGACAGGGCTCCTTGTAGCCCCAGCTGTCCTGGAACTTGCTCTGTAGACCAGGCTGGCCTTGAACTCACAAAGATCCACCTGCCTCTGCCTTCCAAGTGCTGGGATTAAAGGCGTGCGCCACCATGCCCAGCTTGAGAAAGTATTTTTTTAATGAATAGAATCTATAGATGCCCTTTGTTGTTCAATAGATTTACTTTAACTTTGAATTAAAGTGAAGGCAAATTTGAACTACCTTGAAATTGATTAGTTTTTATATTTTCTTTCCTGTTAACTAATGAGGGAAATTTATTTAGTTAAACATTATAATGTTCAAAAGTTTCCTTCTAAAGTTAAGTTACAATGTATTTTTGATAGAAATCATTATAAGTAAAATGCAGTAAACAATTTTTTCATACAGCTTCATCTTTTAAAGAAAATGTAGCATAGGTTTTAAATCTGTATTTAGTAATTTTAGTACAGTATTATTTAGTAATTTAGTACAGTAATTTAGTACAGTAATTTAATCTGTATTTAGTAATTTAGTACAGTAATTTAATCTGTATTTAGTAATTTTAAATCTGTATTTAGTAATTAACTAAATCTGTATTTAGTTAATATGGTTTGAAACATTTTGATTTATTTTAATTCGGTTTTTGCAAAATACAAACTTTTTTTTTAAATACAAACTTTTTAAACATGAGATTCACAGAGAATGTCTCTAGACATATCATAAGCATATGGTATTGATTAAGAGTTCACCTAAAGTGTATATATTAGCTGTGGTTGTTCCCCTCAAATAATTCTTAGGAGAAAGTATACATCAGCAAGATATAGTTTGCAAATACATATCTCGAGATTTTGTATATTTAATAAAATTAAATAAAGGAACTAGGAAATATTTAAGGAATGATATACTGTGATGTTATTTCAGTGTTGACATTAAGATGGTTATCAACTGCAATGTCATTGAAGTAAACTATATTGCTTTATAATATATTGTTTGCTAATTTTGTTAAGATTATATAGCTCATTTAAAATCAGTTCATTGGCTGATCTGAGCTCTTAAAATTGAATTTTTTTAATGAGTTAGTTCACAATTTAATTTCCTTAATTTGTACATTTGCCTTGTGTGAAATATATAGCTATCCATAAGAATAGGAGAGGATAGTTTTACTTCAATGTGTACTGAATCAATGGATATATGTGAGAATATTTTTGTTCTTTTAAAGATTAATGGGATACTGTACTCTGATTGAGATGCCAAGCAAAACCCAGCTTTCTTCCAAAGGGAATGAGAGAGTTAGTTCTGAGTTAAATTGAGTGATGAGTGACTGTCACCCAGGAACATGAATTCAGTTGGCCCTGAATAACATGTCTCATTGTGGAAGTATCATAAAGCCGTGCATTTTGATACAAGCATATTGGTGGAGACAGCAGGTAGATGGGTTTTAAAACTGTTGTAGCTTTCATATCTCATCTTATTACATCTTTGGTTTAGGGTTGATAGAAGCTAGTAGCCTGCTAAGAATTCATTTTAAGGTTTTACTTAATAGTCTGTTTCAATCACATAAAAAGGTTTTAGCAAGGGGTTGATGAGATTGTTCAGTAGTTAAGAATACTTACTGTTCTTTCAGGGTTCAGTTCCCAGCACCCATGTCAGGTGGCTCACAACCTGCCAGAACTTTAGCTTCAGAAGAATAACGCTTCTGTACTCACATGCATCTAACTCCCCTCCACCACTTAATTAAAAATAATAAAAATAAATCTTAAAAATGTTTTAGCTAAGCTGGGTGTGGTGGCGCACGCCTTTAATCCTAGCACTAGGGAGGCAGAGGCAGGCGGATCTTTGTGAGTTCAAGGCCAGCCTGGTCTACGGAGTGAGTTCCAGGACAGCTGGGGCTACCGGGAGACCCTGTCTCGAAAACACCAAAAAAAAAAAAAAGTTTTAGCTAATAATAAAAAACAGTGGGTTGAGAATTACAAGACACTGTATTGAACTTCACTTCCTCAAAGAGTCTACATTAAACTTTTTATACATGGGCTTTCTTCTAGTGACTCACAATTCAGATTTCCTTCATTATTCTCGTCTTGTTCTTTGCTCTTCTATCTCTTCCCTGTGTGTTTCCCATCTGTTGTTCCTTTGGTGGTACCACCATGTACTTTTCCCCCCAAGCTCAAACCTGGAATTAGTTTTAAGTTCCTATTTTTGTCCTTAGCCAAATCTAATCAGTCACAAGTCCTGAAAATCTCTTGCTAAGCTGAGAGGCATCTCTTACAGTCTGCCCTCTGTTCCCATGACTGTTCAGCTTTCATTCATCCACTACTGCACTGCTTTCCTCATCTGATGGCTGAGGAACACAGCAAGGAGCAGAACGGCAGAGCTCCTGTCCTCATGATGTTTACATTATAGCAGCAAACAGCAACACAGTTACAGATGTTTAGAATGTCTGTGTAGTCATACAAGAGTGAAGATAGGAAAGACAGGGTAAGGGAGAAGGGCGGTACTGTGCAACCTTGGTCAGGCTAGGCTTGGCTTTAGCCAGCTCTTCAGGAATTCTGGATCTAGAAAATTGCAAGCAATAGGCCCTGATGCCAGAAAGCACTTAGCAGGTTTCAGGAACAGAAGGGACATTGGTCTACAGAAGGTAGCAAGAAGGACTGTGGGGGAAGTAGACAGACTACTTACAGGACCTGTAGTATTTGGCAAGCAGTTTTGGTTTTTCTAGGAGCAGTGAAAATATCTTGATATTATTTATGTTTTAAAATATCAAGGAAAGAATGTGGAGAGAGACCAATGAATACAAGGTTATAATAGGCCTGATGAAAGCAGAACACTAGCTTGGAAAGTAGAATTAGTGGTAATGAAGAAACCGGCAAACAGAGATACATTTTGGAAATAAAACACATGGCACTTATGGGAGGGTTTGATATGAGGAGGAGCATGGCAAAGATCTGAGAGATAAAGGGTAAATTTTTAGATTAAAAGATTTATTTGATGTCCTTGTTTGTATACGTATGTGTATATATGTGGGTGCGGAGGTCAGAAGAGGGTGTTTATATCCTCTATCACTTTCCAGTTACTCGTTTGTGGCAAGGTCTCTCTGTGAACCTGGGACACACATTTTCTCAGCTAGGTTGGAAGCCAGCAAGCCCCAGTGATCCTCCTGTCTTCTGCTCCCGTGGAGCTGGAGATAGAGCCACATGAGATACAGCTTGTTATGTGGAAGCTGGGGATCCAAACTCCAGTTCTAGTATTGTGCATGTGCAAGTACGTTCCGCATCTGAGCCGTCCCCTAAGTTCCAGATTTTAGAGTTTTCCCAGAGCAGCTCTTGTCAGAGTGTGGAACACAGACTCTGGGGAAGACAAGGCGTGTAGGAAATGTGCTCAGGTCCTTGAAACCTTCTTTTGTGGTGTCAGGATCAAAATGATTTTTAGGTTCAGTACAAAGACATTATTAGCGCACTAGTACTTCAGCTTGAATCAGCGCAGTGACAGCAAAATGTGCTGGTCTTTGGATTCTTCACCTGCTAATGTTTGTGACTTTAAAAACAAATGCAAGTTTTACTTAAGTGTTCTTGATTGGGGCTGGGCATGTTCCTCAGTGGTAGAGCACTTACTTAACAAACATGAACTCACCTTCCCCCAAACGAAATGACTTTGATGAAATAAAAAAGAGTATTAGCAAATCTCACCCAATTCCATGTCTTTGAATGGGTGTGATGGAATGAGACTTGCCTTTAAAAACATTCAGCTAATCAAGGTCTGCCAGGAAGAGCATTCCTGCAGGTGTTTGAAAAGTGCAACAGCTACTCTTTTCCTGGAACATAATTTTTTAATTTATTTTTTGTAATTTTGCATGTAGCAGTGTTTTGCCTGTGTGTATATAAGTGCACCCTTGCTGTTCAGTGCCAGCGGAGGCCAGAAGTGGGTGTCGGAGGCCAGAAGTGGTTGTCAGATCCCTTGGAATTAGAGTTACTGACGGTTGTAGCTGCCAAGTGGGTGCTGGGAACTGAACTAGAGTACTCTGCAAGAGCAGCCAGTGCTCTGAACCGCTTGTGTCATCTCTCCAGCTCCACGGAACATCATTTTTACTTGAAAGAATGACTGCTAACTTGTGATTTTTCTGAGAATTTTTAGTAGATATTTTCTTCAAAATTGTTCTAAAAGCAAACCATTAACATTATTTGTGCCAATGATAAAATTTAAACTTTTGAAGTGAAAATTAGAATTTTGGAAAACTTGTCTTTAGCACTGTACTGTGGTGTTTTCCTGGTATTTAAAGATGAAAATTTTCTGATGGAATTGTTGATAATATTAATATGATATTTTTTAAAAAAACAAAGCATAGAAGAATGACTACCATTGAGAACGTCTCAGTAACCAGTGAACTAAAGTTTTCCAGATGGCCAGTGCAAAGTGTTAAAAATCATTCATGAGTCAGAGAGATCTGTTCAAAGGGCAAGGTAGGCAACTGGATTTTCCAGAGTATAGAAGTTGTTGATTGGACTAGAGAATTTACATTGCAGTTTAAAATCTACATTGAGGAATTTACCTTCTGCTAAGTTTGGTATAGTATCAAAGAGGAATATCCAGAATGAGAGAAAGTGGCTACTACACTGCTCTTCTCTTTCTAACCACACTTAGAAGGGCAGTTCTGTGTTGTTCCTTAAGTTTTACACCTAATATCAACAGGCTCAGTGCGGAAGCCCTGTCTGTATAGACGTCAAAGAACTTAGTGAACTATAAAATGATGCTGCCTTTGTGATGAAGTTTTTAAAAATGTTAACAGTATTTCATAAAACTATTTTATATATAAACATAGAATCAATGTAAATAACATTTAATTTTTTGTTTTAATTTTCAGTATAGGGAATATGGAATATAGACAGACTATATATATATATGCATATATATATATATATGCATATATATATATATATATATGGATTTTAGGATCTCAGATAATGAAGACAAATGTTTGAAATTGATGGGGTGGATGGTGGAACAAGTGGGTAGATGGTGGCACATGTGAAGACGAATAGGTGGTTAGGGATGCCTCTGGGTGGAACTGCCGGGGTGGGCCGCTGGATATAGCTATTTGTAGCTCAGAGCTCAGCAGAGCTGTCTATGTTGAAGATAAAAATTTGAGAGTAATCAAGTCTGGATCATAGTCAAAGCCATGAAAATGGGTGGGTTGACTTGAGGGGTAAATGTAGTTTTAAAACAAAAAGACTCGAATCTTGGGATAATCCATTGTGTATAAGATAGAAAGTCAACAAAACTTAGAGATAGTAGCTGTGAAAAAAGGGGAGAGGATTGGAGATCATGGGAGGTTTTGGAAAGTGGATGCGCCACAGTGAGTAGGAGGGTCTCGGTGAAGGAAGGCCTTCCTGTCTCTTCTTAGCTGGGAGGGTCTCGGTGAAGGAAGGCCTTCCTGTCTCATAGCTGGGTTGTTGCTGTAGCCTGCTATTGAACATCTTGCTTGTTAGATTATCTTTCAAAGAAGGTGAACTTCCTTCTGACAGCTACTTAAAGCCTAATATTCATTCCCTGACCACCAGCTCAGTAAAGTTGGATCACTTTAGATTTCTCTGAGTTCTAAGTTTCTTTTCTCCCTTGTCTTCTTTCTTTCATACTTGAACTTACTCCGACGTTGCCACATGTCAGTAGTTAGGGTAAGAGTACTTTAATGTAATTTAATAGAACTCATTATGTTCCTGGGTCAGTCAAGCTGTTTGATATTAAAAATAATACATAGCTGGGCGTGGTGACGCATGCCTTTAATCCTAGCACTTGGGAGGCAGAGGCAGGTGGATCTTTGTGAGTTCAAGGCCAGCCTGGTCTACAGAGTAAGTTCCAGGTCAGCTGGGGCTACAGGGAGACCCTGTCTCAAAAAGACCCCCCCCCAAAATAAAAATAGTACATAAAGAAGGCTTTTCATTATTAAATAAACTAAATAATGGTTTTGAACTTTCATCTTTGGGCCCTTTTGTATATGGCTGTTTACTCTGACTTTCTAAGAGAGGTTCATGTAACAAGCAGTATTTTATGGAGGTCTTTGACCAAGAAGCCTTTCTTTGTGGAATGTCTTATAAAGCCATCTATAGACACCAAATGTGAAGTGGTGTTTCAATGTTGGATTTCTTATTTAAGTTATTCTGTACTCTTCTGCTGTGAATCCAATAATATGTAAAAACCAAATTCAGCAGTATGTGAGAATTGTATTATCAATCTGTATTATCAGAGCACATATTAAAAATGATCAGGTAACATTATACTTAAAGTTCAAAGTCTATGGAGACTATATTCCTTTCTCCTAAAATGAGGAGCAAGAAAAGATGTCTACCCTTCACTTCATTGTACTGGAAAGTCTAGCCATAGCAATAAGGCAAGAATCTATTTTAAAAGCTGTCTGAACTAAGTAAGTGGGAATTACTAGTTTACATAGTTTTATTCTGTAGTTTAATAATCAGAAACTTTAATGAAAAAAAACCCAACTGCTAAGGTGTAGTTAAAAAGAAATTGCTTAAGAAATAATCTGGAAATAGATGTTAAAGACCAGTATATTGGACTGAAAGCTGATTTTGAAAGAAATTATTCCGTGCCCATGCATTTGAAGACTTAATATTACTGTTGTTAATATTGTAGATAATCAAATATATCTACGGAATCAGCATATCTTAATCAAAATATCGACAGTTTTAAAATAGAAACAGACAGACTCATTCTGAAATTCATTAAAGTCAGATGGGTAATTGAGCAGATATAAAGACTTCTTTTTTTGGTTTGTGTTTGTTTTTGTTTTTGTTTTAGGCAGGTTCCCACTCTGTAGCTCAGCCTGGCCTGGAATCACTAGGTAGCCAAAGCTGGCCTTGAATTTGTGCTCATCCTCCTGTATCAGCCTCCCAAATGCTGGGATTATAGGTGCTAGCCATAGTGTCTGGCTATAGAGACTTTGTAGTAGAGCCCTGCTAGCTGATACTGTATTAGATATAATTGTAGCTGTGCACATAGTGCACATAGTATGGACAGTGTTCGTAGTAGAGCCCTGCTAGCTGATACTGTATTAGATATTGTTGTAGGTATACACATAGTGCACTATAGTATGGACAGTGTTGGTAGGTGTACATTGACAGTGCCTCTGCAGCAGACAAGAAAGGGAAGACTGAAAGAGACGCAGGCTCCCTTGGTACAGGTGCAGATCTGATTTCAGGATCCTCTCATCCTCCATGTAGACCACAACCTAATGATACACAGTCCTCTAAATAAAGTAGGTCTTACATATTTCAAATCATATATATATATATATATATATATATATATATACACACACACACATATATAAACATATATATCTCTACATATAACCTATACGTATCTTCCCATATTCTTTAAATCATCCATAGATTACTTATGCCTAATGCAGTGTAAATGCTCTGTAAATAGTTGTTATATATTGTATTGTTTAAGGGATAATACCAAGAAAAAAATCTCTATACATGTTCAGAACAGAGGTAGTTCTATGTATAGAGAGAGCTCATTGCATATGGTGCATACACGAGTGTGTGTGTATGTATACACGTATAGAATTGATACATGACAAAGATGAAAAGAAAGAGTAGCCGTGCCTTATGTTGAAGGGCACTCCTTGAAAAGAACTCAATTGGGTATCTATAAGGAAAAACAAATATTGATGTTTCCTGATGTAAAGCGTATGGATGGTTAGCAATCTAAACACGGAAAGTAAAAAGCAAAGAATGCTATAAGGGTATTTATAGTAGGGAGCTAATGTGTAAGCTGTACATGAAGTATTAATGAGGGAGAAGACATTATTAAGACCACATTAAAATTATGAATATATGTTCATCAGTGAGAAGGCTTTAGAAAGAGGACTCATGTGGTTTAAGATCATATTTGCAATTCAGATGACCTATATCCAGAATATTGTTACTGTTCTTTGAAGAGTATAATAAAGTAGAAAAATTGGAAAAAGAAAAAAGGTACTAGACATACCAATATTTTTATTTTATTTTATTTTTTATTTTTTTATTTTAAATATTTTTATTATGTGAGTGTTTTGCCTACATGTATGTTTTATTCATGTAATGCCTGAAGAGGCCAGAAGAGGGCGCTGGATCTTTGGGAACTAGAGTTACAGATGGTTGTTAACTGCCATGTGGGTGCTAGGGACTAAATCTAGGTCCTCTGTAATAGGCAGAGCCAGCTCTTTAGCCCTAATATTTTTAGAATATGAAGAAAAAGTGCATTTCAAGAAGATGTCAAGTATTAAGTAGAGCATTGTCTTGTCATAAGGACAGAATAAAGGGAACTGTCCTTGATCTACAGGCAGAAAGGAGAAGAGAGAATTCATGTCAAGCCATGGGACCTTCTGAACACATAATGCTACTGAAGGGCAGTGGAAAGAATTGAAATGGTGAATGATTATGTGACCGAGGCAAGCTTGAGTTTAGGAGTTGTCAGAGATACAAGTGGAGGGTTTCTTAATGAATAGTTTTTGAAGCATCATGCAGATCTGTCATATTTGAATGTATGTGTCAGTCCTATGGTAAGTGACATGAATTGGTAATAATTGCATTATTTAAATTCCAACTTCCATTTTTGCAGAATTCTAAAGTCCCTGTTGCTTCAGACAATGGATGAACAATCACAAGGAATGCAAGGGCCACCTGTTCTTCAGTTCCAGCCACAGGTAATTCAGTTAAGTGGGTGTATATCTATGCTAAATATGTGTGAGTACATTTATAGTTCCAATAAAATAGCTGAAAGTGCTACTTTGAATTTTCAAGTTGTCATTGGAATTAATTACTTTCAAATGTTTTGTAGTGCCCACTTCTCAGTAGGACCATTACAAGAAGAGGGCAGCTTTAGCTCCAGATTTCATTTCTTGGCCTTGAGGCTTACTTGGAGGGAGGAGGGAAGGTCCCAGATTTGGGAGGGTCCCTGCATTCTGTGTCTGCCTTGGCTGGCAGACCTTGACTTCCATTGTTGTTGCTACACCTTCTCTCTTTGACTAGGAATATTATTTCCCTTGTTAAATAGTTTCTTATTTCTTGTCATGTAAAATAGAGTAGAAAGGGTGTTTCAGTCACAAAGATGTATATACTGTTGAAATTCATTGTATAACTTCTTGTGTTTGTTATTAAAGGCTTTCGTGAAGCTCAGTATGTAATACATGTTTAAAATAACAAGCATCAATTCATGGGATAACACCTCATTTTTATTGTTGTCTTTTATTTTTAATTAGAAAAAAACGTTTGTTTTTTTTTTTTTGAGACTGGGTCTCCCTTAGCCCCAGCTGGCCTAGACCTTGCTATGTAGGGCAGGCTAGCTTTGATCTCACAGAGATCCACCTCCCTTTTCTGAGTGCTGGAATTAAAGGTGTGTGCCACTGCACCTGGCTATTACTATCATAAAGTCTGTTTCTCAGCCTGGTATTGGTACCAGTTTTGCTCGGATGCTAGCTATTCTCAGTGTTTGAGGACTGGATAGAAGTTCTTTCTGATGAAATCTGGAGTGAGGTAGGCTTGGAATATTAACAGGTACTTATGGCAGCCTCTTCTCAGAACCTTTCCTCTAGCAGCACACCCTGGATTTCAAAGAGAGTATGTGTGCCATAGTGGTTTCCAGATTTGTTTGCCTGTGGAGCCCTTTTGTCTGAAATGCATCTGTTGAGTCTCCCAGAAGTGCAGGCCGGAAAATACTGCCTACTGAAGCCACCTGCTCTGACCTGTAAGGCTGCTCGTTTCATACCCTCCTTGCCCTTCAGTTTTTCAAATCCGGCTAACCATCCCTTCCAGGACCGTCTGAAATGCCACTGCGTCTCCTGATCTTCCTTGGGAAGCCTCACGGCTGTTCTTGAATCTTCTGGAATATTTGTATTGTGTCTATGTGGACATTTTTCTTCTCTCTCTTTGTTAAGTTACAATCTTGAAAAAGGCCGTCTCACCTTGAACAGCCTGTGGCATTTCAACGTTTCACATGTAGCAGGGGCTCAGTTAGATCCACAGTTGAAAGTAATCAGAATTTCCTTAAATGGGAGCTATGCTTAAGGCTGGGCGTGGCAGTGCACACCTTTAATCCCAGCACTGGGGAGGCCTAGGCAGGTGGATCTCTGTGAGTTCATAGAGCATTCCAGGACAGCTGGGGCTGCCAGAGACCTTGTCTCAAAAAGACCACCAAAAAAAAAAAAAAAAAAAAATGCCGTGTTTAAAATTGGTTCTTAACTGTACTTGTAGTTGCTTTATTTTATAGTATCTGCAGTCTCTTTATTGAGAAAAGAGGCCCTTTATTTAAAGGAAGGATGAATTTTTATTTCAAGTTCAGTTTTGTAAAATCTCCCTGTATTTTTGTAACAGTCTTAAATGGCATGATCAAGGTTATATACTCAACCATATGTTAGATCACTCAATTTAATGGTATGAAATACCATTAATGAGAGACACTATTATTTCTTATTATATTTTCTAGCAAAGACAATAAAAGAATACCTCCGAAAATTAGATTGTTGACGTTGTTATTCTAAAATTCACAGTTTTGACGGGTCCTGTTCTGTTTTTTTTCCATCCTACTGACTCACCCACCGCTAGGAAGCTGGGAGTGGTGGGCAGCAGAATGAAAGTCAGTGTTTTCCTGTGAGCCCCTCGGCTGCCACACAGTGTAAACTTCCAAATTACAGAAGCACTTCTGCTTTTCTTTTCACACTGCTCCTTTCCCTCATGCCTCCAGCTGCTGCTCCCGCGTGGCATGGGTAGACTGCTTTCCCTGTTGGGAACAGGCAAGTGATCCCGGACTCTGGCTGCCTCAAGGCACTGTGGGGGAAGGGAAGAGGGTTTTCTCCTTCCTCTCCACCTTCAGAGTGATGGTGTGAGACAGTGAAAGAAAGATTACCTGACAAGACCTTATAGTTGTTATTTCTTATTAAGTCTTTGAAAAATGTTACTGCTCTCAGTAGCATTATTTTAAAAGACTGAGAAAGGACGGCCTCTGCTCAGGGTTGACAACCTCCTTTTGTTTTGTTCCACACCATTGGCCTGAATAATGGGGTGATATGCAACACATGGTTAGCCCAGTGACTTCTTTCACTTTTGTAATGCTAATGTAAGTCTGGACATGAACAGAAATCTGAAAAAGCCCACCTTCCAACTGTCAGACCTGTTCCCTTAGAATGCTGCGTGGCGCCTTCCCAGCATAGGCTTCCCCTTTCCTTGCTGGAGACAGGAACTGTAAAGCCATACTGTATATGTGGTCTCAATCCTAGTACAGTATGAGCGCCTTTGTTTTTATGGTTGGAGTATAGAACTTAGGGGTTTTTATTAATTTTTCTTGGCATTACTGTAATTCCCTTGAACTTAGGGGAAATTTGTGCTCTATTAGCGCCTCTCCTTCCTCTCCCTCCCTCCTTTTCTTCCCACTCTCCCTCCCGTTCTCCCCCTACCCTTCCGTAGTCCTCCTTCCTTCCCTCCTCTCTCCTCCCTCCTCCCTTCCTTCCTCTCTATCCCCCCCCTCCCTCCCTTCCTTCCCTTCATCCCTTGGTTCCATCCACTCACGTCTAGGGGGTGGTGAATGGGCTTTGTCACTTGATTCTTCTCTTGCATATTTTTACTGCTTTTTGTGTCTTACTTGCGACATGGTAGACTTACCTTTTTCCTCTTTCATTAAGGCTGTGTAACAGGTGACAGAGAAAAAGTAAAGGGCATAGGAAGACTAATCTTAAACAGTGGAATTTTATCTTTTCATTGTCATAGAGATTTATCTTAGTTTGTGACTATTTAAGATTTACAGCTTTTTAAGTGAAGAGGGTTATATATTATGTGACTATTTAAGATTTACAGCTTTTTAAGTGAAGAGGGTTATATATTATAGTACAGCTGTCTTTTAATTATAAAGTATAAAACAATTATCAGAGTGCAGTTCTAAGAATTTCTGAGATTATTTTAATACTGATTATAGGCTTTGGTTATGAGGTTTCTGCATTTTTTTATTTGAAAATTTATAATAATTTGGCTATTTATGAAAGAAAAGATAGCCCAGAACTCTATGTAGAAAAACAGTCCTTAGTTTTATAACTTGGCAAAGGTGGATTCTGATTACTTAGCTAGGAAGGTGGCTAGTCATCCCTGCCTCAGTTCTTCTGTGGACTCTAGCATCTTGTTTTTAATGTTATTCCTTGTTAACTTGTCATAAGCTGGTAATGCATAGTAGCCATTCAATGAGTATTCTTGAATTAATACAAAGTTCTTTCTTTTGAAGTCCTTTGAAATGGTATTTATTAAATACATAAATATAGGCCGAGTGTGGTGGCACATCCCTTTTAATTCGTGCTCAGGAGGCAGAGGGAGGTAGATCTCTGTAAGATGGATCCAGGCCATCCTGGTCTACATAGTGAGATCGCAGGCCAGCCAGAGCTACATGGTGAAATCCTGTCTCAAGCGAGTGTGTGTGTGTGTGTTGTGTTCAGAATTTCTGCATTATATGTGCAACTCCCACACCCTCCATTTGTTTTGTGAAATTGCTGTTTTTGATGATAAACTTGATTTTGAGAATAGTGCATTGATCCGTTATAGCTGTATATTTACTTTGTGAATTAAGTTCTTTTTCAACAAATGACATACATTTTTAATTAAGACCTACAATTTCACTGGTTCATTAATTAGCTCTGGTCAGACTTCTCCTTCGGAGCAGAAGCTTTTTATTTTTATTTATTTATTTTTATTTATGTGTATGAATGTACTGTCTGCACGCAGGTTTGTGCATCCATGTTGTGCAATGCTGCGGAGGTCAGAAGAGGGTGTCGGATTCCCCTGGAACTGGAGTTCTCCTGGAATTGGAGTTTCAGACTGTTCTCAGCCACCATGTGGGTGCTGGGGATCGAACCCGGGTCCTCTGTAAGAGTGATTAGTGCTCTTAACCGCTAGGCCATCTCTCCAGCCCGGAGCAGAAGCTTTTTTTAGAGTAAGACTGTACCCATCCTCCAGCTCCCTCCCCCATGGTAGCAGTTTTGAAGACCATTAAGCGTATGCATTAGTTTTTTAGGAGTCAGTGTCGCTTGGCACGATAGCATGTGGTGGCATGTGTGCCCAGAATCTCAAGAGGCTGAAGCAGGATTGAGAGTTCCAGTCCAGGCTGGGTTACATATGACTTGAAGACCAGCCAGAGCTATTTAGTAATATCCCTTTTCTTTTCAGTCAAGGGCTCAGTAGTGGAGTACTTGCCCAGCATGCACGATATCCTGGGATTGACCTCCATGCACCCCCCACCCCCTTAATGTGGTGGTATATAACGCTAGTTCTGATTTCAGATTTTCTGACATTAAATTTTGGTTCTTGTTTACAGTTTAGTTATGTAATGGAGGGAAAGTCACTTACTACCTACCAACTTCTGTTTTCTTGTAAGTAAATTAGAATAGTTTTTACTCCATAGAGTTGATATGCAGCTTTCATTTTGTTTGTTGCTTGGTACAGAGGTAACTAATATGGTTAAGTGTTAGTGATGATGATGATGATGATGATGATGATGATGATGCAGCTTTCATTTAGTTTGTTGCTTGGTGCAGAGGTAACTAATATGGTTAAGTGTTAGCGATGATAATGATGATGATGATGATGATGATGGTGATGATGATGCAGCTTTCATTTTGTTTGTTGCTTGGTACAGAGGTAACTAATATGGTTAAGTGTTAGCGATGCTGCTGCTGCTGCTGCTGCTGCTGCTGCTGCTGCTGATGATGATGATGATGACAGGGACAGCATGCCAGGAAACTGTCTAGGGCACTGATGTTCATCTACTCTCTCATCTTGCTGCAACTCCTCTGGCCAAGTTCATTACCTCCTGCCCATACCCTGCTCATCCTCCCCAGTTCTTTCCCCCAAAAGAATCCTGATGGTCTCGGGACAGCATTAAAATCCCAGTCCCTCGCCGGGTGTGGTGGCGCATGCCTTTAATCCTAGCACTCGGGAGGCAGAGGCAGGCGGATCTTTGTGAGTTCAAGGCCAGCCTGGTCTACAGAGTGAGTTCCGGGCCAGCTGGAGCTACAGGGAGACCCTGTCTCGAAAAGACCAAAAAAAAAAAAAAAATCCCAGACCCTCACTCCTGTCAGAGCCAACTCCGTAGATCCCATGCACACCTACCCCTGACCTTGTTCCTTTCCCCCATTCCCCACGTTCACCTATTCTAGTTCTAGTCCTGGTGTATCCTGTTTGCTGTTCCCGGAACTCATTAAACTTACTCCTTTTTTTGCTTTGCTTTGTTTTTCTAGTACTGGGGATCCAATCCAGAGCCCAGGCACATGCTAACCAGAGCTCTGCCCCAACGTCCACCTCCAGATTCCTTTTTGTCTCTTGATCTCAGTATATATGTTTCATCCTCAGCAAGATTATTCCTCCATTATGTAATCTAAAATAACCTCTACTCATTGTCAATCATGTGAACCTAGGTGATTTCTCTCCAAAGTATGAAAATGCATAGAATAAATATCAAATACTCTTATGTATGTGTTGTCTTTATTGTCTGGGTATTGCAGGTCTCTTTATTGTTTAACTCCTCACATTAATATTTGTGGGACAAGTGAGCAAATTTAAAAATAATCTGTTTTGCTTCCTGAATTTGCTTCTTCCACTAAGCTTGTTCTTGTGTGTTACCAGGTATAGCTGGCAAAACTGGGGAGATGGGCGTGCCTTTGGCATTAATTATCTTGTTCATCTAGGAGAGAGTCAGTGTTTTTGTTACATTATTTCGGTACAGTAATTACTATGATGGGCAGTATAGCTAATGATTTATGCCACAAATGCCAAGTCTGGTAAATATTAACTTGTATATTTGGCTAGATTTTCACTTATTTTCCTATGCTATAATGAATTTCCTTCTTCAAATTATGAAAGCTAGTTATAGTGATAAATGGCATAGTTTTTTAGTGAATGCAAGTCTGCTGTACTTATAAGACTTTAAGGATAAATTGCTTTTGATAGACATTTAGGGAGATACTTTTCATATGGGAAGAAGCAAAGACAATTAGGCATTGATGGCACATGTGGTGTTTCTGTTTTTGCTGTTTGGTGTCTAGTGATGTCTGTGGGAAATAATATATATTTTAGAGTTATGTTAGGTGTGTCGGAAGAGGTATTCAGATTCAGATGGTGTAGAGATGAGCAACATGTTTTTAAAATGAGATCACAGCCACATACCATTGCTAAAAAAAGGTCAGAGGACATTTTGGAGCTTTGTTACTTTTGAATTTTGGAGATATTCAACAGTATTAAAGTTTAAGCTGCCTTACTTCTCTATGTAAGTAGAAAAATGCAGATCAGTAAGAGGAACTTGCACTGCTGATGTGAACTTATTAATGGTGTTAAATATTGTAATTAGTACTGGATTACATATTAGATTACTGGTAATACCTTGAGGAATATCAGGACATAATTTTCTCTCTCTAGGGAGTTTATTGAGTCCATTCTGCAACTCCTATAATTTTCCCATAGAGAATTATCATCACAGTGTTTCCTTGAATCATCTCAGCACATGTCTTTGCCGTCAAATTTTAAAACAAATTAGAGAAATTAATTTAATCCTAGACTGACTATAAAAGAGTGCATTCAGATCAGTAAGACATTCATTAATAAAGCTCAGAAGTTTTAAGGGATTAAAAGCTTCATTCACTCTGGTTTTTAATTTCATAGTTGCCATATGTGATTTTAAATACTTTTTTGCTTCTGAGAGCCAAAAATACTTTTACAGGATTGCATGTGAGTACACACACCCATGCACACACACGTATCCCTAGGTATCTCAAGGACCTAAGTTTAGTAATTAACTACAAAAATGTCCTGCAAGTGCTTCCAAGATCAGTTTTGATTTTGCCCATTAAGTTGTGGATGTTGAGTGGAAGTAAAGTGCTATTTAATGCCAGGCATGGTGGCACACACCTCATGTAATGCCAGGCACCGCGGTGCACACCTTATGTAACGCCAGGCACGGCGGTGCACACCTCATGTAATGCCAGGCACGGCGGCGCACACCTTATGTAATGCCAGGCACGGCGGTGCACACCTTATGTAAACACCAAGCATGGTGGCGCATGCCTTTAGTCCCAGTACTTGGAGGCAGGTGGATCTGGCTGGTCCCCTTCTCCCCCTGACCTCACCATAAACCAAGGCACGAATTCCCCAAGCCACAATTTGGAAAGATCCTAGCGAGTTTATTTGGCTTTACTAACAGCGGTGGATAAGGGGTTACTTACAGAAATGTGGATTTGGCCCCTTCTACGGCTGCCCAGGAAAGTCCTCAACCTCGCATGGACCCTGTGACTTCCTGGCAGCTGTCCAAGAGGGTAAATGGGAGAGGAGCCCATCTTGTAGTAGCCTCTGCTTATATACTCTTATCCCCTCTCTACCTCATACAGCGAAGCCCCCCCCCCCGTCCCCCTGGTCAACATTCTAGTTTATAATCCTGGGAAAGCAGATGCCCCCTAACCATGGGAAGAAGGAATTTGATATCCATGGTCAGTCTTTTGGAGGACAGTCCATGATAAACTGGGGCTAGGGAGACCCAGTCTAAAAAAAAAGCACCGCATACAGATATACAGATACATATGTTACTTATGTTAGTTTACTTGAAAATATCTTCTAAAAATGAATGTTTGAAACACTATATGGTGTGCGTGTTCTTTATTTAATACTTTTAGAAGGCCCTGTGTCCTGAGCTGAGGTAGTCATGTCTCTGTTTGATTGTCATGGAGAGCTTGCAGTTTTAAACTTCTTGGTTTGTGATTCATGGACCAGGTATTCTGTTACTCAGATTGTGAGTTTTAACTGTTTAAAGTGTATTCCAACCATACAACCTAAGTCCTACCAAAGGTGGTTCTGTGTATTCAGTGTTCCATCACAGCAGTTGTTAAGAGGAGTTCGGCTAGCACAACTGTGTTGTCACCCAAGTAGTCTTGTAACTAAGGGGCCTGGTTGCTTTCATTCATCAATCAGGAGGTTAATCCACATGATAAATATCCCAGCTGGGAGACTCAGACAGGAAACTTGGAGAACCTCCTACACTGGCACATATGGAATCTAGGGACAAATAGAGACTCCACATGCAGATTAGAGAAAGAAGCCCCAGAAAAGAAAGTCCAGGTGAGACTCAAGTATTTTATTCTTCACAGCCTGGCAGGGATCTGTGAACATAGCTGAGGACAGTTGAAATGAACCATCTTACCTACCCAACTCAGAATGTTTTTAAAAACTTGGATTTTAGCTCGGGTCCTATGGACTGACCTCAGAACCTTTTCTGTTGTGTTCTGTGAGAACACTCTAGATTCTTTCATAAATCTATGGTAGGTCTGGTTTCCAGCAGAGTCCATTTGAAGTTTGTAGTATTCAGTGTTTCTCCTATTTCTCTAACAGGTATCATGATTTATTGCTACAGTCTCTGTGCATAGACAGGTTTGAAGGAAATTCTTGACACTCTTAGAGGCTTTGCAAGTCTGGTATTCTATCCGTTACACACTTACTCTTTCCTTCCTTCTTTTCTTTTTTCCTTTCCTTTCCTCTCCTCTCCCCTCTTTCCTCTCCTCTCCCCTCTTTCCTCTTCTCTCCCCTCTTTCCTCTCCTCTCCTGTCTCTCCTCTCCTCTCCTGTCTCTCCTCTCCCCTCCCCTCCCCTACCCTCTCCTCTCCCGTCCCCTCCCCTCCCCTCCCGTCCCCTCCCGTCCCATCCCCTCCCCTCCCGTCCCCTCCCCTCTCCTCTCCTCTCCTCTCCTCTCCTCTCTCGCTCTCATCCCCCGCGCTCCTCACCCTGCTCCCCTCCTACCCTTCCCCGCCCCTCCTCGCCCCTCTCCTCCCCTCCCTCCCCCCCGCCCCTGCCCTCCCCTCCCTCTCCTCCCCTCCCATCCCCCTGCCCTCCCCCTGCGCCTCTCACCGTCCTCTCCTCTCTTCTCCTCCCTCTTCCCCCCTCCCTCTCCCTCCCCCCGCACCCTCTCCGCCCCGCCCCGCTCCTCCTACTCCCCTCTCCTCCCCTCCCCTCTCCTCTCCTCCCCTCTCCTCCCCTCCCCTCGTCTCCAATCCCCTCCCCTCTCCTCCCCTTTCCTTTCCTTCCTCCTCCCTCGTCCCCTCCCCTCCCCTCCTCGTCCCCTCCCTCCCCCCCTTCCCTCTCCTCTCCTTCCCCTCTCCCCGCCCCTCCCTCTCCTCTCCGCTCCCTCCTCTCCCAATCTCCTTCTCCTCTCCTCTCCTCTCCTCTCTCTCGCTTCCTCCCTCTCCTCTCCTCCTCCTCCCCTCCATTCTCGTTCCCCTCCCCCGTCCTCTCCTCTCCTCCCCTCTCCCCTCCTCCCCTCTCCCCCTCCACGTCCCCTCCTTCCCTCCCCGCTCCCCTCCTCCCCTCCCCCTCCCCCCTCCCCTCCTTCCTCCCCTCTCCCCCCCTCCCCTCCCTCCCTCCCCTCCTCTCCCCTTCCCTTCCCCCTCCTAAGCAATGATAGCACCTGTCCTATGTATTGAGCACTTTCTGCATTCATTCAGAATTTTCAGGTCCATTCTCCTAGTAAACTCTTGTCTACTGCATGGCACCTAGTTATAAAACCAACAACTTGCTCTCTGCTTTTGTGAAACTCAGTGTGTAGAGGGAGAAATTCATATGTGCAAACAAATAATTAACAGCCAGTATGTTGTAAAACCTAGCTTGGGGCCTGAATATGTAGGTCTCTCTATAGAACTAAATGACTGCTGTCAGTTTTTCAGGAAGCACATTAACAAAACCCAGGATGCTACTCGACAGCCAGATGAAGGTGTATCTTAGGGATGCTAACCATGGAACTAAGTCATGGAGACGGTCATGGTTTGCCACATATGAGAAGAGAAGCTATTGAGAAGGCACGGGAACCAGCAAGCACATGGGGAGGAGCCTGAGGAGGCCCAAGCTGATGACGCAGCTGGTGGGTGCGGCTGTGGCCAAGGTGCAAAAACGACCCTGAAAGCTTTTTTCTTCCCACATAAGACACATTCATTTCTCTTGGTGATAAAAAGTAAGTTTTTACTCTAGTGAAAATTGAAGATCCTTTAAGTGATGCTTCTCAAATCCAAATGCCATTTCATAGATCTTTGAAGAATACTTTGGTCATTATGGAGCTAGAAGAGACTGAAATTCCATTGACACTCTAAACTGAGGCAGCAAAAAGTTAGTTCAAGTGATTTCATCTGGCTTCTGTTTCATAGTGATTTAAATCTCTTTGTTCTGTGAAATCATTTTATTTCTAGTACAACTCAATATTCTAAACTATATGTATAAAAATATATATCTGTGTAATGTGTGTATATATATTTATATGTGGGCAATTGCTCATCATTTTAAAAGGAGAATTTCTGAAATAATTATTTTCAGAAATAATTATTCCTGAAAATAGTTATTTAGTTGAACTCATCTGATGATGTCCTCTTTTATTTAAAGCAATACTATGATTCTATCAACAGTGGCACCTAATTTATCAAAATGAAATGTGGGCACAATATAATCGTTCCTGGGGTATATTACCTGCCTGGTGAGAGAGACTCTCCTAGAGACCTCATCTTACACAGGTTTATTTCTATACAGTTGCAGAGGTAGTGAGACCAAGGGTGGCTGGCGCTGTGCAGCTATCTATGCCCCTCTCATGTCAGCTTGCCACATCCTCACTCCGTGACAGGACATGAGAGCGGATGAGACAGGCTGTCACTCACCCTCACTGCCCTTTGAAGAAAGGCCATGGGGGAGAGAGGTGCCGCAAATGGGCTGTGAAGTTTACTACAGTGCCCACTGTTAAACAGATTATGTCTAATGAGTGTCTAATGCTCAGGCCATATCAACCTAATCCTTGGTGGCAGTTCGTCCCTCAACTGCCAAAAAGCACCGCCCTCTGGCCCTTTCTCGCCACTCTGACCGCCAAGCACAGGGAGGTGCCCAGTCTTAATAAACCAAGACAGTGTGTGATCTGACATGCAAATGTAGGTCATTGCATATGTAAATGTGTGATTACAAACCTGCATGCCAAAACACATTAGTGAGACTTTGCTCTCAGCATGCGGTTGTCACATAGCTTTAGTAATCCACCCTAATGTTTGTCAGGTTATTGCACAGACAGAAGATAGAATTGCCAGTCAGATTTAAAGTATGGGTTAGAGGGCCATGCTCTCTGTGATGAAGCTGTGTTTGCTGTTGATATTGACAAATCTTCCTCAAGAGAAGGAATGGTTTCTCTGTGGGGAGAAGAGGAATTTTATTTCTTGAATGTTTCAGACTATGTGTGTGTCTGTCTGTGTGCACATATTCATATATGTGTGTGTACATACATATTCATAGGACTTTAATGCTTAGTTCATTAAGAGTTGCAATACCCAAGGCCCCACTAGAATGTCGCGTTTACCTGAAGTTAACTTATAGAGAATGTGCAGTGTGTGAAGAGGGTAGTAAACGTCTTAGAAGAGATTACTCACCAGTAATTTTTAAAAAAATCTTAAATATATTAAAAACATGACAATGAAAAACCTTTCCTTTTTTATTTCTTATTTTTTTCCAAAGCCAATTTTATTGAAGCTTTGTGCATTTAAAAATCTTTCCTTTTTGAATGAAGCATTTTTAACAATTAAAAAATTAGAATATCTATCCATTGAGTGTATCTGAATAGTGACGCCTCATGAGTTTCCTTATTAAATCTGTACCGTTTGTTTTCTCAATTGACCATTCATTATAAGTTCAGTGATTACAAAAAGAAATCTTAGAAATGAACAGCATGGCAATTTTCTAACTTTACTTGATCATTTATTTTTGTTTTTTCTTTCAATAGCTTTAAAGTTTTAATTTTTAAAAAATTTAATTTTAACACATTTCTATTCTCAAGCATTATTCTTTATTCAAGAATAAACCTGAAATTAAAATATCTTGGATTATCTGGTAGAGCTACATAACGTTGGGTCTATTTTTGTCTGGATTTTTGTTGTTGTTGCTGTTTTTGTTTTGTTTTGATTTGTTTTGTTTTTTTGAGACAGAATCTCCCTATAGCCCCAGCTGGTCCTGATCTTGCTATGTAGACCAGGCTGGCCTCAATCTCACAGAGATACCTGCCTCTGCCTCTGAAACTAAAGGCATGCATTAGCATGCATTAGTATGCCTGGCATAATGTTGGGTCTTATAGTAGATGATTTTCTTGATAATAATGGCACTATACCATGAACCATATCTTTGGGAATCAGTTAGACATAGCCTTGGTTTCATATCATTTACAGTTTGTTAGCATGAGAACTGAATTAGGTGAGATATAAAGTCATCTGTAGGGCCTATTACAGAACAAGGAGCAAAACGGAGCTTCTTTTATGGTAGATGTTGTTACTATTGCTATTTTATTTTTTATTTATTTATATTTTTGAGGCAGAGTCTCTCTATAGCCCCAGCTGGCCTAGAACTCACTCTGTAGACCAGGCTGGCCTTGACTCACAGAGATCCACTGCCTCTGCCTCCCAAGTGCTAGGATTAAAGGTGTGTGCCACCATGCCGGCTTAAAGAGGGTCTTAGCTGCCATGTGGGTGATGGGAATCGAACCTGGGTCCTCTGCAAGAGCAGTTGGTGCTCTTAACCATGGAGCCATCTCTCCAGCCCCTAACATTGCTATTTTATTATTATAACAATTATCTTATGGTCTCTTATGAAATGAATTTGTAGATGTTTTATGTTATTTTGTAATTTTAAAACAATGGTATTTAACATTTTTATTGCATTTTATTTTGTATGTATGTATATGCATGTGGGTGTGCATGCCAAGAGTGTGCACATGGTGGTCGGAGGTGTATGTGTGCCAAGAGTGTGCACATGGAGGTCAGAGATGTGCGTGTGCCAAGAGTGTGCACATGGAGGTCAGAGATATGCGTGTGCCAAGAGTGTGCACATGGAGGTCAGAGGTGTGCCTGCCAAGAGTGTGCACATGGAGGTCAGAGGCTGATTTACAGGAATAGGTTCTCTCCTTCCAGCATGTGAGTTGGAAGGGTCAAACTCAGGTTATTAGGCTTTACCCAGTGAGTCATCCCACTAGCCCAAGAATGGTTATTTCTGAAAAAAATCATTTGGACTTTAAGTAGAAGCAATGTATAATAACAAAGCCCCCCCCCCACTTTGAGAAAGAGCAATTATGGAATTTTGTAGTAGAATTTCACAGTTTTTGTTAGTGTAATAGAATTAACAAGATAAAGGGTGCTAGGCCTGGAGTTAATGTACTGCTTCGATATCATCAGAAGATATTAGAAGGCGTCTAGGACATGGCATCGTTAGCCTTACCCATTCAAGTTGAATGTCAGTTGTCTATGAACTGGTGCCGTCTCTGGTATGATAATAGGTCTTTAATATTCATTTCATTAGAAGTGCACTAGCTGGGTCCCACTGCAATGCCATTTACTTGAAGTTAGTTTGTAATTAGAGCAAGTACACAGCTCATAAAAAAGGATTCTAAAAGGCTTGGAAGAGTGGATTCATTAATAATTTTAGAAATCTTATAAAGCACTAGATATATTTAGCCAAGAGAAAAAAAATAACCAGCAACAAACAGATATATGATAGCCAAGTAGGCTATTTTATTGTGTTTTATGTAGTAGAGATCTAATATGAGAAGCATAAAAATTATGCCTTGGCCATATGGGCATATGTTGTAACCATGGCAAATGATAGTGTCTGAAAATAGTAGGTGTTCAGTTAGTGTTTAGCCTCGCTATGACTAACAAGCCAAAGGACTGACAGAGGCAGTGAATTAGAAGTATTGATATCATTGTAGAGTCAAACATCAACCAAAGAATGAGGATAATGGATAATGGTTAAAACTGGGAAGTTGAATTTGAGCTCCCAATAGGGACCAGCACACACCCTGTAATTCTTTTGCTCATAGCATAGTGTAGAGCATTTTCTATGTACTAGGCAAGCTGTTTGAGAGCAGAAAATATTTCTGATTCATCTGCTTCCTTAGCAGTTAGCAGAGAAAAATGTTAGTAAAAAAATGAAATGATTTCTTCTACAAAGACATGAAAATTATTTTAAAATATAATGGTATAATGGTAAGCTTTGTCATTGGTAATATTTAATTACTTAGCTAGTTCATTAGTTTTTCAGAAGCTAAAGTACTGTCAGGAGTTTAGAAATTGTTTCATGTATTAGTGGACAGGTTGGATTGAGAATATACCTGTGTGTGTGTGCACACGCGCGCGCTCCATTTCAACTCAGAATCTTTGAAAAAGAAAATAAGCACTAGAGAAACACAAAATTAGATGAAACTGGCTTATAATAAGTGAACTACTTATCAGTTACCTGATGGGTGTGGTGATGCACACCTTTAATCTCAGAACTTTGGAGGAAGAGGCAGGTGGATCTCTGTGAGTTCCAGGCCTGCCAGGGCTACATACTAAAACCCTGCCCCCTGCTCCCTCCCCAAAGTTTGTAGTTAAAATTTCCCAAAATCTGCCTCACCACCCCACCCCCTTGTCTCTTTGCTTTTCCTTGGCTTATTCTTTTGTTTTGTTTTGTTTTGTTTTGTTTTTTTCTGTCTTTTTTTGAGACAGGATCTCCCTGTAGCTCTGGCTGTCCTGGAACTCACTCTGTAGACCAGGCTGGCCTTGAACTCACAGAGATCCGCCTGCCTCTGCCTCCCAAGTGCTAGGATTAAAGGCGTGTGCCACCACACCTGGCTTCCTTGGCTTATTCTATATTCAGCCTTCCTGAGCCTATGTGTTCTACACACACCAAGCATATTACCCTCCACTCCTGGAGTGTAAGGTCCTCAAGGCTGAGATCGATTCCAGTTTGCTGGAATCCTTGGCCACACAAATATCATTGGGTTGTGGGACATTTTCAAGCTTACTCTGGGTGTCATTTACTTAAATGATCAATGATTTTGTGTACATTTTGTGACTGAAATTTTTCTGATATTTTTAATTGCAGAAGGCCTTGCGACCAGATATGGGCTACAATACATTAGCCAACTTTCGAATAGAAAAGAAAATTGGCCGTGGACAATTTAGTGAAGTTTATAGAGCAGCGTGTCTCTTGGATGGAGTATCAGTAGCTTTAAAAAAAGTTCAGGTAAGCTTACATAAAGTTAAATAAATCAGTCTAAAATTATTGACTGTGAAAGGTGGATAGGGAAGACTGGTTCTGGATGACTTGGGTCATGGAGCCCTGGTTGAGAATGCCAAGAAAGAATGAACACTGTGTTGTCAGAGCTCATTTTCAGGGTGATGTGAGTTAGAAATTAACTTTTGCTTGCCACCCTTCCTCAAGGCCCACGCTAATTCTCTGTCTTGTTCTAATCTCATTATATATGCTCCCAATGCAAACTAAGTTTTAGTTTTAATACTGCTTCCAGGCTTTAAACTATTGGCATCTGTTTTCCTCCATAACTAGCAATGGAGTGATAGAACCAAAGTATCCAGAATGGATTTTTAAGAGGCAGAGTCAAGTTGTCAGGGTCCCTTCTAACTGGACACTTACTGGAATGCTCAGCTGAAGCTCTGCTTCTGTCCATCAAAATAAGTATCAAAATAAGTAAGTGTTCATAAAATGCACTGCTTGAAGCTAATAAATGGCAAAGTGTAGCAGGCACACAGGAGAGAGGAAGAAGCTGAGGTTTATTTATTTGAAGGAGAAATGAGATCGGTAAAATTAGAGGATTAACATCTGGCTTCAAATCTCCACTGTTGTATCTTGTAGAATTTGGACTCTTCTCAAAGCAGTTTCTGTTTCCATCTCTTCCAAGCCTGGCCCTAACCCCTAGTATCCTAGTCCTACAGAACATGAATAGTCCCCAGCCTGTTCACGTACCTGAGCCCTACCAAGTTTCATTTGCTCTAGTGGGATCATCAGCCCAGGAAGCACTTGTCTTTTTGCTTTAAAGTGTGAATGACATCATTAATTTATTCCCTTTATTACTTAATGAGGTTGTAGATACCCCATTTTGCTTTGCAGCTCTGGGACCTGTTCTTTGTAGAGATCCCTGTAACCTGAATTTCCTCATTTTATTTTTTTACTTCTTACAGTGATCAGTGTGCTTTTAATAGCCACCATAGAGATGAACAACTTTTATTTAAAAAATGAAATATTAGGGCTTGGGATGTAGGTTAATGCTTGCCTAGCATGTATGAGACCCTAGATTTGATCTTTAGTACTGAAAAAAAAAAAATCAAAGATACGTATGTGATTTCATATAGAATTATGTACTGGTTATAAACAGCAATGGAGGTCCCCTTATCCTCAATTTCCCAGCTTTAGAAATAAACAATAAAATATTTTTGATTTATGATTGCTACTCTTTCCCTCAAGAGTGTCCATATTGTAAATTTAGAGTTTGGTTATTTTTTGTAGATTTTTCGGCATCAATTTCTGAACAAATTGTTTACTTTAGTACTTTTGAAACTTCATAAAAATGAAGCACATACATGATTTGCTTTTCCCCGTAACATCACGTTTGACCAGTCGGTCCATGGCATGCAGATTTGCCAGTGCCCACCCTTCCACCACTGTTTCCCATTCATTTGTTCTTACTGCTTGCTATTTTAGGGTGTTTACAGTTCCTTGCTCTTATAAACAGTATTTCCCTGGTATTCTTGTGTATGTTTTCTGGTATACACATACAAAGAATTCTTCTCCATTTGTGCCTGAATGTAGAAAAGATGAGCCAAGGGTGTGCTCTTGTGCCACAATTTAGTTCTGGGTTGTTTTCCAAAGTTGCACTTGTTTACTTTCTCCTGAGCAGAAGGAGGCTGGAGGCAGGAGGATGGTTGTAAGTTTGAGCTCAGCCTGGGTTGCATAGTGAGATCAATACAGAATGCAGATATTAGTGTTCAGGACATGCATGGCTTTTGGAATGAGTCTTCTTACAAAAGACTCTTTAATTCACTTTTAGACGCTATTAAAATTCTACTCTATAAAGATATCACTGGATAAGCTGTCAACCCATGAAGGGAAACAACCTGAACAGACTAGAGTCTAAAATGATATCTCCAGAGAAAATAGACTATTTTGCTTCTCACCCACTTGTGCCCCTTTCCCAAAGCCTAGGGAACAAATTGCAGAAGAGGAGGCATGGTAGAATGTAAGGGATGTGGAGAGATTGGGGTGAATCGTGAGACTACAGCAATATAGACTGGACTCCTAATTGATCAACATGCCTGTGCATACAAGCATCTCCAACTGGACTATGGGAACCTTGGGTTGTTCAAAATTTGGACATAGATACTTGCAAATTGGTTTTACATGAATGTTACTTACATCCATTGCTTATGCTTAATAATTTGGCTCACTTCAAAAAAAAAAAATGCACCAACTACCTAATTATACGGCAAACTGAGTAACATCAATGTTATCTGAAAACAACTGTGTTATTATATTGTAGAATCCCTTAAAAAATAAACAAATAAAAGAGGGGGAAAAAAGAAAATAAAAAGAAAAGCTGAAAGGAGCAAGGTGCTCCCACTCTCCTCCCCTCAAAAAAAACCCCAAGAGACCCCTGAGGACCAGATCGTCAACTGACCTTGAGAAAACAAAAACCTTGGCTAATCTGGGCTAACTGTGTGGCCTTAAGCATCCAAAACGAAAGTACAAGCAGAAATAATCAGTAAGACCAGAGAAACTGTACTGCAGACATAAAACTTGAGATCTTAGTAAAAAGACAAAAAGAAAAAAGAGCACTGTTGTTTGTCCTGTCTTCAATTCTTACTGGCAAGTGCATCTACTCTGTGGCTGCCACCGCTTTCGGCGCTCCTCAGAGACATGAGACACAGCTTTTTAAGCTTCCAATATGGACTAAAGTCTCATGTCTCTCCAAGAATCCTCCAAACTTTCAATGCCAGATGGGGACTACTGAAATACTCAGCTTGTGGACTAAGCAGCTAAGGGGATTTCAGCCTTGTCAGAGTATAGACTGCCATTGTTGGACTCCCTGGGCTGTATCATGGAGGCCAGTACAGGGGGATCAAGACAGGACACGTGCTTACTGGACTTCATTTGGGGGACCATGGGAAGAAAAGACCCCAATGTGGAGCAAAAGTGCAGGATTGATGGTTGTTTGGGATTGTCAAGGAGAAAACTTCAAGTACTTCCTTAAGGAAAATATGACATCTTTTAGGAAAAAAAAAAAGTCCTCCAATTCAACTGATATGTATATGTATCTATATCTATATCTGTATCTATATCTATATCTATATCTATATCTATATCTATATCTATATCTATATCTATATCTGTATCTATATCTATATCTATATCTATATCTATATATCTATATATATATTTATCTATCTATCTATCTATATATATATATATATAAGATGTATATATATACTGTACCAATACAAGTTGGAGAGAACAACAATAAAAGAACTGGAAAAAAAAAAACCAAAACTCTGGAAAGACTCAGAAAAAGATGCAGGACGTGTATGGCAGAGTGCAGGGACTTGGTGGGGTGGGGGGCATGGAAAGGGAAGTGACTCTAGATTTGATTGAGAAATGATGTATGATTTATGGAAAAAGTTTAATAACAATAAAAAAATTGAAAAAAATTCTACTCTATATTGACTGAGCATTGGGGGAAAAGGAGTCTGTTTAAATTACATGGTAAATCCTTTGGCATGGAGTCCTGATTTAAATAAGACTTTACAAAAATAGAACTGTCAGTTTGAACTGTTGAAGTTGAAGCCAGGTTATAAATGTGAGTGTTTGGAACCAGGAAAAGGAATTTGAACAGTAGGCAAATAATGGTCTTTACAGATTCGTAGGGAGGGTCATCTTGGGATTTCACTCTTCTTCTCTAATGCAGTCACATACTCCTCACTCAGAGAAGACCTTCCGTCTGCTTAAGGTAGTGGATGCCAGAGGGTAGGGACATGTTCTAGGGTTTTCTTGGCTCCCTTCTCTGTTTTCACCAGTTACAGAAAAAGGAACAAGACTCCATTCTCCCCAGTGATTATTTTTAATTGCGGAACCTTGTTATTAGAAATAAGAAGCTAGGTGTGGTGGTGCATGCCTTTAATCCCAGCACTTGGAAGGCAGAGGCAGGCGGATCTCTGTGAGTTCAAGGCCAACCTGGTCTACATAGTGAGCTCCAGGCCAGCTGGGCTACGCAGAGACCCCCCTCCCCCCAAAAAAGAAATAAGAAGAAAAGAAAGGGAGGAAGGAAGAAGGGAGGAGGGCCCCTGAGAGTGGCAGCAGGTCTGCAGAGGTGTGGCTTAATTTGCACCTTTGGATTCCCTTCAGTCTCAGCTGTGTGCTCTGATTCTTACGGCTCCGTTTCCCTGATGAGCCTTAGGTACTGTGGGAAGTCACATTTTATGTATGAATTTTGTTTTTCCTCTCTTCTTTGTTGAACATCAATATTGTGGCATCCCCAGTTTAAACCTAACTTTGTACAGAAGAGAGAAATGGTGTTAAAAGCTGCACCTAGATTATTTAGAGCTGTATTTTAAGCCTTTGTTAGGAGAAATTTATTTGCATCTCAGGTGTGTTATTGATTTTCATTCTGTATCACACTTATGTTAAACAAGGAAAGCTGTGATTCTTCCATTTTAAAAAGTCACCTTAAAATGAAAATCTTTAAAAATATTAACCAGATAGGGGTTTTTTGTGTGTGTTTGTGAGAAGAGTTATAACTCAAGTGTTCAAATATGTCCTAAAGAACCAAATACTGAGGTTTTTTCCCAATATATATTTTTATTGAAATTTTGTATGCTACATTTAAAATGATATTTGGACCTCCTCCCCTGTTGGCACCCCAGCAGCCTCCCATCCAGTTTCACACATTCCGTCATGTATGTTTTGGCTTATCAAGTCAAGTCTGTCCCAAGATGTCCCTTGTGTGAGTTCATCCACTGGAGCTGGTTAGTGAGGGTTTGTTGTTGTTTGGTTTTTTGTTTTGTTTGTTTGTTTGTTTTTTGTTTTGTTTGTTGTTTTTGTTTTGTTTTTTTGGTCTTTTTGAGACAGGGTCTCCGTGTAGCCCCAGCTGGCCTGGAGTTCACTATGTAGACCAGGTTGGCCTTGAACTCACAGAGATCTGTCTGCCTCTGCCTTCCAAGTGCTGGGATTAAAGGCGTCAGTGAGTTTTAAGGCTGCAAATTCTTGCTAATCCCAGCTCTGTTACAATTCTTCCTGAGTGCTTTGGGTGTATACATATGCTAAAGTATCACTTTAGTAATTGATATCCTTGATTCTAGATCTTTAATGAAATGTTAAAATTATACCATCTGATTCCTCAGGTTAACTTCAGTTCCAGGACCTCTGATACCTTTTTCTGACTCAGGCACGAGACACACATATGGTACACTTACATACATTTAGACAAAACATTCATACACTAAAAATGAAAATTAAAAAACTTAACAAAACAGTTTTTATTTATTTTATTATATATATACATATATATATATTTTAAATCTAGACCTGTGTCCCCCACCCTATCCCCCCATCCACCAGAGCTCATGCATTCTGCCAAACATGCTTTTCATCTCTTTCTCAGTCTTTCTCAAAATTCTCCATGTGGAAGTTGACTGAACAAAACAGTCTTTTAAAAAATTATGTCCATCCATTATGGTTCACTTGCAAAAGTAAGATGCTGCCTTTACTTGGTGCAACAAGTTGGAACTTCTCCACACAACTGCTTCCCTGTCTCTCTGGCTCTCCTCCATACAGCTTCTTCTTCCTGTCTCTCTGGCTCTCCCTCTCCATACAGCTTCTTCTTCCTGTCTCTCTGGCTCTCCTCCATACAGCTTATTCTTCCTGTCTCTCTGTCTCTCCCTCTCCATACAGCTTCTTCTTCCTGTCTCTGCCTCTCCCTCTCCATACAGCTTCTTCTTCCTGTCTCTCTGGCTCTCCTTCTCTATGCAGCTTCTTCTTCCTGTCTCTCTGGCTCTTCTTCTCCATACAGCTGCTTCTTCCTGTCTCTCTGGCTCTCCTCCATGCAGCTTTTTCTTCCTGTTTCTCTTGCTCTCTTCTACACTGCTTCCTTTCCTGGAGATTATTCAGCTAATTCCACCAGTGTTCATTGATTGTTTAGTGTTCATTTGCCAGTGTGGAAGCCTGTGAAACTCAGATCAACGTCATGGGATTTAATGAGATTCTAGTGGTCGCTGGAGATGCAACACAGATACTTCTAGGATCATGACCTGGGTTCCTGTTACAGAGCCGCCTAGAGGAGCACAGTGGGAGGTTGGAAAAGTGTGAACATCCATATGTGGCACACGTGGCTCTCAGAACAGTTACTTCGTATTGGAAAATTATTGAGGAACTTTTTGGATTTGGAACCTGAAACCTCTCTGTTCATTATCTTAGCATTTTGACCAGAGCTGTGCAACTGGAATTGGTTTTTTATTATTTCAGTCTAGAGGCATGAAATGGTATGAATTTGGGTTACTATACCTCTGCTGTTAACTAACTAACTAACTAACTAACTAACTAACTAACTAACTAACCACATTTACGCTGCTGTTTGTTTTGTTTTGTTTTGCTTTGCTTTTTTGACAAGGTCCCCCTAGTTCCAGCCTGCCTGAGAGTCACTGTGTGGACCAGGCAGGCTTTGATCTCACAGAGATCTGCCTGCCTCTGCCTCCCCATGGCTGGGATTAAACGTGTGTGCCACCACACCGGTCAGTAGTGCCAAGTGAGGTGTTTTGAACCCGTTAATTAACATTTAATTTCTCTTTGCTTCCTTGTAAGTTCTATGTTCAAATGACAGTTTGCTCCATAATATCCATTGTCAGTGAAATTATTTTAGAATGAAAAGCTGATAACATACTTTATGTGTATTTATAAAAAAAGGGGCTGGAGCGATGGCCTAGCGGTTAAGAGCGCCGACCTCTCTTGCAGAGGATCCGGGTTCGATCCCCAGCACCCACATGGCGGCCGAGAGCCGTCTGAAACTCCAATTCCAGGAGAACTCCAGTTCCAGGGGAGTCCGACGCCCTCTTCTGACCTCCGCGGCATTGCACGTCACGGGTGCACAGACTTGCATGCAGACAATACATTCATACACATACGGAAATAAATAAAAATTAAAAAAAAAAATCCAACGTGGAGGGCTGGAGAGATGGCTCAGTGGTTAAGAGCACTGATTGCTCTTGCAGAGGACCCAGGTTCAAATCCCAGCACCCACATGGTGGCTAACAGCCATCTGTAACTCCAGTTCCAGGCAATCTGATGCCCTCTTCTGACCTCCATGGGCATTACATGACAAGGGTGCTCCTACCTACATTCAAGCAAGTAACCTGACACATAAAATTAAAATAATAAAATATTTATTTAAAAAAATCCAAAGTGATAAAATATTTTGATCATTTTTTTGATCTTATAAACCTTTCTGAAAGAAAATGTTTACTTTTATTTACTTATGTTTAACTGTTGTTTTAAAGCATTTATCAAGATAATAAATTACTTCAAAATTATTGGGTACAGTTCGCCTTTTTGTATATGCTATTTTTTAAATTCTAGATTATGTGGTTTACCTGCAATGAAAACTTTGTGGACAATGACAGCTTCTTCCATCGTGTGCAAATTGATGTTGATGTATTTATGACCTCTCTAGCCGTAGCTCAGTCTTTTGAGTAGAGTTCACCAGCATCACTAATTTCATCTTGTAGTTTTTATGAAGCTTCATTATTTAACTTCAGTAGATTTCTTCCAAACTTGGAGCTGTTAATGTAATAAAAGAAAATGAGGAAGATTTGTAAGGATCACCCCTAGCCAGCATTTCTTAAACTTGAGAATAATTAACTCAGTTGATGCTAGATTTACTTGAAAAGGCAACTGGCTTTCATCTTAAAAGTTAAAGCTTCTTGTTCCAATGTGATGGTCTACACTTGCCACGCAGGCCTGTTGACCCTATTCAACCCTCAGATCTCATGGTGCTAGGAGAAAACCAACCGCCAAATGTTATCCTCTGAGCTGCACATGTGCACATGACATGCCTGCCCACATACGCACACATCACATACACACTAAAAATAATAGATAAAAACTTAAAAAGTAAAAAGAAAGCTTCTTTATGCTTATAATCATATTTGAAATAATTCTAGGCATACAAAAATACAGTAAATTTTTAGTCTTATTGAATGGTTAACAACATTGTGAGATTCAAGCTAATGACCATATTTGACATAAACAAATTGCTAATGTTAAAAATGTATTATAAGTCGGGTGTGGTGGCGCACACCTTTAATCCCAGCGCTCAGGAGACAGAGGCAGGTGGATCTTTGTGAGTTCAAGGCCATCCTGGTCTACAGAGTGAGTTCTAGGACAGCTGGGGGTACAGGGAGACCCTGTCTCAAAAGGACAAAAAAAAAAGTACTATATTTGAAACTTGAAATTTTTCTAGTGTCTAGATCCAGTGAATCAATGCAATTGAAGTCACTTTTTATTTGTACTTATGAAGATTTTATTATTTTCATTTAGTATTTGTTGGGTACTTATTGGCAGATGGTACTTAATACTAGGGACACAAGAATTGAACTCATTTTTTTGGACAGAGAATAAACCAAAAAAATTGTAGATCAAAAAGACACTAGAGACAAAGTAAGTGGAGAATGCAGCTGTGTGGACACTGCATGGCAGAGGCTTCCCTGAGGAGGTGAGATTCAAGCTGAGGTGGAGGATGAGCGTCAGCCAAGCAGATAAGAGCACAGTGCTCAGGGCCCAGTGAAGAACAAGATTAAACAGATCATTGTGACATCAGTGAACAAAGTAATGTGGGGTTGCAGACTGAGAAAAAAAAATGGAATCATCATCTTTGTTGCACAGCAGTATCATATAAATTTCTAATTGAGAAGTGTTCAGCTATCAAGTATTGCTATCAATGTGAATAGCAATTAAAAGTCTGAAATTGTAAATACTTTATAGACTTTAGTCAAAAGACCATATAAAAAGTTAACTGAGCTGGCTTCCATGTCGGAGGCAGGTGTGAAGGCCAGGAAGCCTGACCTTTTCTCTGCATGGTTCTCCGCAGTCCACCTTCCACTGGGTCTTGCCCTCTGTCCGGCAGTCCCACTCTCCTCGGCGCTTTCCTGGAAGTGCTCCTTGCCTACCTAAGCACAGCGCAGTGATTTGCACTGGGGCTGGCTTTCCGCAGCCCCTGACACCGGCGTCCTGTAGCATCAGCCTCTCTTGGTTTGGAAGCCCGTGCCGTCCTCATCCTGTTGCGCAGGCTGCAGTACTTTTTTTTTGTTAATTTAATATTCTTTGAGTCTCTTCCTCTCATTTTTTTTTTTTTTTTTCTGTCAGTTCCCTGATACCTTCATGGTCTTGTGATCTTTCTGAGGCCAGGCCTATCTCTGCGTGTGCCTGACTCTATTGTCGATCCTACCCGTTACCTGTTGTGTCTACACCTCTCACAATCCCTCTCTGACTACACTCCCAGCTGTCTTCCCTTTCCTCGGAAGCCGTTCTTGCTCCCTGACCTCATCTGACTAGCAAGCATCATTCGATATTCTTCAGGCTTCTTGTTTGGTGTTTGTTTTAACTTGTTTTTGTAACTTGGATCCTGGTTAGTTATTTTAACACACTTGAAAATGGATGCTGTCACTTTAGATTCCTGTTTTGTTTTTCTGATCCCGGCTTGGGTTCTCTCCAGTGCTCATTTCCTTGTTTCCCTGTCCACATATAATCAGTTTTCCAGGCCCGCAGCCCAAAGGGCTCTGGTCATTTCTTGGGAACCTTCTACTTTTCTTTGGAAGTATAGTCTTTTATACTCGCCATTGAATGCATTCTTCCTACAATGAGAGAAATCCTCCCATCCTTGGATGTGAATACGTTGCCAGTTCAGCCACATCCTTGATGCCTTGGAGCTGAGCAGTGGGCGTCACCTCAGCCATGCAGCCTTCGGGACACATGCTTCATGGCTGTTCTGTGCTCAGGGTTTAGCTTTCTTTCTAGGCCTCCCTTGTGATTTTGGTTTCCTACCAATTGTCTCATTTCTTCCACATTGGTCTTCCTCTTTTACTTGCACGCACGGCCAGGTTGCTTCTTCCTGGTGTTCCTAGGGAATCTGCTGCTCCAGCTCCAGCTCATGTGCACTTCCTACAGCTTTCCTGTCACTTTCTGCTCTTCTACCCCTCCCTTCTCCCACTCCAGATGACCTTGTCCTCTCAGGCATTCTCCTCCCTTCTCCCTCTCCAGATGACCTTGTCCTCTCAGGCACTCTCCTCCCTTCTTCCTCTCCAGATGACCTTGTCCTCTCAGGCACTCTCCTCCCTTCTCCCTCTCCAGACGACCTTGTCCTCTCAGGCATTCTCCTCCCTTCTCCCTCTCCAGATGACCTTGTCCTCTCAGGGGCATTCTCCTCCCTTCTCCCTCTCCAGATGACCTTGTCCTCTCAGGAATTCTCCTCCCTTCTCCTTCTCCAGATGACCTTGTCCTCTCAGGCATTCTCTTGCTCCTCCCCTGGTAGCATTACTTCTCTTGTTTCTCCCATGCCCTGCTCTCATGGCTTCCTGTGCACAGCTGTGTGGCGGCTGCTGAATAAGGAGACACAGCCCTGACTACAGTTTGTCGAGTTTCTCAAAATATGAAAAAAGTGACTTTTGTAGTAATATATTTTCTAATTTTGTAATTATAAAGAAACCCATTAAGTAGAGGTTACTGGTAGATTGGAAGTCACACCGTTCTGTATACAGCTTGCCTGCTGAGTTAGAAGACTTCCCCTTGGAAATAGTTCTCAGGAGTTGTAATTATGGGCACAGGAAGGTGTCTTCAAGCAGTCTGTGAGGAGGAAATGAGTCTCATCTTTAAACTTCTGGTCTGGGCATGTCGATGCAGTCTGGTGAGAGAAGGCTAGCAAGTTAGAGAAGGCTAGCAAGCTAGAGAAGAACCAAGTGTTAGAGGGGGTGCAGTTCTAGCAAGGCGGGAGCAGGGAGAGAGGAAGGTTGTGTGTGTGTGTTCTTCCTGGACTTCTCTAGCTCAGTGCCCTCCACCTGCCATAGCTACACCTGTAGACGACTCAGGTACACCTATAGACACAGCTACACCTGTAGATGACAAAGCTACACCCCGTAGACACAGCTACACCCTGTAGACACAGCTACATCCTGTAGATGACACAGCTACACCTGTAGATGACACAGCTACACCTGTAGACACCACAGCTACACCCCGTAGACACAGCTACACCCTGTAGACACAGCCGCACCTTTAGACACAGCTACACCCCATAGATTATACAGCTACACCCTGTAGACAACACAGCTACACCCTGTAGACACACAGCTACACCCTGTAGACACACAGCTACACCCTGTAGACACAGCTATACCCGTAGACACACAGCTACACCCTGTAGACACAGAGCTACACCCTGTAGACACAGCTACACCTATAGACACACAGCTACACCCTGTTGACACACAGCTACACCCTGTAGACACAGCTACACCTGTAGACACAGCTATACCCGTAGACACAGCTACACCTGTAGACACAACTACACCCTATAGACGACACAACTACGCCCTGTAGACACAGCTATACCCTGTAGAATGTCTTCTGAAAGGAAGGAGTGAGGCTCCCCTTCTTCCTCCTCTTCCCTCAGTAAGGGTTTAGGGGTGGGGTCTGGGTGACCATTGGACAGTTTGTATAGAGGGATGGAAACATCCTTCAGACACAGCTACATATGGTTATTGAACCCACTATACATATATATATATATATATATATATATATATATATATATATGAATGAAGTCCTATTGAATGCTACCTGTCTTCTGGCATAACACTTGTTAAAAAAAAAAAGATTAACTTTGGTAAAGATAAGAGTAACCACTAAATGACACGGGAAGGTGCTGTCCATAATGAGAGAGTATGTGAATTTTAATTCCTTCCCCTAAAGTTTACAATTTAGACATCCTATACTACTTTATTCCCACTTGGAAATTGTTGATGGTTTTGTTAAATCTTGAGAAGGTGCAGGAAGATGGTCATAATTTGACTGTTTTCCTCCTTTTAAATTAATTTTTGTGAATTTTATATACTGTATTTTGATCATATTTAATCCCCTGCCCTATCTGCAACCCCTTACTACCCCTACCCAGTTTTTCATGCATAAAGTCCTGTTGAGTCAGGTTTGTGTCCCCAAATGTCCTTCATGTGTGACCATCCACTGGAGCCTGTCATCCTACGACAAGTCTCACCTTTAAATGAGACTGACACTCCCCACCCCAGCCGCCATCGGTTGCTAATTCTTCCTCAGGCAGGAGTGGGGTTTCTTCTCTACTTCCCCATGCCTATGCTGGGATTTCGTGTGGCGTGAGCTTCTGTGTGACTCATGCCGTCGCCATTGCTGCGAGTTCCCCTGAGACTAACTGACCAGATGTCCGATGTTTTTCTTTCTTTATGGTCATTCACCCTCTCTGGCTCTTACTAACCCTCCTCCTTCCCATTACCCTCCCCTCTCCCCTGCCCTCAGCTTTTCATCTATAAAACTTGCATGAATTACTACAATAGATGGAAAGGGCTGAACTGCAATTCTTTAATGTAGTAGGTTTATGTATTTTACATTTGTCTTAAATTTTAATTAATATCCTCACATTGATTTTTACTATGCTTTATTTGAGACATAATTATAAATCTTTATGGGTGCACTGATGATTCGCTATGTGTATACAGCATGCAGTGATCAGACCAGCATAATTACTATCATTTCTTTGTGTTGGGAAGCTTCAGACTCCTCTCTTTTAATTATTAAAATAAGAGATGAACTATTGCGTTATAGTCTTCACTGTGCTGTTTGTGCTATTTCTATATACCTTTTATGTATCTGTATCTTATCTATTATCAAACCCCTAACCCATTCTTAACCTCTTGTGACCATTATTATATTACATTGATTTTATTTAAATAAGAAAGAACCTTGTTCATCACTAAACATTAAAGAAGGCTATCTAGTAAAAGTTGCCTGTCAGGGCTGGACAGATGGCTCCACAGTTAAGAGCACCAGCTGCTGTTGCAGAGGACCGGGGTTTGAACCCAGCACCTACATGGTGTCTAACAATTGTCCTTAGCTCCAGTTCCAGGGGAATCTGAACTTTCTTCTGATGTTTGCAGGCACTGCACGACACAAGTGCACTTACACACATGCTGGCAATACACTCGTACACATAAAATAAAAGTAATAAAAATGTTTTCTTAAAGTTGCCTATTATAAGCTCTAATTATGTACTCTTATCCTCAGTTTGCTTTTGTGAATCAGATGAGTTTTGCTTTTGCTTGAGAGAACCATCTTAATTTCTAGCTTTAATGCTATACCTTTCCCCAGGGAGATTCTTTAGTTTTCTGATGTTATACTTTGCGCATATTTTAATATTTATTAGTTATTTGTGTCTATTAGAATTCACAAAATCCTGGTCAGTGTCAGAAAACATTGGCCCTGGAGCTAGCTGAAAGACTTCAGCTTCAAGTCTCAGTTCCATTCCCCTCTATGAGTGTCAGCTTATTACCGCTGGCTCTGTGCTCCGTCCTCATCTCTGTGTTACCATCAGCATTGCCTAGTAAGACTTGTGGTTGAAAAGAAAAACAACACAGGTAAAGAGGCCAGCGTTCACCGGTAGCTGTTCAGTAGTTTCTTTCCTATTAAAATGACTTGGGTTGCTTAGCTTTTCAAGTTATACACCCAACCTAACTGAAGCAGTAGGACTTAATTCAAACTGTTGACTAAAATTAACCATTAACTTTAAAAATACTAAGGTTTAGCCAGGTGTGGTGGTGCACGTCTTTAATCCCAGCACTTGGGAGGCAGAGAGGCAGGTAGATCTCTGTGAGTTTCAAGCCTGGTCTACATAGTGAGCTCCAGGCCAGCTGGAACTAAAGGGAGACTCTGTCTCAAAAAAACAAAACAAAACAAAAAAACAAGATTTAATCAGCTTTTTTTTTTTTTTTTGTCTTTTTGAGACAGGGTCTCCCCGTAGCCCCAGCTGGCCTGGAACTCACAAAGATCACCTGCCTCTGCTGCTGCCTCCCAAGTGCTGGGATTACAAGTGTGTACCACCACACCCAGCTTTTCAGATATATTTTGTAATATTTGTAATAACTAAGTTAATAAAATAATAAAATAATATTTGTAATAACTGAGATTAAATTTTTTTCTTTCCATACACTTAGAAACCTGAGAAATTTCTTAAAGAAACGCATTCTTTTGATTGTATTTTGTTTTTCACTTCAGTGTTTCCTTACTTTTCATTATAATGTCCCTCCTTTAAAGATTTTTTCCCTAATTCCTTCTCATGAAAATTTAATGTCAAAGATAGTATATCTGATTGTGTACTTATTTGTACCTGCATTTTGCATTTAAAAGAATAAAATTGCTCTATGGATGAACTGTGTGACCTTTTGTTAGTCTCTTAAATTTTGTAATTCTCCTTTTCTTCATCTGCCACATGGGAATACTGTTAAATTCTTGTAAGGATTAAATAAGAATTGGATGAAGCGGTTCATGAAGTCCATTTGGTATCTGAATCTGCTGTGTGCATGTGCATTCCTGTTACTGTGCTGTCCTGATGATCACTGTCCCATGCTGGTCATCCGAGCTGTCCACTTGAGTGTCAGCACGTGCCTTGCTGTTATTTTCCATTTTTACACTGTTTGCCTATGGAAGAAACATAGTATCTTCACAATAAATGAATGCTAATAAAATTGTCTTCTGAAATGTATGTACAGGATTTTGAAGATTTCACATATTAGCTTAGAGCATAGTTTACTATTTTATTAAATGATTCTAAATTTTATTTTTAGATATTTGATTTAATGGATGCCAAAGCACGTGCTGATTGTATCAAAGAAATAGATCTCCTTAAGGTAAATAACGAACAATGTACTATTTTTAGTATTTCTGAAACATGTATTATAAGGTGGTTGATCAAAATATAATTTTTTTTTGAGACAGGGTCTCGCTTTTTGGTCCCAGCTAGCCTGGTGCTCACTATGTAGACCAGGCTGGCCTTGAACTCACAGAGGTCCTCCTGCCTCTGCCTCCTAGTGCTGGGATTAAAACTGTGTGCCACCACAGCTGGCTCACCTGGGAATTTTTTAAAGGTTAAGTCGTATAAGTGCACATTAGTGTCCTCTCGATGTGTCATATGGAGAACTACCCAAGTAGTTAGTTCATGTTTTAAAAGAATGTTTCTTTGCTGTCTGCCTCATAAAGCAGAAGCAGAGAGTTTTGTCTTCTGGGAAACCAAGTCCTTGTCGTCTCTGAAAAGTTTTCCTCTCCTACATAGAAAAAATAAATAAATAAATAAATAAATAAATAAATAAATAAATAAATAAAATAAAAGAATGTTTCTTTGCTGTCTGCCTCATAAAGCAGAAGCAGAGGTTTTGTCTTCTGGGAGACCAAGTCCTTCTCTGAAAAGTTTTCCTCTCCACCTAGAAAAAATAAATAAATAAATAAATAAATAAATAAATAAAATAATAATAAAAGAATGTTTCTTAAATCATTTTTTGAAAATTCATAAAAAGTGAATTTAAACAGCATGTTGGGAATTAACATTTTAGTTCTTTATCCACTTAAATATATGACTGAGGTTCCAGTTATCTCTGCAGTATTTTGTGGGTGGTGAAGTTCTTCCACAAAATGCCTTAGGAATTTTTAATTTTTAGTTTCAATGTTGCATTTTCAGTCAGGTGTAATGGTGACACTTGTGATCTCAACACTTGGGAAGCTCAGACAGAGGGTCCTGAGTTCAAGGCCAGCCAAGGCTATAAAGCAAGAACTTGTCTTTAAAAGAAAAGAAAAAAGTCTTAATGTTTTATGCCATCTGTTTGAGTTCATAATGTATGTTACTTTTATCCAAAAAGATAAGAATAATGTCATAACTACGTTTTTCTATTCATGTTGGTAGTGGTTGTAGTTATTTCTTAACATTTGAAGTAACTGGTTTAAATACATACATGTGTCTATATTAATCCTTTGTTATAGAAATATCCTTATTATGAATAGCATGGAAGAAAAAGTTCTGGTATAAAGAAAATCATCCATAAGTAGTGAAAAATATCTTTAAGAGAATATATGCCTTGTGTTAGCTATTTAAAATTTTAAATTATAAATGTACATAGATTGCTGAATGTATTTCTATATAGTAAAGTTTTTCCTAGGCCTGATCTTCTGAATCAACTCACATAGATTCAACATATTTATATTATTTGATGTAAAAAACAGTATTTAGATACAGTACAGTGGATACTAATTGTGATTTTGTCTGCATGGATGTAAATGTGCCACATATGTGCAGTCCCCATAGAGACAAGAAGAGGGCATTAGATCCCCTGGAACTGGAGTTTTGATGGCTCTTAGCTGCCTGTGGGCAGTGGGAATGAACCCAGGTCCTCTGCAAGAGCAGCAAGTTCGGGCTGGAGAGATAGCCTAGGGGTTAAGAGCACCGACTGCTTTGCAGAGGACCTGGGTCCGAGCCCCAGCACCTACATGGTGGCTGAGAACCATCTGTAACTCCAATTCCAGGAGAACTCCAGGTCCAGGGGAATCCTAGACCCTCTTCTGACCTCCGTGGCATTGCACGACACAGGTGCACAAACCTACATGCAGACAGTACATTCATACACATACAAAAAAATAAATAAATAATTAAAAAAAAAAAAAAGAGCATCAAGTTCTCTTATCCTCTGAGCCATCTCGCTAGCTCACTAAATCCTGGTTTTGAGTTGAGCAGACTAGTGCTAGGAACAGCTCTAATTTTAAAGTAAGACTTTAAAGAGATACTTTACTGTTCTCATTTTGAAGGATATCATTCTTAGCACTTAATGAGTTGATTTTGCCATTCACTTACTGTGTTTACATGCCTGTTAGGCATAGTGGTACTTAAAAATATTTTAAGTACATAATTTACTATTTCTAATAAAAATAAAAGTAGTATGATAAATCATATTCATAACTAGTTTTACTTTCAATAATGTTTCAGAATTGACTACAGGAAAATGTGCTGTCAGTGTTGAGATTTCTATAATTCAAAAATGAGTTACAGTAGTGAAATTAAATAATTAAATTATAAAACTATAAATTACTCTGGAATTTAAACTTAGAAAAAATTTTGATTTCTGCTTTTTCTTTTGTTTCTCAGCAACTCAATCACCCAAATGTAATTAAATACTATGCCTCATTCATTGAAGATAATGAACTGAACATAGTTTTGGAATTAGCAGATGCTGGCGACCTCTCCAGAATGATCAAGGTAAGAGGTTTTTGGTTTTATGGTTTTTGTGCTGAGTCGTCTATGTCACATGAGCTGCTTTAAAGACTTTGTCATACTTAGCTCATGTGAGGTGATACGAAGCTGGCTTGCTTGAAGTTCACCCTAGTCACCTAGTCACCTAGTCACCTGTATGAAACACTTGCACACTTGTAGGATTCACTTGTATAAAGCTGCAGTAACAAAGCACCTCTCACTCGTTCTTCTCAAAGCAGTTTATTCAGGCAGGCAGGTCTTGTCAGAACGGTTTATTCAAGCACATCTTTTCTCCTTCTCCAAACTTCTCCCTCTAAGCCTCAGGTCTTTCCCTCTAAGCCTTCTCCCTTCTCCAAGCCTTCTCCCTTCTCCAAGCCTTCTCCTTCCTCAGGCAAGCAAGCTTCTCTCCTAAGACTAGAAAGGAGAGAGAGTCCCTCTATCTAGAAAGTCCCCTATTTATCCACCTTCCCAGCCCAGGTTGCGTGGCCTTAGTCTATTGGTATCATCTGGTCTGATCTTGTATACAGGGTGCACCTGCACAGCTCAAACGGTGAGCGTGACTTTACTTGGAGGTAGGAGGGAATCAGGTGTTAATCATAAGACTCAGGTGTTAGTCATAAAACTTTGCTAAAGTCTCAGGTGCCTTCTTAGGACTGTTGCCACACCTGCTCTCCACAGTCACCTTAAATGTCCGGAAACAGATCACTTTGGAAAATAGGCTGGGGCTGGAAAAATGGCTCAATGGTTGAGACCACCGACTGCTCTTTCAGAGGACCCAGGTTCGATTCCCAGCATGCACATGGCGGCTAAGAACCATCTTAAGCCAAGCGTGGTGGCACACGCTTTTAATTCTAGCACTTGGGAGGCAGAGGCAGGAGGATCTCTGTGAGTTCAAGGCCAGCCTGGTCTATAGAGTGAGTTCTAGGCCAGCTGGGGGTATAGGGAGACCCTGTCAAATAAATAAATAAATAAATAAATAATAAATAAATAAATAAATGCCAGCCTTGTCTATAGAGTGAGTTCCAGGCCAGCTGGGGGTATAGGGAGACCCTGTCAAATAAATAAATAAATAAATAAATAAATAAATAAATAAATAAATGCAAATAAATAAAAATTAAAAAAAAATAGGCCTAGAGACTTATCTTCTAAAGTTAAATTTTTTTTTAAGCTTGATTTCTCTGAGCATACCATCTTTGATTCTGTATCTTTCTACATTAGGGAAAGAAGAGTAGAAAGAAATCCAAGGTCCTCGAGATGGCTCAGTTGTTAAAGTGCTTACCGCCAATCAGGAGGACCTGAGTTTGGGTCCCTAGAACCCATGTAAAAATCCACATATAGTATTGTGTGCCTATAATCCTAGCTCTGAGGAGGTGGAGACAGAAGAATCCCTTGAAGCCAATGACCAGATAGACCAGCTGAAGTGGTAAACGGGAGTTCAAACAATAAAGTGGAGTGACAGAGGAAGACATCTGACAAAGGCCTCTGGCTGCTATACACATATTCACACACACTCACATGTGGGTCTGATTGTTGTCTAGAGAAGTTATTATTTAGCATGCTAGAGTGTAATTCGGGATAGAAATGCAACTTCTTGCAAGTCTCAGGGACATCCTGTCATCCTGAATTGTTTCTCCTAAAGATTGTGTCTTAAAGTTCTGTTCCTTGTTTTTGTTTTTTGGTTTTTGTTTTTTGTTTTTGAGACAAGGTCTCACTATGTAGCCCTGGTTGGCCTGGAACTCATGATGTTAATTAAACAGGCTGGCCTGGAATTCACAGAGATCTGCCTACCTCCTGAGTGCTGAGACTAAAGGCTTGTACCACCATGCCTGGCTAAAGTAGTTTTTGTATATGGTCTAGGTTTTGTCAGCTGATGCAGTAAGTCTCTCCCCGGATACTGATCAGTTACTAAGAATCTCTGTTACTAGGTGAATAGTTCCAAACAATGTTACTTTATTTATGTTATCTTATTTAATCTTCACAAAGATTTTGAGAAGTAAAGGATACGCATTGCTCATAAAGAGCAGCTTTGATGTTTTTGAACTTAGGTCTTTCTGAGATAGTAAACCCTAAGTTTTCCTTAAATGGCCCCTAAGGATTTTTGTATGCTAAGATTCCTTTGAATATTAGGTCAGAGCCCTTGATCTTCCCATCAGAACCAGGTTGCACACAATTTACGCGTCATTAACAACCATTCACAGATTTTTCTGATTGGTGTTCAGTGGTTGATTTGGCTTTTGAGTAGGACTTCAGCATCAGTCACTGCAGCGCCCCTGTCACATAAATTCTCTTAACTTCTTTATTGATAAGATGAACAGTTTTCTAGAGCATTCTAGCTTATAAAAACACTGTAGAAAATGGAGGTAAAGGAGGCTGGGGATGTAGGTCAGTGATAAGAGTGTTTGCCTACTATATTCAATTCCCAGTACAGGGAAACATAAGGTTGGGGGGGGGGGCTAATGTTAAACTTATCTAGCCAGAATGCTGGGAGCAGGCTGAAGCAGCAGGGTTAGAGTGAGTCACTTTAACCAGTTACCTGATTTCCTTCTTTAGGGACTTCCCAACATTTGCTTAACCTGCCAACCGCCAACAAAATATGTCTGCAAATTAAAGAGTAATAAACCATTGAGCCGGGTGTGGTGGCGCATGCCTTTAATCCTAGCACTCGGGAGACAGAGGCAGGTGAATCTTTGTGAGTTCAAGGCCAGCCTGGTCTACAGAGTGAGTTCCAGGACAGCTGGGGCTACAGGGAGACCCTGTCTCAAAAAGACCAAAAAAAAAAAAAAAAAAAAATTATAGTCCTATGTTTAAAAAGAAATTAGGATGCATTCTGTGTCTACCTCTAGCGGACCACCTAGACCTTCCAACTGTTTAACAAAACAGCTACTTACCTAATGAAACAAAAGAAAACAAAGTCCTTACAAAAGAGTACAATTGATATTAAAGTCTTCCAGCTTTTACGTGTGGGAATTAATTAACTATGGGAGAAGGTAAATCTTTTTCAATGTAGATTCAGAACAACAGAATTCTGTGAGTAGTGATTCTGTAGAATGATACGTACTCCCTTGGAATACTCGAGATTTCAGGCTGAACTTCGAAGACCTGTATAATGTAAAGGACTGTTTCAGGGGAAAATATTTTAGAGGTTATCAATTGATTCCTGATAAGTTGCAAGCTTCCATAGCAACTGTGGTAAAATACCAAAGTTTCTGTTCCTTGAAGCATCTATAATGTTATTCCTCCTTTGTTGCCAGTGTGCTTTGCTGTGTCGGCTTTGCAGTGATGCTCTTCTTTCCTGTAGCTTCTGTCAGGTTCTGCTTGGCTGTTCCAGGAGAGGTTTTCTAGGCCCCTTGCATTCTAAATCTTAAACGAAAATCATGTTGTCAGACCTGTTGTTCTTGCACCACTCTTTGGGATCTTCAGCATAACAGCCTTGACAAGGTTTGTCATGGCTCATGTGGTTTCACAGTTATACACTTTGGATCTTGGGTTTATTTTGTTGTATGTATATTTAGATCTGACCAAATATCTAAGTTATATTGAAAAGGAATAATGTGATAACATGCAAAGATCTGACCCTAAAACTCTCTCCTAGTTTTCTCTCGAGTAGAATTTTTTAGTATGGATTGATATATTTTTAGTGCCCAGAGTTAGGGCTCCTTTATTTATGATTTATGTTTTCTGATTATTTCATCTCTTAAATATAAAGCAACAGGCCTGTTTGTCGTGGATTTGTTTTCTCCAGTATGAGTGGTCGTTCCTCTTCCTCTCTCATTTATTTTCCAGAGGTAACCACTAATTTTATATGCATAAAGCCTTCACAGCTTTGTTTTCTATCATTTAACAGATTTAAATACATGAATATGACAGTATGCATCATAGTTTGTTATCTTATTAAAGAGGAAAACGCTTAATTACAAAACCTTGTTTATGGCAGTGCAACTCTATACCTAGTGTGTTTTCAATTTCAGTTGTGTAGATTCATATAATAATAATTCTGAATAATATTAACCTCTCAAATAGTTATGCCATTTTATAGCTTTCAAAAAACAATTCTATTTTTTCTTTATTGGGCTTTTAGTATGTGCCAGGTAGATGCACAGTTTATACCACCTTGGAACTCAGTGCCTGCCATACAAGACAGTTTGTTTGTTTGTTTGTTTGTTGGACTTTTAGTATGTGCCACGCACATACATGGTTTATACTATCTTGGAACTCAGTGCCTACCATAGAAGTCAGTCAGTCAGTCAGTCAGTCAGTCAGCCAGTTTGTTTATTTATTTATTTATTTATTTATTTATTTATTTATTTGACAGAGTCTTCATAGTCCAGCCCACCTGGAACTCACTATGTAGACCAGGCTGGGCTCAATCTCACAGAGACCCACCTGCCTTTGACTCCCAAGGGCTGGGATTAAAGGCATGCACCACCTGACATAGAAGATAGTTATTTAAATAATACTCATAGAAAATTCTGTAACTTCTATTGTAATAGTGCATACAGAGGAGACATGGTTTAAAATTGGTGCTTTTACAGGATAGCTAAAATAAAACTGAGAACGTCATACCACAAAAGCTAAGCTGTGGTGCTGTATGACCTTGAATTACTTACTTTATCTTAAATGATTTACCTACAGTTGCCACATCTCTAAACTGCATTAATAATACATGTCGCATAGTGTTATTATGAGAATGAATTGCTTATGTGTGTGTGTGTTGTGTACACTTACCTTTAGCCCTTTATAAATGCACACACACAATCTATGCCTCTCTGACTACGATGTCTGCTAGGTACTCAGGTTTTCTTCATTTCCTTTAGGCCTCCAACTAGTGCTCTACCTAATTCATTCTTAAGTCATATAGAAGTATACTGCCTTTCCACAGAGTGACTAGAAGTCTTGCAGCAGTAATCACAGCTTCACTTCTCCATGCTGAATCTGCCACACCGACTTGTGTGTGGCATTCTTCCCTCCTCCTCTCCTGTCAACACATTAGGATTAGGATTAGGATTAGGATTAGACAGGGACTAATACTGTTGGGTGACCCCACCTGGGTCTGTCCTTTCATCACTTGTATACTCAGGAAGCTTAACCCCAATCCTTGTGCCCAGTGCTGTAGGCACAATGGTTTTGTACATCTTCTGGATTTCATGTTTTCATTCAAATGTGCTCATTTCACTGTTCTCTTTTTTTTTTTTTTTAATTTTTATTTATTTATTTGTTTGTTTGTTTGTTTGTTTGTTTGAATGTACTGTCTGCATGTAGGTCTGTGCACCCGTGTCATGCAATGCCGCGGAGGTCAGAAGAGGGTCTCGGATTCCCCTGGAACTGGAGTTCTCCTGGAATTGGAGTTACAGATGGTTCTCAGCCACCATGTGGGTGCTGGGGATCGAACCCGGGTCCTCTGCAAGAGCAGTCGGTGCTCTTAACCGCTAGGCCATCTCTCCAGCCCTTTCACTGTTCTCTTAAATGTTCAACTACACACATGCACGCACGCACGCACGCACACATTTCTAAATAATTCTCATTCAAAAACTTTATATTCTGGAAGGAAGATAAATAAAATTATCGAAGTCAAATATATGGTGTGCCAGACATTGGTAAGGGTAGTGCAAAGCAATAAAAAAGGGC